>WOXC01010760.1:0-575406 GCA_011680675.1 Gymnobelideus leadbeateri | reverse complement strand
CACACCTTCATCCTGGAGACCCATCCAGAGAATGTGAGGGCAAGTTAGAGAAATAGCCTAGAGCAGATACTTCATTAGGATTTTAGATTCAGAGCTGAGATTAGAGTTCATCAATTCTAACATTTTATTTTATAAATGAGAAAACCAAGGCCCAGAGAGGAGTGATTTTTTCCAAATGTCATATTGGGAGTAAGTAGAAAGGTCAGGGGAATTTAGTAGAGTAAGATCCTATGACTTTGTAAATTGATATGAGAAAATTTAGTTCAATTTAGGGAACATTCATTTTGAAACTAGCCCTCTAAGCTCTAACATGCTATAAATTGTTCCATGCAAAGCCTTCCCAAAAGCGATCTATTATCTTCTCTTGCAAGCTTTTAGCTTCCAGGCTCATTTTCATTATTTATCCACCTCTCTCTGGGAGGAGCAGCACCTTTTTTATGTAGGCTGGTCTAGGCCTTTAAGAGGGCAGAGAGGCTATTTGGCTTCCTTGCCACCTGAAGCATAAAAGGCTCAGTCTGTGGGGAGTAGTCAGAGGTTTTGTCAGAATTTGCCTTTTTGTCCTTGTCTGACTGGATGTGTGTTGTCATGGTGAATGCAGAGGCATAGGGGAATAGTGTTTTATTTGAATTTAACTAGCATTCTCCTTTTAAATTTTATTATTAGTAGCACTGATTTTATTGCATTTTATAATCTTGTTGTTCAGTCATTTTAGTCACATCCAACTCTTTGTGACCCAATTTGGGGTTTTCTTGGCAAAGATACTGGAGTGGTTTGACATTTCCTTCTGCAGTTCATTTTTCAGATGAGGAACTGAAGCAAACAGGGCTAAGTGACTTGCCCAGGGTCTCATAGCTAGTGAGTATCTAAGGCCAGATTTGAATTAAGGTCTTCCTGGCTGTATGCCTGGCCCTCTATACATTGCATGACATAGCTGCCAATTTTACAATCTCTTAGTGTCTGATTACATTCTAACCCTAGCAAGAATTGCTGGACTAGCCTGCATTGGGCCTGGCCCAGAATACTTCCCATTCACCACTGTTTTTCCTTTTTCATCATGATTCCCCTCTCATTCTTTCTGACCAAAATCTCCTATGAGGCCCTGCTTGGTACCTACCTCATTCACTTTCTCTGTTCCTTCTCAGGGTTCCACTTGGCTTTGGCCAGGTTATCTTCCATACACCCCAAGCTATCTATGCAATATCTGCCAGAATGTGTCTTTGGAAATATGCAGCCTAGTTTTTTGTTTTGTTCTTTAAATCAAAGGTATTGAATGAAATAGTAAGAAAAGAAAAGTAGCAATAGGACATTCCTCACTTAAGCCTAGAGCATGCTCTCAGACACACAGCTTTAACGTCAGAGAGAAGAGCCAGAGATAACAAGTGAGGGGCAGACATCATAGGATCTGAGGATGACAGATTGAGAACTGAGCAATCTCAGATGTAATTCACATTAATTCTTTTTTTTTTTCAGATGAGGGAATAAAAGTCCATAGACTTACCCAAGTTCATACTTGGGTATGAGAAAATTTGAACCTAGGCTGTCTGTCTGAGAAAATTTGAACCTAGGCTGTCTGTCTCCAAATCTAATGGCCACAAATGTGGCCAGGAGGCATGTAGGGAAGGCGTTCTGATGAGGATCAACACATACTTTGGCACTCAGTGCCACCTGAGGCCTTCTGGTGATGTCATCACGATTTTCTTAATGGGCCAGCTCCTTGCTAGACATCATGTCTTGTTCTTCCCTATTGTTCTCACTGTCTTTACAACAGGGGTTTCCCCATTTTAACCTGGTTTGAGAGAGTAACAGAGAGACCCCACATATCTGCTCATATTGATGCCAGCTGTGAGTCACAGAAAAAACAGAATGGACCACGTGAGGAAGGGTCAAGATGGGGTGTGGAGAGCAATGCAGTACATAGGGTAGAGGTCACACTCAGAGAAGCAAATAGCCTAAAGAAAGAGGGGGTGTGCGGGCACAATCAATCCAAAGGGCAAGGACAAGGGCAGGATCCAGATGTTAAGCCAAAGCAGAAGGAAGAGGCAAAGGAGGGAGTCTGATTAGGTGAGCCAGGATTAGTGTACTGAGATCCAGACTGGGAAGGAGGGCATAGACTGAATCAGGGTCTATGAGGATCTGAGTATAAAAGCAAGGTAAATTAATACAAGGGAACATGGAAAGATCAGAACTCATACAAACAGACCAGAAATAGTATCTTAGGGACTGATACAAGGAAGTGGGTAAACATAACCATGCTAATGAACTATAAATGTTCATCTTTGAGTAGGATCTGTCTGCCCTCCATTGTGGTTTTTGGGGGTGGGTTAAGGACAAGTAGGAAAGACCTCTCCCTCAGTGTAAGCTGGAATCCTCAGGTTATAATAGCAGATGACTGTCATATAGGCAGAGGAGTAGTTCCTCTGCCAGGTTCTAGTAGGGTCCTGATGGAATAACCACACTCATGCTTGCACAGAACACCTTCAATGTGGTCCCCTACATAGCTTCTTAGACACCTCCAGCCTGGAGATAGATCCAGGACAAACACATCCCTTTCCTTTCCCACTTCTTGAAGTAGTCCTGGGGGAGTTCACATGGAGAGAAGTAGCTAAAATGACAAGAAAGTTTAATATGTTTCCCTGAAGCTGTGGATGTGAATAAATTTCTGAGTGATAGAGAGGGAAGAGATTTGAATTTTGTCAGAGAACTTAGAAAACTTGACTCTGCCACTTACTGGCTAACTAATCTTGGACAAGATACTATTTCTCTGGTTCAGTTTCCTCATACACAAAATGTACCAGATGGCCTCTAAGACCTCCAGCTCTAAATCATCTCCTGGTCCCACCAAAATTATCAGAGGTCTTGTAAATAGACCATTGGAATGTTCTGAAGAAGTTGTGTCTCATAGAGCATCACCACTATTGTACTGAGTCCTTCTCCAGAATGACTTAAAACTAAGCCTTTTTTTCTGCAAAATCACAGAATCTCAGAGTTAAAAGAGGAATCAGAAGCAATTAGTCCAACACCTAACTGGAACATGCATAGCAATATTCATCACAATATACATCATAAGAGATCACCCAAGCCTGAGGTTGAAGCCTACCTGGCAAATAGAACTCCCTACATCCAGAGGCAGACCCTTCCCATTTCAACACATCAATTTAATAAGTTGACTATTGAGGACCTACTATGCAAAATGTAGTGTGGACAAATAAATGAATGAATTAGTGTCCATACCATTTGACCCAGTGGTCCCAAGATTAGATATGTATCCTAAGGAAGTCAGTGACATAAAGAAAAGACTCATGTGCTTTATAGCAGTACTTTTTATGATAGTTAAGAGCTGGGTGGGGGTGAGGGAAGAAGCAGATGCCCATCTATTAGGGAATAGCTAAATAAATGGTGATACATGAATAGAATACCTCTGTGCTATAAGCAATGATAAAAATGATGAATATAGAAAAGCATAAGAAGACTCTTATGAACTGATACAGAGTGAAGGAAGTAGAACCAGGAAAATGGTATATACAATGACTACAATAATGTAGAGAGAGAATAATAAAACAATTAAAACTGAATGCTACAAAATTATTATGACCAAGGTTGAACCCAAAGATAAAATAGGAAAAGATATCGCAGATCTCTACCTCTAATTCTCAGCATCTTTGCAGAGGTGGAGGACCATAGGCAAGGACCACTATAAGTAACTATAATCAGATTTTAAAAAATATGTTAGTGTTTTCTGAACTTTTTTTTCCTTTTCCTTTTTTTATTCTTATTATAAGGGATAACTCTCTAAGAGGAAGTAAAAAGAGGGATACAGTAAGAATATTAATGAAAAAAATTTTTAAATATTATATAAATGTTATAAAAGTTCAGGCCCTGCCTTGGGTAAGTCACTTATTCCTATTTGCCTCAATTCTTCATCTGTAAAATGAGCTGGAGAAGGAAATGGCAAACCATTCCAGTATCATTGCAGAAAAAACCTCAAATGGGGTCATGAACATGACTGAAATGATTCAACAATAACAACAAAAAGGCCAACCTGACAGTTTTATCCTGGTCAGTTCTGCCAAGCAGACTGGCAAGCTTGAGTGCTTCTTTGCCTAATTTTGGCTTTATACACGTTGCCTAGCCCTGATAGAAACTATAAATAATGGCCAGCTCCATGATCTGACACAGATTTTACACATGGAGTTAACACCTCCTACATCTTGACCTATGTGTTAATGGCTTGAGTGATGTGACCTATTTCTAAGGAGTTTTGCCAAGAAGGGGTCATGGGGAAAGTCATCACATTCATTCTTGATGATGATTCTGTTAAGTCATGGGATGAACATAGTCTTTGAGCAACTGTTGGAGGAGCCAAGCTTAACCCCTAGGAAATAATAGAATCACAACTCAACTTGGGTCTGAATTCCTCTGTGCTATCAGGAGCCCTAGAAGTTAGCCTGAAGAAGCACTAAGAAAACTCCCCTACATGGTAAGAGATGGAAAGAATTTATTAGAATAGTAAGGATATGACTGGGGCAGCTAGGTGGCACAGTGGATAGATCACTGGGCTTGGAATCAAGAAAACTCATCTTTAAAAGTTCAAATCTGGCCTCAGACACTTACTAGCTATGTGACCCTGGGTAAGTCATTTAGCCCTGTTTGTCTTAGTTCCTCATCTATAAAATGAGCTGGAGAAGGAAATGGCAAATCACTCCAGTATCTTTGCCATGAAAACCCCAAATGGGGAGATGAAGAGGCAGACACTGTTCGACATGACTCAGCAACAGTAACAACAAAAAGGATGTGACTAGAGATGATGAAGACAGAAAGGCAGTCCTTATCCCAGGATTGGGTGAAGACACTAGGCCAACAAGGTGTGGCTTGCTGGGAGAAGAACCTAAAATTATAGTTTCAATGAGAGAAAGTTATTTCCCCATATTTTGACCCAATATAAGACAGAGCTATCAGCTAATGTAAGTGGGAAGAGCACCAGCTTTGGAGTCCAAGGACCTGGTTCAAATTCTTTGTCTCACTTCATAGCCTGGGAAAATCACTTAACTTTCCTGATCATCTTTTTGTAAATTTGCAAAAAGACAGGATTGAGCTAGATGGCTTTTGAGGTCCATTCTCAATCTACATTTGTGATCTCTAGCTAGTAATATAATAGGTCAATAAGCATTAAGTGCCTAGTATCTTCTAGGAACAGTGCTAAGTACTGTTGCTGAAGAGGGAAGGGTGATAAGGAGGGGGGGGGAGGGTAAGTGGTTCTGCCAGGGAAACCTCTCCTGGCATCCAGTCTGGAAGGAATTCACCAGGCTCAAGCAGACTTTGAAGCCGAAATTGTAAAGTTTATTGTTACGCTGTAGAGAACAGCGGGCTAGATTCTTATGGAACCTGCAAACTCGCAGAGGCAGCAAGCATAGTTTTAAGGGGTCAATTATGCTAACTAGGTAAGGGTGGGATCAGGGAGGAGTTAAGGAGTGGTCAGTGCTCAAAGGACCATACACTTTTAATATCAACTGCACAGGTGTATTGCCCATGATTCACTGGGAAATAGTTCAAGAGGGGGTCTAGCTGGAGGTGTGGTTCTAGGCCTGATACGTCACTAAAGAGTGCCCAGTCTGCCACCCACCAAGGTCATCAGAGACAGTGTGGGTCTATAATTGACTAAGGAGTTACCCTATAGATAAGGTATTGAAGAATTCATGGTGGGGCTGGCCACTCTAACTAAGGGAGATAACATTTACATAACTTACTGTTTCAGGCAGAGATAAACAGGTCATGAGATGTTGCTGGGCAGAGCGCTGGAAGGGGGAAGGAGCAAAGTCAATGCTCTGAGGCTGGGGGGGGTGGTGGAAATGTGATCTTACAGACTGCTTTTACAAATTGATTTTACAGACATAGATCCCAAAGCACCCCATTTACAAACTGATGTTACAGATTGATACTACAGACATATATACATCACAAGGACCCCATCATTGCCATTGTTTGGTTGGTCAGTCATGTCTGACTCTTGATGACCCCATGAACTGTAGCATGCCAGGCCCTTCTATCCTCTGCTATCTCTCAAAGTCTGTCCAAGTTCATGCTTTCCATGATGTGTCTATCCATCTCATTCTCTGCCTTCCCCTTTTCCTTTTGCCTTCAATCTTTCCCAAAATCAGGGTCTTTTCCAATGAGTTCTGTCTTTTCATTATGTGGCCAAAGTAATTAAGTTTCAGCTTTAGTATTTGACCTTCTAGTAAATAGCCTGAAATAATTCTTTTACTATTGACTGATTTGACCTACTTGCTGTCTAGTGAACTCTAAAAAGTCTTCTCCATCACCACAATTTGAAAGTGTTCATTCTGTAGTACTTAGCTTTCCTTATATTCCAACTCACAGTCATGCATTGATACTGGATAAACGATAGCTTTGACTATATGACCTTTGTCAGCAAGGTGATATCTTTGATTTTTAGTATACTGTCCAGATTTTCCATAGCTTTCCTTCCAAGGATCAAGTGCCTTAATTGCATGGCTGCAGTTGCTGTCTGCAGTGATTTTTGAACCCAAGAATATAAACGATTGGACCAATTGCCATGATCTTAGTTAATTGTTTTTGTTTTTGTTTTGGGGTTTTTTTGATGCTAAGCTTCAAGCCAGCTTTTTCACTCTCCCCTTTCACCCTCATAAGAAGGCTTCTTAATCTCTTTACCTTCTGCTGTCAGTCATAGTCTGCAGGGATCCTTAAACCCAAGGATACAGAGTCTGACACTGCTCCAGATTCTTCTTCTGTTTGCTAAGAAGCGATGGGACCAATCGCCACCATCTCAGTTCTTGCGTTTTTCTTTAATGTTAAGCTTCTTACTCTTCTCTTTCACCTTCATCATAAGGCTTCTTAATTCTTCCTTATTTTCTGCCATCAGAGTCACATCGTCTGCATAGCTGAGATTGTTGATATTTCTCCTGGCTCCTTAGTTCTGACTTTTGATTCATCCAGCCTGGCATTTCACATGATGTACTCTACATATAAATTAAATAATAAAGTGACAATATATGGCCTTGTCATACTCTTTTTCCAATCTTAAGCCAATCAGTTGTTCCATATTTGGTTCTTACTGCTGTTTCGTGGCCTGAATACAGGTTCTCAGGACACAAGGAAGATGATCTGGTAATCCCATATCTTTGAGGACCAGTCACATTTTGTTATGACTCATACAGTCCAAGCCTTTAGTGTTGTCAATGTACCAGAAGTATATGTTTTTCTGGAACTCCCTTGCTTTCTCCATAATCCAGCAAATGTTGGCAATTTGGTGTCTAGTTCCTCTACCTTTTTGAAAACCAGCCTGCTCTTCTGGTAATTCTCAGTTCACATATTACAGAAGCTTAGCATGCAGAATCCTTACTGGCAAGTGAAATGAGCACAACTGTTCAGTAAATCTGAACATTGCTCGGCATTGATCTTTTCCAATCCGGTGGCTACTGCTGAATTTTCCAAATTTGCTGGCATGTTGAGTGCAACACTAACAGCATCATCTTTCAGGTAAATAACTAAATTGGAATTCTGTTACTTCCATTAGTCTTATTGTTAGCGATCCTAAGATCTAAAGACACAAAAAGAGGCAAGATGTAGCCCCTGATTTTGAGGAGTTCACATTCTAATAGGAGAGACGAGCATACAAATACTATATGAGTCAGCTATACTCAGGAAAAATAGGAAATGATTAATAGAGGGGGGCACTAGAATTAAAAGGGGTTGGGAAATACTTCCTGAGGGGGATTTTAGTTGGGACTTAAAAGAAGCCAGAAAAGTCAGGAGGCAGAGATGGATGAAGAAGAAGATCATTCCAGAAATGTGGCACAGCCAGAGAAAATACCTGGAGTCTGGAGATGGGCTATCTTGCTCAAGGATCAGCCAGGAGGCTAGTGTCACTGGATCAAATGGTCCTTGATAGGGAGTAAGGTGTAAGAAAACTGAAAAGATAGGAGGAGACTAGGTAATAAAGGGCTTTTCACACCAAACAGAAGACTTTATATTTGCTTCCTACGGTGATAGGGAGTTTATAGGAGTTTATAGAGCTGGGCAGGGTGGGGTGTGGAGCGTGACATAGTCCAACTTGCATTTTTTGTAGAGATTCGCACAGGTCCAACACAGTTGTGCCACATTACATAAAATGTCCCATTTTTTCAAGTTGTTGGTTGGTTTTGCTGATTTTATTTTTTGGTCTTAAAAAATTCTTTTCTAGGGTGGCTAGGTGGCGCAGTGAGTAAGAGCGCCGGCCTCGGAGTTGGGATGACCCAGGATCGAAACCAGCCTCAGAAAATGAGTACCCACACATAAATAATGACTAGCTGTGTAACCTTGAGCAAGTTACTTAACCCCAATTGCTTATAAAAAAAAATTCTTTTCTAAGAGGTGGCTAAGGAGTGAGAGAGGGGAGAGAAATTCAGGCAATGTCAAAACAATAGATATCAATAAAAATCTGTTTTTAAAAAGAATTTGATAAATTAATTAATTAAGTGATTGCCACAAGCTGAGCTCTACAAAAAATGGAAGCAGGAAAGAAAGAAGGTAAGAGATTAGGGGTAGGGGAGGTTTCAACTATGTTTTGGCTGCTTGGTGCAGAAGCTCTCCTGTCCACGGCTGTGGTAGCAAGAGTGTTTAAGAGAAAGCTGAATGGTTTTCTTCCTCGTGCCTTTGGATAAAACTGCCCATAATCACTCTACAATTTCCAGAGGAACTATGTGTGAGGACAGAGCAAGGGGCAGGGGGAGAGGAAGAGCAGCTGTATAAGGGCTTAGGTTGAGGAGTGTCAGTCATGGGTTCTATATCCTTTATGGGTGCATTCCTCTAGTGTGCATTTACATGCTCAGCAAATTAACTTCCCCTTGGGAAAGTATCCTGGGGAGCTGTGATACCCATCCTGGTGGTGTGGTGTGTAGCTGTGTTCTCCATTATTTTTGCATATGGGTAGAGAGTGATGAAAGATGAAAAAGTCCTACCCAGTCCCCTTCCCCCACTCCCCTCCCTGGACAGGGCTGGGAGTGAGGGCTGCCACCCTGACAGGGAGGCAACTTTGGGGTGCATGAGGAGAGGGACACAGATGGATGGGGGACAAGAAACTTGTCCATATATGATGCCAAGAGTTTAAAACAACCAGAGATTAATCAGTTTCCTTAGGAGACAGAGAGATTTGTCCATTAAGCCAGCAGAGAGGTCAGTTGAACCAGCAAACCACAGTTGAGAAGGACTTAAACTAAAACCTACCCAGGTGTAAAGTTCTGGGTCAACAACAGGAAGCAGTGGGAAGCAGGATCAGAGAGCAGGCCTCCAGAGTTTCAGCAGTCTTTGGATACGATGTTTGCCTTGACTTCTGGCTGCCAGTGGGGCCCTCTGGAGCTGCTGGGCATGGTACTTATTAACCATGTCCATCCCTCACATCCATTGCTGAGCAGCAGCTGCTAGCACAGACGCCAGTTAGCGGTACCCATTGCTAGGTGAAGCTGAGAACAAACTTTGAGCCAGGCCCCTAACTAAAAGCATACCTACACAGGGGTCCTGGGATCCTGAGACAGAGGACAGGGAAATTTTGAAAGGGAAGTAGAGAAAAGGATAGGTTCAGGAAAATGCCTAGGAAGAGAAGGCACGGGTGGGGAACCTACATGTGACCCTCTAGGTCCTCAAGTGTGGCTGAATCCAAGTTTGGATTTTGTCAAAGGGCCACACTTGAGGACTTTGAGGACCATGTGTAGCCTCGAGATCGCAGATTCCCCACCACTGGGCTAAGGGAACCTCTGTAGTAGGAAACTAGGCAGCTAGGTGGCACAGTGATAGAGGGCTGGATCTGGAGTGAGAAAGACCTCAGTAAAAGTCCTTTCTCACACATTTGCTGGCTCTGGGACTCTGAATAAGTCATTTATCTTCTGTCTACTTCAGCTTCTGTAAAATGAGGGTAATGATAGCACCTCTCTCCCAGGGTTGCAAGGATGAAATGAGATAATATTTGTAGAGGGTTTTGTCCTCAAAGTGCTATCTAAATGCTGGTTATTACTATTAAATTATGTCTACAGGCAGCTAGCTGGCATAGTGGGTAGAGTGCCAGAGCTGGAGTCAGGAAGACTCCTTTTCCTGAATTCAAATCTGGCCTCAGACATTTACTGGCTGTGTGACCCTGAGCAAGTCACTTAACCCTGTTTGCCTCAGTTTCCTCATCTGTAAAATGAACTGGAGAAGGAAATGATAAACTACTCCAGTATCTTTGCCAAGAAAACCCCAAAGAAGAATCAAGAAGAGTCATATATGACTGAAAAATGACTGAACAACAACAACAAAAGCAAGTTATTTTAAATCCAGGTCAAATTATATCATGTAACAACAAATTATATAATATAAAAATATATTTTGGGAGGAATCTTTTGTTTTTGTATCTCCTAGATTCTCCATGTATTCTTTATCCCCCAACTTTAGTCATCTTTTATAACAATTTTGAAAAGAAAAAGAGACAGGAGAGAAAAAAATCAACAAAATTGATGAACACACTGAATAAAATTTGACATTATATTAAATCTTCCACCCACTTTGGACTCCTCTGCAAGGGAATGTGGGGAGGTGTCTTTTCATATCTCTTCTTTGGAACAACTATGTCATTCTTAAATCTTTCATAGGTTTGGAAATTTGAGAACAGTCCTATGGTGACTAATTATTTCCTCTAATCTAGGCATGACGCCTATAATTCCTAGGCATGATGCCACCAGAGAGGCAGTAGTACCTGTTATTAGGTCATAGAGCTGAAAGAAAGGATCTATTTCAATCTATGCCATTTTGCTGATAAGTAAACTGAGGTCTAGGGAAATTAAGTGACTCACCAGAGCTTACACAGGGAATGAGGCTTGGGTGGGGGATTTGAAGCCAAAACCTCTGAATCTCAACCCAGGGTTCCTTCCATGGGACCATATCAGAGGGCCAGCCTCTTCTTGGGGACAGATAACTAAGAAACAGTATACAAATTTTACAATCAACCTTTTTTTAAAAAAATTTAAAAATAGAGCTCCGTTATAAATTATTAATAAATTCCCAATCACCACCCTAACCAAAGATAAAACTGTTTGTCTTCAAACACTTCACTTCTAGATAAAATAGAATCAATGTGACCCAGGGGGGAGGTACAATGGCCTGGGTGTCATAAGAACTGGTTCCTAGTTCTGGCTCAGTCATGTACTGACTGGCAAGTCGTCGAAAAGCTCTGACCCTGAGTTTACTAATATATAAAACAAGTATAGTCCCCCATATCCTGCTACACCAAAGAGTTGTGAAGATCACAAGAGGTATTTGAAAGGGCTTTGTAACATTTTACAAATTACAAATAAAGGGCCATAAGGATGAATAGGATTTTCTGAACCTTTTAAAAGCATATTTAATGGATCAAAAAAATACTGTCCTTTTTTTAGGCGAATCTAAGCAGTACATCATGACAATATGAGATTGGGGGCAAAAATCACAAATCTCAGAGTTATAAGAGAACTCAGAAGCCAGCTAAAGAGTTTAGAAGCCTGAAGTCAAAAGGACCTGAAGGCAAATCTGGCCTCTGACACTTACTAGCTGTGTGACTCTGCACTGGTCAATTAACCTGTTTGTCTCAGTTTCTTTGTCCATAAAAATAGGGACGATAATGGCATTTGCCTCCCAGAGCTGTTGAGAGGATAAAATGAGATAATATTTGTAAAGCACTTGGCAAATTTTGTTGTTCAGTTGTTCAAGTCATGTCTGACTCTCATAACCCCCTTGGGGTTTTTCTTGCAATGAAACTAGAGTGGTTTGCCATTTTTTCTTTAGCTCATTTTACAGATGAGGAAATTGAGGCAAACAGGGTTAAGTGACTTGCCCAGGGTCACATAGTTAGTAAGTATCTGAGGCCAGATTTGAAATCAGGAAGATGAATCTTCCTTCCTAGCAAATAGTAGGTGCTTAATAAATGTTTGTTCTTCCCCTAACTTTGTGACCCCAGGCAAGTTATTTAACCTTTCTGTGCCTCTAGTTTCCAGTTCTGTAAATATAATGATAGCTAGCATTTATATAGTATTTTAAGGTTTACAGAACCCTTTACAATGGCTCTGGGAGGTTTATTCCCATTTTATAGCTGAGGAAATTGAGGCACAGACAGGTAATATTGTCCAGGGTCATTTGGCTAGGGCAGGGTTTAAACTCTTCTTTTCCTGTCTCTTAATGCTACACTCTATCTGTACCACCACCTAGATGGACTCAAGGATCTCTAAGAATTCTTGTCAGTCAATAAGCAATTATTAAGCACCTGTTCATAGGACAAGGTATTGAGCCTAAGCACTGAAGATACAAAAAAGGCAAAAAACAGTCACTGCCCTCAAGTGGCTCAAGAGTCTAATGGAAGATGGGAGGGGAACACACAACATGAAAACATTCATGGACAATCCTATGATCCAATTAGTGTAACCTGGTTCTGAGAAAGAATCTCCTCTCCCACAAAAGGGAAAGGTGATCACCTAGCCTTTGGCTTGGTCTTTAGGCAAGGAGGAACTCAGTTGTGTCAGACAAACTAAGACCTGGGAAAGATGGTCTCTTATTGCATCTGGGGCCATTTCCAGTGGTCCTGACCTATGTCTTGCCACTAAACCCATATGGCCCTGGAGGAGAAAGGCTAGTGATTTTGTTCAGCCTTACCTCACTTAAATCCAATTCACTTAGAAATCAAGAATCACCCTCCTGAAGTCACTGGTCCTCTACGAGAACAAAGGACAAACAACACCTCTGGAGGCAGCCCATTCATCTTTGGGATAGCTCTACTGGTCAAGAACTTTCTCCCAGCATTAAGTTAAGATTGATGTCTTTGAAGCCTCCACCCAAACACACTTAAAACAGAGGTGGGGAAAACGGAACACTATTTGCCTGTTTTCACAATTTTCCCTGGGGCTGTCCCCTCCTTGTTCAGTCTTGCACACCATGTAGTGACAACCATAAGAATGATGCAAAATATTTTGGGTTTTCACCAGCACAATAAGCTATCAGATTGCTAGTATAGACCCAGCCTGAGTTAGAGATTTCAAAACCCCAATTTCCTCCTCTTTGTGGCTCAAGCAGAGAGAGACAGCTCACAAAGCATAATGCAGTGGGAAGTTCGGCACTGTGGTGTGGTTAAAAAAGACTAGCACTTCATTGGTTGAGGGAACTCCCAGATCGGGAAATTCCCCCATCAGTACATATCTGCATCTTCTCTGTAATTCATATTCTTAGAGCAGGTCTCATAATCTGGGGTCAGTGATTTTATATTTTTAAAATAAAGATAACTGAGAAAAAGAAATAAAAAGCACACAGCAGAGAACAAAAGAAAACCTAGAAGGAAGCACAGAAAAGGTGGGTTGTATTGAAAACAATGTATAGGCTTTATTACATTGTTACATTTTTACATTTATTACATTATTACATAGGTTTTCATGAAATGGAAATTTATTATCTTATATTGAATCCTGTCATGTTCTGCTGTGTATGTGGAAATGTTCTGTTTTATCATTTTGTATTTGTTTAAAATGAATAAAAATTTTTAAAAATAAAAACTAAGATAACTGTATTTCAACATAATTGGTTTCCTTTGTATTCCTGAGTATTTTATCTTGTGCATTTAAAACCACTATTCTGAGAAGGATTCTGTAAGCTTTACCAGACTGCCAAAGAAGTACAGGGCACAAAAAAGGTTGAGCCCTTGCCTTAGAGAATTGTCCAGGTCACTGAGCAGTTAAGTGGTTAGCCCAGGGTCAAATAGCTAAGTTTGTGCCATAGATGGGACTCAAACCCTAGTTTTTCTCCCTTTGAGCCCATCTCTCTATCCACAACTACACCATACTGGTGTTGTCATAATTAAATGGTGGGAAAGTGTTATGGTTGCATTGTCTTGACTGTAGAAAATTCTGGGTGGTGTAGGAAAAAGCAGGGAAGGTAGGGAAATATTCTGTTTTTGTGTCTGTGAGTGGGGTGAGTTTGTGGGTGGCTCAGAGGACTGACCTGGCCCAACTTCAGCTGCCCTCAGTGACTTTCCCCGCCTCTGCTGGACTTGCCAGAAGAAAAGGAGGTCAGCATAAAAGTCAGAGATGAGCAAGCAGAAGGGACAGGCTTTGAGGGAAGAAAAAGACAAGAGTCACCTGGAGTTCAGAGAAGTCTGACCACCCAAATGCAATTGGCAATTAGTGTGGACATGCTCAGCCCAGTTTCCAGGGAAATCACAATTCCATCTGGTTTGTGGAAAATAAAATCTATAGTGCTTAATGATTGTGTTTCCATAATAACATTAGATGAGCAAACAACAGTTTCAGTTCTGGTTGGGGAAAAGAAAGAAAGAAAGAAAGAAAGAAAGAAAGAGAGAGAGAGAGAGAGAGAGAGAGAGAGAGAGAGAGAGAGAGAGAGAGAGAAAGAAAGAAAGAAAGAAAGAAAGAAAGGAAGGAAGGAAGAAAGGAAAGAAGGAAGGAAGGAAGGAAGGAAGGAAGGAAGGAAGGAAGGAAGGAAGGAAGGAAGGAAGGAAAAAAACATCAACCAGCCTATTAGAGTGATGTTTAAATATGAAACTCACCCACAGATTCACCTCTGGCCTGCTTCCCCCAGATTTACCTCTCTGATGCGTATTGACATAACAAATGCTTAATCATTAATCTTTTAATATTATGCTTAGGGGCTTCTCAGTTACATCGACCACATGATGTTTGTGTCTGTGTTCCATCTAAGGCCTGGCCCGCCACACATGGCTGAGTTCTTTGGATAGCAGTTTAGGGCCAGAGAATAGTACTTGTGCATGATTTCTCTTTTTTCCATGCTAATGGTAAAACTAGACCAAACATTAACATTTTCAAAGATGGTTCCTTACTTAAAATCATTCAGAGTGTAATCTGGCAACATATTTTTTTTCTTCCCAATTGTCAAGTTATGTCTAATATTTTAGGTCCAAGATTGAAAGACTTGATTGAGTACGGATTGTAAGGATTGAGTAGAATACTGTCGGGGTATCTTAGCTAAGGTAATGACTCTTAAGTATGGATTACATGTTAAAGAGAATGAAGGAGCTTTGCTATTTCTGTCTGGTAATCAGTTTCATCATTGGAGAGCTCAAGAAAAACTTTTCTTAGATGACAAAACCCTCTCCAGTTTTGTTTTGTTTTAAATAAAACTATGGAATTTAAACTATATTTGGCTTTCTACTAATATTATTTTGGGAAATTTAATGCAGATGATCTATTTTGAAACAAATGACGAATAATCCTAAAATTCTGGTCCTAGAATTTCCTCAGGAAAATCCACACAGTATTCTATGAAATACGAACCTAACATAGACACGGGCAAAAGCCAACTTAAATGTACACAAGATAATACTCTGTTTCCTTTAGTTGGACAAAGAATAATAGAATTTTAGAGATAGACTATATCTTAGATATCATTTAAGCCAATGCCTCATTTGTCCTAATTTATCTCAAGATTTCTACCCACTAAAGCTAATTTGTGGTCCAAACCTTCCACTTTTTATGAAATAGCTTTTTTATTTGTTTCTTCCTCTCTGCTCTTACAGTCACATACTAATCAGATATTGGCAAAATAATCTCAACTTTAACCAAAATGACTAGCTACAATCTGAAACCATCCATTTCAAGTGTTAACCAGATAATATTACCATTAGCCAGCTAAATATAGAGCTGCTGACTTCCCTAACGATGTCAGAAACAGCCAACAAATGTTGCTATAGCTAAGATTAACCAGCTGATGTTAGCCACAATTCTAATTTTAAATACAATGTTTATGTCATCATCATCACAACCACCACCAAAAAAATTATGTGCCTGTTGTACATAGCCTTGTGACAGTTATTATAGAAAGTATGGTGAATAAATGTAGGTCACAAAATGTTAAAGTCAAAAGGGACTTTGGGAGATCACGTTTCATGGCTTCCAAGAACCTATAATTTAAAAGGTGATATTATTACATACTTCCATTGAAGTTCTACTCCAGTGCTTCATAATGGCATAGAAGTAACCCTTAGCTCTTGAAGGTTATGCCAACAAAATAGATAGCCTATCAGGTCTCAATAAGCTCGAAAATCTCTGTGTATGGGTCCATCAAAAGCCTCTGAGTATGGATTCTTCATCTGAAGGTGAGCCTAACTCAGTTCAGAATGGTTCATCTTCATCATCAGGTGAAACAATTTGTGAGTTTGTGAACTTTATTAGAGGGAAGAGTAACTATGCCAATTAAATCATATATTCTTTGAAGTGCTTTGTATAGGTTGTGACTAATAGCTACCCAGTTTTTTGTATGGGGTGTGGCTAATGTCACTTAAACTGACCTCTATGATGCTACTTAGAGCTAGAAGGAAGCATAGAAACCATCTGGTCCAACTCCCTTATTTTACAGAGCTGGAAACTGAGTCCATGCAAGTTAAATGATGTGTCCAATGTCCTACAGGTAGAGAGGAACAGGACAAGGAGGAACTTATGTCCACTGACTCAAAATCTGGTGATATTTTCAGCGTATATGTCGCCACTCAATCCTATTATTATTATTATTATTATTATTATTTTTGCTTTTTGGAGGGCGATTAGGGTTAAGTAACTTGCCCAAGGTCACATGGCTAGGTTTTTGTTTGTGTGTGCATTAAGTGTCTGAGGCCGGATCCGAACTCAGGTCCTTCTTTCTCCAGGGCCGACGCTCTATTCACTGCGCCACCTAGCCGCCCCTCAAGCCTATTATTAATTATGAGTGGGTAAGGACTGGAAAAATGAGGGAATCAGATTTGGTGCTAACCTATACTTGAACTGAAATTTAAATGTAAATGCCTTGCAAGACCAAGTTACTAATTACACAATGGACTTAAGCCAACAGTGGCAACTGATGTAAAGATTAGCTGACTAAGTGTTAATGGTAGATATAGTTCAAACTTTGACTGTACAGTCTAGTGATATAGCAATTAACTAGTTTCTTAGGAATGAATCTACTACATAATAAAGTCAGCCACATTAGGTCCTAAAAGTAATCATCACAAGCCGTTCAAATCAGTGCTGGTATATATCATGTGACACTGGCAATTTATTAAAGTATACATATCTATAGCTACACAAAGTTATCTCTGTCCACAGATTCTATTTGTCTAGTAGAGTTGATGGTAAACAGGACATTCTCAAGGCAACTGTGAAGCTAGCAAAGTTGGTCTTAACCATTAGAACAGTTTAACCATTAGAAGGGGAGAGCAGCAGCTGCAGGTGAGAGCCCAAAGGACTGCACCAGCCTTCTTTGGTGCATGGGCTTGACTGCCCATAGAAGAAAGGAGAAGGAGGAGTTTCCCACTGGTGTTTATGATCATTTCTCAAAGTATTACTTCTGTAGACTCCTATCCCATTGAATTAGGAAGAGAGGAGATAGGACCTTGCTTTCATGGAGTAACATGACTCGAATATGGTTTTGAGTGTCTTTACCAGGGTGTCTGTGAGGATGTACCTGAATTTCTGTGCAATGTGTGTCCTCCTGGAGGCTTTTATGTGCCAGGCCATACTGCCAAGATACCTGTGGTCTAAGGCAGTGATGTCAAACTCAAATAGAAACAGGCGCCACTAAATCATATATAAGGGTCTCTGTAGTCAACACATTGACCTAGAAAAACACATGTTAACATTATCTATGTCTTGTTTTAAATTTTCTTTTGTTAACTATTTCCCAATTATATTTTGATCTGGTTTGGATGGCACTGGGGAGTGTTGTAGACTATATACACATAGTTGGCATCTCTAGTCTCAGGTGAATAAAAAATAAACACAAAAGACATTGGAAGGGATGAATCTGTGTCAAGAGGTTAGCAAGAGCTGCATCCTTCTAGCTACCTTCTAAGCCACGTCCCCTTCCCTAGACTGTGCCAATGTCAGAAGTGTCTCCAGGCTCTCTTTTCTGTGCCTGCGCTAGTGGAGATTCCTCTCTACACTGCATATCCCTAGTGCTCTCTTGCTCTCTAGTTCTCTCCACCTATCAAAAGCGGAGAGCTGGGGCGGCTAGGTGGCGCAGTGAGTAGAGCGCCAGCCCTGGAGTCAGAAGGACCTGAGTTCGGATCCGGCCTCAGACACTTAACGCACACACAAACAAAAACCTAGCTGTGTGACCTTGGGCAATTTACTTAACCCCAATTGCCCTCCAAAAAGCAAAAAAAAAAAAAAAAAAAGCGGAGAGCTTCTGCTACCACTGTGCTTATTTTCAGCATGTCCATTCTCTGCTTTCTGTCCCCATTCTCCCCAGCAATCTAACCCCCCTAGCTCTATTCAAGTGTTCAGGTCCTAGCTTCACTCTAACCCTACCCTCTCTATCCAAAACAAGACTGGCATTGATTCTGACTGATGGACTGCAGGTGCTTAGGGGAGGTTACACAGACTGAAGCTCATTCACATCCAAGTGCTATTCAAGGCTTAAAAAACCCCAGCAACTCTGTGGAATGATACACTTTATTCATCAGAAGGTAGTCAACTAGTATTTCAAAGCAAGTGAGCAGGAAACCGGGGACCTAGAGGTAAAACAAATAAGTCTTTTCTAGAGTTACTTATGGTGTCAGGATGCAGGTAGCAGCAAGTAGAATCACCTGCTGAATCTTCTAAAGCAACATGATGGCTGGTTATGGTAGGGGCCAAATGCTAGGTAGCTGATTGGACTAATTAACCCTTTCTATACTTCATGTTCCTGGTGCCCTTATACTCTCTCCTACCCATTAAAATTTGAAAGTCTCTGTTAGCAGCACTAATACTTACCTTCAGCACACCCATTTTCTACTTTAAATGCTAAGGCATAACGTGTAATTAACATCTAGGCTTAATTAGGGATATCTTAGGGCAGGATTGCTATGTTCTATAATTCGTTGGCTCTGGGCTTTGGAAATTTGTTTGATTTTATCTTCTAACCACTGCTCACTCTTGGTTCTCCTCCCACCTGTCTGATTGTTCTTTCTCTGTCTCTTTTACTGACTCATCATTGCTGTTACACTTTCAAATACATCCCAAAATTCTGTCCTGAGCCCTCTTCTCTTTTTCTCTCACCCCATTTCCTCTCTTGGTGATCTCATCAGTTCCTATAGGTTCAATTTACTCTCTCCATGAAGACAAATCCTAGATGTGCACAACCAGTCTCAGTCTCTCTCCTGAGCTCTGCTCCAATATTATAAACTGCCACTGAATAATTCTATCTGGATGTTCCACAGGAAACTCAAACCCAACATGCTCAAAAGAGAACTCATTATCTTTTCCCCTTAAACTCACCCCTCTTCCAAATCTCTCTACTAACCATCAAGGACCCAACCACCCTCCTAGTCACCCAAGTTCATAACCTCAGCATTATTCTTAATTCCTCACTCAACTCCACATATCCAATCAGGTACCAAATCTTGGCCTCTTCTTCTGTCTCTACCACATCTCTTCCATTGGTCTCCTCTCCTCTCATACTGCTACCACCCTAGGTATTGGGGAAAACCCAGTGCAAAGCTACAGATAGAGATGGAATGAAGTCTGGACTTCAGAATTGGGGAATAAATATAATGTAAAATAAGAGAAAAGGAGATGTCCATCTGTGAATTATGAGGATGGGGATTCTTGAATACTCAGAGACCAAAGAGGGACTGGTAGCAGGAAAGGCAAACCTTAAAGTGCTTTATAAATGCTTGTTGTTATTGACTATTACTAATAGCAAGGATCTAGAGCATGGGTGGGAAACCTTCAGCCTCAAGGCCACATGAGGCCCTCTAGGTCCTCAAGTGAGGCCCTTTGACTGAATCCAAACTTCACAGAACAAATCCCCTTAATAAAAGGATTCGCTCTGTAAAATTTGGACTCAGTCAAAAGCCAAGGATCTAGAAGGCCATATGTGGCCTTGAGGCCACAGGTTACTCACCCTTGGTTTAGAGTCTACAGTTGTTCAGTCATTTTCAGTCATGTCCAACTAGAGTATTTTGCCATTTACTTCTCCAGCTCATTTTACAGAAGAGGAAACCAAGGTAGTCAGGGTTAAGTGACTTGCTCAGGATCACACAGATAGCAAGTATATGAGGCCAAATTTGCACTTAGGTCTTCCTGGCTCCAGGCCCAGCCCTCTATTCACTGCACCACCCAGCTGTCTGGAGACAGACATGGGTTTGGAGACCTTGGTTCAAATCCTTTCCTTAGTTCCACTGGGTGAATCACTTTTTTCCCCTCTCTTTTATGGAATAAAAAGGAATGTACTTTCCAACTATAAATCCTATGACCTGGAGCCCACCCTTCCCTAATAAGGAAAGCCCGACTGACTGACTCTCTCTCTATTTTCCCTTCCTTGTCCTAGCATGTATCTGGTACCTTCTCTACCTCGGACCCTTAAACCCTCTTCCTACCCCAAGATTCTCAATTGCTTCGTTCATTCTTTGCTACGCCTCTAGCATGGTTTTAGTCAGTATTCATAAATGTTTATATTCTTTTAGCCCCTTCTATGGCTTCCTAGAATGTATCTCTATAATCCTTACAATATATCTACCTCTGGGACTGACATTACTGCCAACAAATTACGTCACTATCTTCCTTGATAGAGGTTTTGCTCTAGGCCTCCTTGCTGTATGTCTCCTTAATGTATCTCATGCTGAGGCTGAAATCTTCTCTTGATAGAAAAAGCCTTCCCTATAATCTAGATGAGAAATGTAACCAGCAGGAGGGGAACAGAGTTTTCCTTAGGGTGTCAGTAAGGGAGGCAATTCCTGTGGGGAAGATGCTTCCTCACTGCAGCAACCATGGTGCCCCCTCACTCTTTCTGGGGTCCTGTGGCTATGGTGCCCCTTTCATTGATTGATCTTCCCCCTCCACCACCACCACCACAAAGCAGTTGGTCAGACTTACTAGGGTTAGTCATCCTCTCTCCTGGCAGGACTGAGCCTGTTATCATACTATGAAACCAAAACCTCTCAAATGAATTTGCTCTGGTTGAATGGATTCTTAATTACAACTCTCTCTAGACCAAGGCTTCTTAAATTTTATGTCATAGTCTCCATAGTCTGATAAGGCCTAGATTGCTTCTTAGAATAATGTTCCTAAATGCACAAAATATACTACACAGGATTACAAAGGTTACCAGTTATATTAAAATAGCTGTCAAAATGTCAAAAAAAAAAAAAGAGATTCATAGCCCCACTGAAATCTCTCCACCAACTCCTTAGATGTCTTTGAACCCTAAGCTAAAAATTCCCGATCTAAACAGCTTAAGTGAACACACACTTATTAAGTGCCTACTTTTTGCCAGACACTCTGAGTATCACAGATATAAATATAATAATCCCTATTGTCTACCAAATACTGCATCATTCCAAAAAAAATATGTGAACTGAACCAAATTTTTTTAACCAATATTTATTGGGAGCTTCCTTAGGGATTCAAGAATTAGTCTTGCGTCTTTCTGTGACTCAAATTTCAGGAGTACTGTGATGGCGAGAGGACAAGAATGTGATCTGGAAATCCCCAAAAATGGATACATGTGGCGTTGGAACTCAGTGATAAAGTGTAGCCTGGTTGCTAGGCTACGATGACTTGAGGACCATGAATCTCTTGCGTGTTTCAGCCCAAATAAACAGCACTGCTGTGTTAAGCACGCAAAGAAGCTGTCAACACAATATTTTCCCTTAGATGCGAAAAACCTACTATTTTAAACCTTTGACAGTGCATTGTACTCTCTTTCTAACAGGAAATAGCTAAAGAGAAACATTTTTTTAAATAAGACTAATCCATACATTGTGTGAGATACCCAGGGCCAGATGTTCAGATGTCAAAGTGACAACTTTGTACCTGAATGTGCTATGTTGTTATTTATTTCTCATTTTGAGCCCAAGGGAAGGAAGACAGGATACAGGCAGGGATGATTTACATCTGCACTTCCCTTTTGGTGATGGGCCACTTGGGAAAGACCAAACCTTTCTTTTCTCCTTGAAGGTGAATCTGCCTGTGTAACTGGCAGTTAGTTATGTTAAATAAACCAGATAAAGGACTATTTGAGCTGACTAGGGCTAATTGAACCATTCTGCTTAAGGAATCTACTTTTGTCGGGCAGGCTTCTCCAGAGACCCAGAACCTAACCTTCGGCCCAGAGTTTTCTAAAGGAAACAGAGGAGAAATGAAAAGGTCAGAATCTTCTCTCTCATCCCAACATTGGCAGGGTATAGAGTGTAAAATATGGTACTCAGTGAGGTTAGAGGCAAAGGCTAGGAAGAGTCTTCTTCCATTGCTTCTGTGAAGACAGAAGCTCCCAAATTTCATCTTCTGTAGAATCTTGCCTTTGTTTTCTATACTCTCCTCCCATGCCCCATACTTTAGTACAATGAAAAGAGCACTGGATTTGAAATCAAGGACCTGTGTTCAAATCCCAGGTCTACCACTTACTACCCATGTGTCCTTAGAGAAATCACTCTTCTGGGTCTCAATTTAGTCATCTATAAAAATTAAGCAGTTGGACTAGAAGACCTCTAAAGTCCCTTCTAGCTCTGAATCTACAATCCTAGGATACTATGCAGATATGACCATGTCACCCCCTTACTCAATCAATTTCAGAGGCTCCATGTTACCTACTCAGTTTCCTTCAAAGTTCAGATCAAATTGCCTTCTACTTGACCTTTCCTGGTCATCCCAGTTTACTACAGTGAGGAAGCATCCTCCCCCCAGGATGCCTCCCTTATTGACACTCTAAGGAAAATTCGGTTCACCTCCTGCTGATTACACTTCTCATCTAGATTATAGGGAAGGCTTTTTCTACCAAGAGAAGGCTATAACCTACCTCCATGTTACCATGATAAAATACAAAAGTATTGCATTTAAAATCCTTCAAAAACTGACCCTTCACCATATTTGCAGTCTTCTTATACTTTACTCCTCTTAGAACAGTCTACAATCTAGTTACTTTGGTCCCCTTGATGTGTCTGACATGTGACCTTCTATTTACAGACTCCATACTTTTTTACTGACTGTCTCCCATGCCTGGAATGCTTCCTCCTAATTCCTACCTCCTGACTTCCCTGACTTACATCAAGACTTATCTCAAATCCCACCTTCTGTGGCAGGCCTTTCCTGGTGATCATAAACCCCCTTCCTCAATTCAAGTCACCTTGCTTTTCTTAGTTCCAGTTTCCTCTTCCATAAAATGAGGTGAGATGTACTATATTAACCCCCAAATTCCCTTCCAGATCAAAATCCTCTTATTCTAATGTTTATTTTGCTTTTTCCTAAACATTTCCATGTTTTTTTTGGGGGGGGGTAGGGTTTTTCATTTTCTTTTGTTTTTAATAATTTTAATTGTCCCTATCAAAAATGGCTGGATTTTTTGACTGGTCCTCCTCAATTATATTTACCAATACGATTTACAAGGTTTATACATTATATTTAATGATGAATTCCTCACTCCTTTTTCCCTAATCCACTGCAGACATCCTTTGGCCACTGCTCAGTGATTTTGTAAATCACATCTATGATCCAGGCTCTTGGGTTTCTCTAAGAATGTGGTTCTGATGAACAAATAAGAGGTTTAGTATGTTGGGCTTCTGGCATGTCTATATCTAGAGCTATTCATGTTTAGAACTGCTCAGGGTCTTCACAAAAAACTTAGATTGTGTTTTGCTTTCAGGGACTCAAAGCCATTTATGGGTTTCATATTACTAGTCTCAATTATATTCTGGCAAGGGGGTTGGGGAGAAATGATGCCATTATTTACCGGTGACTTTTAAGAAAATGAATTTTATCTCCCTAACAGCTTTTATTTGTCACCTTAAGGTCCACAAAGCACTTTATTTACTTTGATTTCATCAGATTATTACAACAACTTTATTATCCCTATTTTACAGATGAGATAGCTGAGAGAGTGTGTGACTTGTCCATGATCACAGAACTAAGAGGTGTCTCAGGCAGGATTCAAATTCAGGTCTTTCAGACTCTAAATCTAATCAGTCAATCAACAAGTATTTACTAAATACCTACTAATATGTCAAACACTGTATTAGGTGCAGCAAACACAAAGAAGGAAAAAACCCTTGACTTTAAGGATGTTATATTCTAATGGGAAAACATGGACACTTATTGTACCTCTCCCTTACAAATAAGTACATAAATACAAGATAATTTTTTAATTAAACAAATGCTTTATTAACTTCTGGTTTACATCATTCATTTCCACCAGATTATGAGTTACATTCTTCCCCTATTTTTTCCCTACCCACCACCCCAGAATAGCAGTCCCACTAGATATCCCCTCATCCAATCTGCTCTCTCCCATATCTTCTCCCATACCCCCTTCGACTTTGCCATTAGGGCAAGGTGAATCTCTGAGCCCAATGCCTGGACATCTTATGAAACATTTAATTTTAAAACTTCGATTTTCAGATCCATTCCCTTCCTCCCTTGTCACCCATTCCCTCTGAGAAGATAAGCAATTCAGTATGTGTTGTACATGTATAGCTATGTAAAACATTACCATAGTAGATATATTGTAACAGACTGCTTATATTTCCCTCCCACCCATCTCACCTCCCACCTGGTCCATTCCCTACTTTGATCCTGTCCCTCTTTGATAGTACTTCCAACCTCCCCTCCCCCCAGAATGCCCTCCCCTCCATCATCCCCCCTCTCTTCCCCCTTTCCCCCACTCAGGAGAGTGTGGGAGGGTAAGATATTCCATTTAGTATGTATGTGATTCTCTCCTTGAGCCAACTTCAATGAGAATATGCTTTTACCTTTTTGCCTTCCTGTTCTTCCCCTCCCCTGCAACTACTTCCCCTTGCCTCTTCTACATGAGATAGTTTACCCTACCCTATCTCTCTCCATCTCCTCTTGCCACTTTCCTCTCTCACCTCTTGACTTCACCCCTTAAGAATCATCCCTTCCTTGGGGTGGCTAGGTGGCGCAGCAAGCAGAGTGCCGGCCCTGGAGCCAGAAGGACCCGAGCTCGGATCCGGCCCCAGACACCTAACACATAAACAAAAACCCAGCCCCACGACCCCAGGCAAGTCACCCAACCCCAACTGCCCTCCAAAAAAAAAAAAAAAAAGGATCATCCCTTCCCATCAAATTCAACCTATGCCCTCTATCCATGTATACCTGTGAACATATGCCATGTACCCTTCTTCAATTATTTTCATAATGAGAAAGGTTTCATCAAACACAGTTATTGTTTTTCCATGTAGGAATGTAAATAGTCCAACTTTGATAAGTTCCTTTTGATTTCTTTTCCTTGATTACCTTCTCAAGCATCTCTTGCTTCTTGTGTCTGAATGTCAAATTTTCTATTCAACTCTGGTTTTTTCATCAAGAATACTTGAAAGTCCTCTATTCCACTGAATGACCATATTTTCCCCTGAAACAAGACACTAAGTTTTGCTGGGTAGGTGACCCTTGGCTTCAATCCCAACTCTTTTGCCCTCTGGAATATCATATTCCATGCTCTTCAATCCCTCAGTGTAGAAGCTGCCAGGTCCTGGGCTATTCTGATTGTGTTTCCACAATATTGAAATTATTTCTTCCTGGCTGCTTGTAGTATTTTCTCCTTGATCTGGGAGTTCTGGAGCCTGGCTATAATATTCCTAGGAGTTTTCTTTTTGGGATCTTTTTCAGGAGGTGATCGGTGGATTCTTTCAACCTCTATTTGCCCCACTGGGTCTAAAACATCAGGGCAATTTTCCTTGAGAATTTCTTTAAGGATGATTTCTAGGTTCTTTCTTTGATCATGGCTTTCAGGTAGTGCAATAATTTTTAAATTATCTATCCTGGATCTGTTTTCCAGGTCAGTGGTTTTTCCCATGAGATATTTCACATTGCCTTCTATTCTTTCATTTATTTGGATCTGTTTAACAGCATTTTGATTTCTCATAAAGTCACTAGCTTCCATTTGCTCTAGTCTAACTTTGAAGCAATGAATCTCCTCAGTGAGCTTTTGAGATTCTTTTTCCATCTGGCAAATTCAGCTTTTTAAGGCATTTTTCTCCTCATTGCCTTTCTGAGCCTCTTTTGCCATTTGAGTTAGTCTATTTTTTAAGGTGTTATTTTCCTCAGTCAGGCTGTTGACTGTCATTTCATACTTTTCTTGCATCTTTATCATTTCTTTTCCCAAATTTTCCCCCACTTCTCTTATCTGCTTCTTAAGGTCCTCTATGGCCTGTAGCCAGCTTGTATTTTCATTTGGGGCTTTTGGTGCAGGAGTCCTGACCTCACAGTCCTCCTCCATGCTTTGAGCCTCTTTGCCCCTAAAATAGGAGTCCAATGTTGAACTTTTCTGTTTATTTTGTTTCTTTTGGCTAGGCATGTTGCCACTTAATTACTTAATTTTGGGGCTTGTTGCCACAGTAGGACTCTGCCACCAGACAGGGGAGCTTCCGCCCAAACGTGGGGTCTTCACAACTTCCGCCAGTTGAGTGGCCTCTGTAAAGCCTCCACCCACTTTGGCAAATTGGATACCCACCCCAAACTTCCCCCCCAGACCACAATCCAGATCCAGGCAGTTTAAAGCAAGAGTGATTAACCCCCAGACTGATTGCTGGATCTCCCTATAGTTCGCAGACCAGGAGCAAGAGCCACTGCTGATGCTGCAAAATGGCTTCTGTGCGGCATTTCTTCAGCAGCTTTTCGCCCTGAGGGGAGGAAGCCACACGTTCCCCAAATACTGGTCCCAAAGTCCATAGGGCACTAACCTCTCACTTTGTCCTAGGCATATCTGTGCTGATAATTCTGGAATCGCCACAACTGTTGGTGTTCTGGGGTCCCTCTAGCTGGCTGAAGGCCCAGCCGCCCTGGGGCTAAAACCGCGGACCTGGGCTCTGCTCTGCACACTGCGCTGTTGGTTCCCAGCTCACTGTGCTGCCTGCTCTCAGAGTGCTGCACTGGCCACTCCCTGCAGGGCTGCTGGGCTGTCCTCAGCGGGAGGTTAGTTTCTTTGTGTCATTCAGTGGGTGCTGTGGCTCCAGAAGTTGTTTGGAGTCCCCTTTCACATTGTTTGAAATTTGTGTGGGGCAGAGCACCTTGGAAGTGCTGTTTCTACTCCTACAAGATAAATTTTTGACAGGAAGGCACCAGCAGCTGGGATGACCAGGAAGTCCATGTAGAAGGAGCTTTGATCTGCACTTTGAAGGAAACTAGGGATTCTATGACGCAGAGATGACAAGGGAGAGCATTCTAGGCACAGGAGACAGCCTGTACAAAGGTACAGATGTGGGAAATGGAGTATTGTACGTAAGGAAGAGTAAAAACTCCATTATAGCTAGACTAGAGTACATAAAAGAGAAGTAATGTGTAATAAGACTGGAAAGCCAGGTTAAATCTAGGACATGAAGGAATTTAAATGTCAAACAGAGCATTTTTTATTTGACCCTAAAGGTAGTAAGTAGTGTAGTAACATTGCTAGACCCACGTTGGCAGCTGTGTGGAGGATGTATCTGGCATTCACTTCTGTTTACTACATTGCTTCAACTCTGGCTTCACATTTGAGAGGCCTTGGGATCCAGGGATCAGGAATTAGGGGTCAGGGGGTCTTAAGGAAATGAACTCATCTTCTGTTAAAGCTCCTGATGTCTATATTTTGAGTCTGTAATTTTGTTGGCATGGGAACTCCCTTTCTTGATGCATATGATACGCCTATAATGTAGTAAACGGTCTCCAAGAATTGCTATGTAATTCATTACCTTGTAGTCAACCAGATGACGACCCTTTCAAACTTAGCTTGTTTTGAGCAATTTTTACACTTGGGCCAAGCAGAGCGGAGAGATTAATTGGAGTGCAAACTCTAGGGATATGAAGGATGGTCTGGTCACTGTGAAGTTTTGATCCTATTGGGGGAGGATAGAACAGTGGTGAAGTTGGTGGGGAGAAAGAGTACTTTAAGACAAAGTTTCTGCCCTTACTATGGGGGCAAGGCAAGGAAGGAGAAGAAACCTGGAATGATATTGTCCATATCCTTTAAAGTTTCTGGCTACAGAAGGGAGGAAGCATGCTTGGGGCCAAGGCTTCTTCTAAGGGAGGCAAGGCCAAGAGAGGAACTAGGAGTTGGATAAACATAAACCTGGAGGATGTTATTGGCACACTCTAAATTTTCCACCCTGAGGAAAAAGCCCTGATTGCTTAGCTTTGGTTACAGCTTTAAGCTGGTCCTCAGACAACATCTATCTCCAGACCCATATTTGATGCATTTCCAACTTGGAAGGTTCTGCTCAAGCTTATACTATACCAATGTATCCTTCAAGAAGCCAGAATCTTGTTCAGGGCATCAGGACACAAGGAGGTAACTGAATATCATTTTAGTTGAGGTCTCACAGCTACATTAAGAGTTAAATAAGCTTTTGTGGGCTGGTCTGGAAATTTAATCATTTATAATGTGGTTTCTATGGGAAAATGCAGTTTGGGGCTCCAAGGAACAGACTTAACAAAATGCAGCCATATGTGATACTGGAGTGGGAATAAGAGAGCCCTTTGTAATAAGGTCACTGCGGGGCATCAGTCACATTACTTTTTAATCTCCACCCCACCCCCTATATCCAGGATGGGGAGCCTCAGTTCCAATCACCTTGATCTTACTGTGCCCCTGCATATGCCATCCTCATTCTCACCCCTCTGCCTTTACTTCTGCTTCTTCCCCAGCCCTGCAATATCCTTTCTTCTCTGCCTAGATAAATCCTGCCCACCTTCTAATGCTCATTTGAAGATCCACCTCCTCCATGAAGTGAGTCCTGACTATCTCCATAAACACTCTTCCCTCCCTGCTCTGAACTCCTAGTTTTCACATTTAACATTTAGTAAGACAGATAGGTGGTATAGAGGACAGAGCACTGGGTTTGGAATCAGGAAGACTCATCTGTGTGACCCTCAGCAAGTCACTTTACCCTGTTTGCCTCCATTTCTTCACCAGTAAAATGATCTGGAGAAGAAAATGGTAAAATCACTCAAGTATCTTTGCCAAGAAATCGCCAAATGGGGGTCACAGAGAGTTGGACTGAACTGAACAATAGCATTTAGTAACTTTGTTGTATTATTTTCTAACTGTATCACATTTATCTCTCTGGCTTAATGGAAGCTCCTTGAGGGCAAGGATACAATGTGTTTTATTCTTCTTCTGTATTTGTGCCCCTCCCTTGAAAGCTAATACAGGTCTGAGTACAATGAATCAAAACCACACTAACATATCTCTTTCCTCTATTTGGGTTAATACTCTACTGTCTAGGCAATGTAGATAGCTGTCAGGTATGAGGCTTCTACAGCTTCCTGGGAACCAGAGGAACAGAAGCCATTCAAGAAGTTTGTTGTGGAGTCATTCAGTCATGTCTGACTCTTCATGATACCATGGACCATTCCATCTCATCCTCTGACATACCCTCTCCTTTTGCCTTCAGTTTTTTCAACATTAGGGTCTCTTCCAATGAGTTTCATCTTCTTATTATGTAGCCAAAGTTTTTCAGCTTCTGCTTTAGTATTTGATCTTCCAGCAAATAGTGTGAATTAATTTCTTTAAATATCGACTGATTTTATCTCTTTGTTGTGCAAGGGATTCTCAAAAGTCTTCTTTAGCACCACAATTTGAAAGTGTCGATTCTGTGGCACTCAGCTTTCCTTATATTTCAACTCTCAGAGTCATACATTGCTACCGGAAAAGCCATAGTTTTGACTATCCAGACCTTTGTCAGCAAGGTGATGTCTCTGCTTTGCAGTATGCTATCCAGATTGACCACAGCTTTCCCTCTAAGGAGCAAGTGTCTTTTAATTTCATGGCTGCACTTGCCATGTGCAGTGACGTTTGGGTCCAAACATATAAAGTCTGACATTGCTTCTCTATTTTCCAGTAAGTGATGGGACCAATTGCCACGATCCTAGTTCTTTAATCTTAAGCTTCAAGCCTACTTTTTACACTCCCCTCTTTTACCTCCATCACAAGGCTTCCCAATTCTTCCTCATTTTCTGCCATCAGAGCATTGTCTGCATATCTGAGATTGCTACTGTTTCTCCTGGCAATCTTAGTTCCAGCTTCTGATTCATCCAGACTGCCATTCTGTATGATGCACTCTACATAGAAATTAAACAAATAAGGTGATGATATAGAGGCTTGCCGTACACCTTCCCCAATTTTAAACCAATTAGCTGTTCCATGTTTTATTCTCACTGTTGCTGCTTGACCCACACACAAGTTCCTTAGGAGACAAGATGATTTGATGCTCCCATCCCTCTAAGAACTTGCCACATTTTGTTGTGATCAGCAGTCAAAAGCTCTAGTGTAGTCAACGAAGCAGAAATAGATGGTTTTTTCTGGAACTCCCTGCTTTCTTCATAATTCAGTAAGTGTTGGCAATTTGACCTCTAGTTCCTCTGCCTCTTTGAAAACCAGCCTGCTCTTCTAGTAATTCTTGGTTCCCATACAGCTGAAGCCTTGCTTGAAGAATCTTAAGTATAATCTTGTTGGTGTGTGAAATGAGCACAATTGTTTAGTAATTTGAACACTCTTTGGCATTGCCTTCTTTAGGACTTGGGACATAAATGATCTTTTCCAATGCAGTGGTCACTGTTGAGTTTTTCAAATTTGCTGGTATATTGCATGCAGCAGTTTAAACAGCGTCATCTTTTAGGATTTTAAATGGCTCACCTGGAATTCCATCACCTTCACTAGCCTTATTGCTAGCAATGCTTCCTAAGACCCATTTGACTTCATTCTCCAGAAAGTCTGGCTCTAGATCAGTAACCACACCATTGTGGTTATTGATAATGTTAAGACAAAGATAATTGCCATGGAGGTAGGGTGTTTTTACCTATTAGCATAACTTCCCAGTACTAAATCTGCCTATACCTCTCAGAACAGGCACAAAAAGAACTAGTTAATGGTTCTAACCCATTGATGGTTAACATAGGATTTAGAACTGGAAAGAACCTTTGAGATTATTTAGTCCAGCTTTCTCATTTTGCAGATGAAAAGGAAGAAAGGAAGGAAGGAAAAATGGAAAGAAGAAAAGGAAGGAAAGAAGGATGGAAGGAGAAACAAAAGGGTGAAGAAAAGGGAGGGAAGAAGGAAACACACTTACAAAACATTTGCTATGTACCTGGCAATGTGCTTTATAAATATTATTTCAAAATGGGGTCTAGAAAGATTAAATGCCTTATTTAATATCACCTAGGACAGTAGGTAGCCAAGGAAGGATGCAATTCCAGGTTGTCTGATTTAAACTACAGTGCTCTTTACATAATCCCATTTTTGTTAGTTCAACTGTTTGTTAGAGCTATCCAGTATGGTGACACTGAACCTGGACTATAATTGCCGTGTGACTGTTTGGCAGTACCACTGTACTCAAGTGATACCATCTCTGGGAATATGAGTGAGCTGCCACTTCTTTCCTTGATGGGTGAGTTTCCTGTGCCTTTCCCAAAGTAAAGACTTTTAGTAACTGGCCCTGAGCAATATTAGCTAGTCATCTGTGAACTTCAGAGGGCAAGGTCCTATGGGAGGGCCCCACTGGCCCAACTGTATTTGTTAAAGATTGGTGTTCCTATGGCCTGACCTTGTGTTAGCAGAGTCAGCTGTTTGGACTTGTCTCAAAGACAAGCAATTTGTATACCTTATTTGATATTAGGTAGAGTTAGAGCAAGAGGACAAGTCCAGCTGCCCCTGCTGCTGTATAACTTCAGTTTTTTCCACTACAAAAAAATGACCATATCTCTTACCCCTAACTCATCTCACAGGGAAGTGGGAAGGACAGTTCCAGCTAGTCCAGCCTTTTGTAATATGATGGTGAAAGTTATGGCTGAAGCAGACCCCAAAAGAATTGTTTCCCTGGACATAGCCTGTGGTCTGGAAGACCTCTTGGAATGCTAAGAATTCACACTGTCCAGCAAAGTTAGGGTGGTGGTCAGCTGAACAATACACTGGTGGCTCAGGGACTGGGGAAGACTACAGCATTTCAGATCACAGCCTTCCTGCCTTTTCTGCTGGGGAGCCAAGTGATTTGAAAGCAAGCTTATTGACTTTCCATAAGAGCTTTCAGCCACACCCTGTGGGCTGTGAATTGAGTGCTCATGGTCGTAATTAAGTTTGAGAAACTGGAGCTCACAGCCAACAGCAACAGCTTGTGACTTGTGGGTGTCAAGTGTACTAGAAAGTGGTCAGTGTGCTGGTGACAGATGGGAATGGCAGATATTATTGAGCTCTCTCTGACTGCGGTGGGAAGACTGAGAACCATTTCCGTTCTGGCTTAACTGGCCTAAAAAGAGCTATCCAAATAGGGGAGGCTCAGCCTGGGAGGATCTGGTTTTGTAATCCCTCAGAGTCACACCATTATGCTTTGTTGGTAGATGAACTTAGTGTAAAAATAAACTCAACTCACTGTGATCTTTGCTCATATGTGTGATGCCCAAGATGCAAGGGAAGGCCCTCCAAGGTATTCATTCATTCACCAGAATTTGTCTCATTAGCACATAGGTGGGAATTTGAAATAACTCCAAGCTTTATTTTTTACTTTCATGCTGTCCTTCTATGTGGAATCGTTCAGATTCTATAACCTACTGAGGCCTCAGAAATATAGTACAGTGTAGAGGGAGCTGGCTTGGTGGTCAAAGGATTAAAATTCCGGCTCTTCAGCCTATGTGACCTTAGACAAGTCACAACTCCTCTGGGAACGAGCTTCCTCATCTGTAAATTGCAGAAGTTGGACTCAACTGATTTCTAAGGTCCAAGTGCCTGGTACACAGTAGGCACATAAAGAATACTTGTTTTCTTCCTCCTCCCCCTTTCCACCTAGATTTGTGACCCTATCATCAATTTCATGAAGATTAGCATGGCAGAATGGAGAAGGTACTGGGTTCAGAGACAGCAAGGCTAATTTTCAAGCTCTACCTCTGACATTTTAGCCAAGCAAAGGTGGCAAGTCACTTCATTGAGACTGTTTCTTCATCTTTAAAATGGGCAATACCTGTCTCATAAGGTGGGCATGAAGTTCAAATGATATAATGTTTTGCAAACCTTAAAGAGCTATATAAATGCCAGTTACTGTTATTTCACAAAACGAAGAGGTTCTGTCCATTTTCATGAAGATATTTTAGGTCTGGCATGCAGGTTCTAAGCCTGTAGCAGTCTAGCAACAGAGTGGTTCAATATGACTGCTGGCAAAGCTGTCAATGAGAAACCCAGATCCCCTGAGAAAATCACCAGTATAGATTTAGCATACAGCATGAAGCAATGATTCAATAAAACCACAGAGAAATACAAGTTCCTCTAGCTAGTCCAACAATAAAGGAGAAGATGGTCAAAAACTTGTGGTCATTCTAGTTGAGGGCCCTTTCTGGTGCCTGAAACTAGCAAATAGGACCTGAAGTCATCAGGATGTCCGCTACAGCCTATTGGAGCCATGAGCAAAGCAGAACTCAAACAACTCAAAGGAAATACAGGGTGCACAAATTTGGAGAATCCACCTCAAATGTTCTCACGGACTATTTGGGCCCGACCTGTGGTGGAGCATTCCGAGCTCATTTGTTTTGCTCTGATCAACCACAGTTGGACACATTGAAACTTGACTTTAGCATAGTGATGTCATTTTGGTCCTTTTCAAGAATGAAGGACAACAACCGACCAACCAGCTATAACAGGGAGCAAAATTAGCTCCCAGTTGGCAACTGACTGCACAAGGAAAACAAAGGGGTGCCCAAGCAGCATGTACCCCATGATCCTTGAGGAGTCCTATATCCATTATGATTCTTTATATTTGGTTAGGAGCTATAGCAGAGGACAAATCCAGCTCTTGTAGATGATTATACAAAGGATGCAGATAGGGCAAAGTTCAACAAGCAACCTATATCATGATTCCCGAAGGACACATGAAGCCAGCATTCTCTTCAGTGCCTTGTCGGAGACTCTTCAAGATTCAAAGCAAGCTCCCAGTAGGTGAGTCACTCAGGCAGAGGTACCAGAGAAGCTTACACCTAGGGGCTCCCCTGGGGCCTGAAACTAAGACAATCTCCATTATTCAGTAAGGCCAGTCAGGGCTGAAGCAGAGGACAAAATCAATGCCCAGCTGGTAACTGAGCAAAGAGATGATGGAGACTAGGTCAAAGCCAGCACCTATATTGTACCACCAGATAATAGGAGTAGATGCCAGGTATTGGGGTAAAGAATGAGGCTTGGTCCCAGCTCGGAGGCAAATAAATCTACAAAGTATCAGCACAGAGATGATAATTGAATCCATGGATGCTATTTCACCAAGTGAAATTGTATAGGAGAGGCGAAGAGGGTCTGGGACAAAGCCTCAGGGGCACCCCTGGTTTAATAGGTGTGACTGTGACCAAGAGTCAGGAAAGGAGATTGAGAAAGAGTGGTCAGATGGGCAGGGGAAAACCAGAAGAGACCAGTGTCATAAAAATTTAGAGAGGAGAGTATTAAGGAGAAGAGTAAAAGTCAAAGACTTCAGAGAAGTCAAAATGGAGGAGTGAGAAAAAGCCATTGGATTTGGCAATTGAGTGATCATTATTAACTTTAGACAAAGCAGTTCCAGTTGAAAGACGAGGTCAGAAGACATACTATAGAGAGCTAAGAAAAGAGTGAAAGAAAAGAAAGACGAGGCACTTATTTTAAGTGGCCTTCTCAAAGAGCTTATCCACAAAAGGTAGGAGAGATTTGGGACAATAGCTAGCAGGGATTAATGGATCACACGAAGGTTTTTTGAGGATAAGGGAGACATGGGTATGTTTGTAGGCAGTAGGGAAGCAGCCGGTGGACAAGGAAAGTTAAAAAAGAAATGAGAATGGAAATGACAGAGGGAGACAATCTGCTGGAGAAGACCAAATGGAATGAAATTCACTTTTGCATGTAGAGGGGTTAGCCATAGCAAAGAGAAGGGTGACCTCTTTGTGCAAAACAGGGGTTGTGGAAGAGACAGTGGCAGAAGGTGTCTAAGTGATGTGATGAGGAACAGGGGATAAGAGGTAGGTCTCTGTGAATGGCTTCAATTTTTTCAGTGAAACATAGGGCAAAGTTCTCAGTTGAGAGGATGGGAGGAGAGGGAGCTATGGGGTATTTGAGGAGGGATGAAAAGATTTAGAAAAGCTCCTGTGGTGTATGGTATAGCAAACTGATTTGGTGGGATATAAAAGGATTGCCTTTCTGCAATGAGGGCACAGTTGAGATTGAGTAACACAAACTTGTAGTGAACCCAGTAGGGACAATTTAATGATTTTCTCCAGCTTTGTTCATTCAGCAGCACGTGTATAGGAGGGAAGGCAGTAAATGGTGGGAATAATCCAAGACTGAGGCTTGGCAGGTTAAGGTTGGCAATAAGATAAGTATAGAATTGAACTTGATGAGAAAAGACAATGGGGGGGTGATGGCCTGGGAAAATAACTGAGTGGTTATGGGATTGGAGGTCATCATGAGGATGAAGAATAGAGTTTGGAGTTCCAAGGCAAAGTGTGAAGTGGAGTGGCAACAGATTATGATCAAATAAGGTAATTTCAGAGTTCATGAACATGGAAATGGTGCATTTATGGGTGATGGCAAGATTAAGGGTATAACCATCTATATGTGTAGATGATATGGGGTGGAGGAGTAGGTCATGGGAAATGAGTAAACTGAGGAACTGGGAAGTTAGAGTGTTTGAGGGAATATCAATATGTAGTGCCCCTCCTCTGAGGGCAGGAGCTGGAGAGGAGAGAAACAATGTGAATCAGGTATTGAATTTTTTTTTTTTTTTGCTTTTTGGAGGGCAATTGGGGTTAAGTAACTTGCCTTGCCCAAGGTCACACGGCTAGGTTTTTTTTTTGCTTGTTTGTTTGTGTGTGCGTTAAGTGTCTGAGGCCAGATCTGAACTCAGGTCCTTCAGACTCCAGGGCTGGTGCTCTACTCACTGCACCACCTAGCCACCCCATGGTACTGAATTTATTGAAGGGTAAAGGGGAGCCTCCTGGAGGCCAGTAGACAATAGCCAGCAAACAGGTATTTGATTGAGTGGTAAGTATGGACTGAGTGAATCTCGAAAGAGGAAAGGTCACTAGAAGAGAGAAGAGGGTTAGCTTGGAAATGGCGATGGGGAGCAATGAATATTTTTAAAATTTTATTTATTTTATTCTGATCTTAAGAAATAAAATAAATATTTCCATAAGATAGTATAATAGAAAAAAATGATTATATGTGAAACTGAACATCTATACGTACAACTTGCTATTCCTTTTAAATATGAGTTATATAAAGTTATCATGTAACTTAAGGAATTGGGCAGTGGGATGGGGATGGAGTATAGGGTTTTAATGACAGCTAGGGCTTTAGAATCACTGGAATGGGGAGAGTATGAATAGGTGGGAGTTTGTTAATCATTAAGGAATGAGTTCAGGTAGGTTTTTGACATCACTAATGGTTTTCCCTTACAGTGGAGTACTTTCAGGGCTTTAGGCAACTCAAGTGAGGAAGAGCAATGGAATATTTCTCTCTTTATCCTACAGGGAAGCCAAACCAAGACAGTAGACCAGTGGAGGGAACGTAGCAGAATGACATTTCTTTCCTTCTCAGGAAAACAGAAACAGGCCAGACCAGGACATAGGTAGAGGGAACACAATGAAATGGAATTTCTCTATGTGTCCTTTGCACTAAGGCAAGATCCCCTGCAAGAAGGAAGAGGTCACCCAAGGAGACCAGTTCAGGATGGAATGATATATACATAAGATCAGTATAGGATGGAATGAAACCTAGTTCCTAGCTTCAAAAGAACTTACAATCTAGTGGAAAAGATGAGGCACATGCATATGAAAAGACAAATAATAGTACTGGGCAGTGAATTTCTTTTTTTTTTATTTTTCCCCCCAATGACATGTTAAACAATTTTTAACATTTTTTTTTAAGTTTTGAGTTCCAAATTCTATCCTTTCCTCCTTCCTTTTCCCCTTCCTTGAGACAGGGAACAATTAGATACAGGTTATACATGTACAGTTATGTAAAACATATCCATATTAGTCATTACATACAAGAAGATTCGAATAAAAGAAAAAGAATAAAAGGAAGTGAAAAACAGCATGCTTCAGTCTGTATCCAAACAATATCAGTTCTTTCTCTGGAGGTGGGTAGTATGCTTCATCATTAGTCCTTTGGGATTGTCTTGGATCATTGTATTGCTGAGAATAGCCAAGTCATTCACAATTCTTCATCATACAATATTGTTCTTATTGTTTACAATGTCCTGCTGGTACTGTTTATTTAACTATGCATCAGTTCATGTAAGTCTTTCCAGGTTTTTCTGAAATCATCTTGCTTGTCATTTCTTAGAGCACAATAATATTCCATCACTATCATATACCACACCTTGTTTGGCCATTCCCCAATTGATGGGCATCTCTTCAATTTCCAATTCTTAACTACCACAAAAAGAGCTGCTAAAAATATTTTTGTGCAAATAGATCCTTCCCCCCCCCGCTTTTTTTGGTTATCTTTGGTATTGGTTGTTGTCCTTCATTCTCAGAGAAGACCAAAAATGACACCACTGTGCTAAAGTCAAGTTTCAATGTGTCTGACTGTGGCTGATCAGAGAAATATGAGCTCGGAATGTTCTACCACAAGGTCGGGCACAAATAGTCCATGTGAACATTTGGGGTAGATTCTCCAAATTTGTGCATCCTGCATTTCCTTTGAGTTGTTTTAATTCTGCTTTACTCATAGAGCACAGCACCTTCTCTGATGAGGGTACACCATGCTGAGTGGTCCTGTGCCAGTTTCTCCCAGGTCACACAATCAACCCCAAAGTTCTTGAGAGAGACCTTCAGAGTGTCTTTGTATCACTTCTTCTGACCACCATGTGAACACTTGCCCTGTGTCAATTCTCCATAAAACTGTCTTTTTTGGCCAAGCAGACATTTTGCATCTGAACAATGTAGCCAGCACCTTTGGAGTTATGCTCTCTGAAGTACTTTAAAAGTTTGGCAGGTTAGTTCAAGTAAGGACCTCAGTGTCTGGTACCTTATCCTGCTGGGTGACCTTCAGAATCTTCCTAAGATAATTAAAATGGAAGCAATTCCTGGCATGGCACTGGTAGATTGTCCAGGTTTCACAGGCATACAACAATGAGGTCAGCACAATGGCTCTGTAAACCTTCAGTTTAGTAGTCAGTCTAATACCTCAGATCTAGCAGTGGTATTGTTGGATCAAAGGCTATGCAGTTAGATATATAACCTTTTGGGCATAGTTCCAAATTTAGGCAGTGAATTTCTAATGCATAAAATAGATAAACGGGAGCTTTTCCATCAACAACTCTGTAGAACATCATGCCTCGCTCAGGATAAATTAATTAGCTGCAATCTCATTGTCATCTGGAGGGACCTAGTTTTTGTATATTTACTAACTCAATTCCTTCAGTTGCTCCTTTCCTCTGATTGGAGACCTGGAGGATGGAGCAATAAACTCTTTGCAAAGTTACCTTTCAATCAATCGATCAGTAAACTTTTATTGTTCCTTCCTTTATAAAGGGTTCAGAACTTTGCAGGTCACTCTCTATTTTCCATTAACAGCTCTGTTTGAGTTCCCCTCTGTGGAGCATCATTTCCTGGTACTAGTCCCTTCACCCTTTCTCAGCTGCCCTACATATGTTGTCCTCTTCCCCTCCCCCATTAGAGTGTAAGCTTCTTGAGGTCTGTCTTTCTTTTTCTTATTGGTATCCCCAGCACTTAGTATAGTTCCTGGCACACAGAAGGCACTTAATAAATGTTTATTGAATTGAATTGAGAGATCAACTTTGCTTCAGTCTTAACCTTCTTCCCTTTGTTTCAAGGACTTCTCCCTATCCCAGCTTTAGGCTCTTCTCCACTATTCTTCTGGGCCCCAGATACACAGATAGAAGGGGAGGGAGGAAAAAGGAAGGCTTTACGCTACTCACCAGCAGAACAGAATAATTTTCCCTAACATCCACAACCCACTCTTTTTTGACCCCAAAGGTTGCTGCTGCCTCAAATAGAATGCCCTCATTTTCTCATCTAAAAATCATTCTGTCAATCTCTTATTTTGGCCATTGTCAATGTACTAAATTCATTATTTATACTAAGAAGAAACCTAATCAGACACCAACAATGCACTAGGCTTTATTCCAAACATCAAATGAAGTAGCACCTGACAGATCAACTTTCAAGTTTCCACTGGAGTATAGATTCATAACCCAGCCTGTTCTGACCTCTCTCCAAGTCAGTCATACAATGATATAAGTATGGTAACAATTCCTTTTTTTTTTGTACTGTGCCTCCCTCCATTAGTCTTCCTTTGATGAATTATCTTGGAATGAGGCAATCCCGGGTTATTGAAGGCTGTCCTGGAGAGTGCAAGTTGTGACTGGACTGACTCAACCAAACTGGGAAGGGCTTCAAGGACAGACCTGGTGATGGACTGCATGTCTGTTACCTGGGGACTAGTCTAGCTAAGTCTGGAGCAGATCATTGCTAAAGAACTGAACTGGCCACTGAGTGACTGATTGTCTTTTGGCCACAGCAATTCACAAAGACCATTTACCAAGGTGACTCTGAAATAGGCCTGACATGGGTCAATTCCCCTGGTAGTTGAGGTTCAATATGGGAATGAAAAGAGATCTTCATCAGTCATATAACAGTTATGTGAACTACTTAAGGTGAGGACCATCAAAAAAAAAAAAATAATAGCATTCTGGAATGAAAAGGCCCTGTTGTATAAATAGTAGACTCTCCAACCAGCCTGGTCAAGCTCAGAATAACTGAATGCATTCAATAGACTTAGGTCTCCCAGGGTTGGAAACCAGCCAGGGAACTCTGCTGCCATAGAGCAGGAATGTAACTGTTAAAATATGTTAGAACCTAAACAAGTAGTTTAGGTTCAATATTGGAAATGAAATGAAACATCCATAGATCTCCATAGATCATTCAACAAATATAACAAATGGAAATTTACTCAGCCGTATCAGGGGAAGAATATTCAACACATATATCCAAGGTGGTGAAGTGGATAGAGTACTGGACCTGGAGTCAGGAAGACCTGAATTTGAATCCTTCCCCAGATATTTATCTAGCTATGTGACCCTAGGGTAAATGACAATGCCTATGCACCTCAGTTTTCTCATCTGTAAAATGGGTATGATAATAGCAAAAACTTCCTAGGATTATTGTAAGAATAAAATGAGGTATTTATAAAGCAGGTTGCAAACTTTAAAGTGCTATATAAATGCTAACTAGTAGTAGTAGTAGTAGTAGTAGTAGTAGTAGTAGTAGTAGTAGTAGTAGTAGTAGTAGTAGTAGCAGATGCATCAAGGACACCACAAGTTGATTCAGCTGAGGAAAGCCTTCTTGGTTCTGAATTGCTGGTTATGGTCTGCCAGACAATCCTCAGAGAAAGACTGGAACTCCTTGTGGCTATTTTATATTCAGGCTTCCATAAAGTAAAGTCAACAGTCTGAACCTTTAGTCCCCTGAGCCAATCAAACCTTAAGAGAGGTTTCAATACTTTTTTAAAATATTTTTTTCCAATTACATGTAAAAAATGTTATCAAGTGTTTTTTAAAATTTTGAATTCTAAATTCTCTTCTTCCTCTCCTTACCTCTCAATGAGAAGGCAAGCAATTTGATACAGGTTATACATGTGCAGCCATGCAAGACATATGTCCATATTAGTTATGTTGTGGGGGGAAAAACACAGACCCAAACAAAACAAAACAAAACAAAACCCAAGAAACATAAAGGTGTTTGTTTTTTTAAGTATGCTTTCATCTGCATTCAGACTTGATCAGTTCTTGTTTTTGGAGGTAGATAGCATTTTTCATCATCAGTCCTTCAGAATTTTTGTAGATCATTACATTGCTAATAGCTGTTATTCACAGTTGATCATTGCACAATGTTGTTGTTACTGTGTACAATGTTGTCCTGGTTCTGTTCACTTCACTCTGCATCCATTCATATAAGTCATGTAACTGCTCTTCGGTTTTCCTGGCAGGATCTTTGCATTTATCAAACACTAGATTACTGTGGTCACACTTTCACTTAATCTATATTATTAACATTTCCTCCATCACTTAAGTCTAGATAATCAACAAAACAACAAACCAAGCCCTGATTTATGGCTTTGCTGATTTCTGAGGCATAAATATCCTGATTGAAAATTTAACAATTGGCTCTCCTGAGCTGAGATGGACTGGTTCTAGGACACCACTGGGTGGAAGTATCTTAGTATCATAGATCTAGAAATGGAAGGGACTGCAGAGGTCAGCTAGTCAAGCCCTCCCATTTTCCAGATGAGAAAACTGAAGCCTAAAGAGATAGGGCAACTTGCCTGAAGTCACACTAGTAATAATACCCACACTGAACCAAACAATGGTTCCTTGATATTGAAAAAATAAGACTCATTTGGGTACTGCTTTACATTTTTCAAATTGCTTTTGTCACTATAACCTCATTTTATGCTGATAACATTCAATAAACAAAGAAGGGCAGGAATTCTCATCGTTATTTTACAGAGGAGGAAGCTGCAGACCAGTCAATTATGAGGACTCATCAATGGTCAACCAGTTAGGAACAGAGATGGTACTGGGGTCCATTCACTGCACCACACTGTCAGGTTATTGAAATAACTCGGTTCAGCAAAATAATGAATTTTGTTTTAAAAAAAGTGGTATTTCACTTTTTTCTCCCACCATCCTGTTGAGTATAGTGTCAGGGGAACCAAACTATAATTCCATATTCTCTGACTTGACCTTATATTTTCATTTATCATGGGCCCATCTTCCCTAATGGGAAGAGATGAAATTCTGGGATTATATTCTGACAGTCATTCTGATAGAAAAAAAAAGCCAGATAAATTCTTATGCTTCCCTGACTTGGAATGAGTGATCTGGATAGCATTAGGCTTATAAGAGGGAAAAGAAAAGAGTCTTCCCTGCTGCTGATTGCTTCCTCAAGATGGGAGAGAAATGACAGAACAGGCTGAAATGCATTAGAACAACATTGCTATTCTGTGGCTACAGAGGGAAGTGGGCCTTTCTTGGCCCAGTTCCAATCCTGGGGGGCCTGAGTCCATTGAATGTATTCAGTTACTCTGAGCTTTGGGCAGTTTAGTCTTAGAGGAGTCTCCACCAGGGTCTTTTTATTCCAAAATACCATTATTTATTTTTTGGTGGTTTTTTACTTCAAACCTGAGGTACCTCTTTTTCAATTTTTTTAACCTCCTTCCTCCCTCTCTGGATGTTCATTACCTTTACTTATTCCCTTCTGTATGAGATGAGTCATTGAGCCTGCATTTGAGAGTATGGGTAAAAAGATGGGTACAATATAGGGCAACCAAGTTAGATTGTCACTGTTTTCCTGGGTTGCCCAAATTTTTCTAGGGATCCCAGTTTCCTTAGAAAAGGTCTGGCTGTCATGGTGATGGAGGAAGGGATCATCAAGCTATGCAGGAAAAAAGAGAACTCTGAAGTTTATTGACATCATCCAAGATGATAGAATTTCATATTGGAATGCCAGCAATGGCAGAGTCAAATGTGTGTATAGTCCAGTATGTATGTGCACATGGGGTCATATGTATATGTTGATGAAAGGACTGTAGGTACATACATCATGTATATCAGTACTGCAGTTGTTCTATAGCCTAGTTAGTATTCCTTAATAGTAAAAGGGGACAGATCACTCACCTGACACAGAGGTGACAAACTTAAAATGTAAAAATTACACATTGGGGAGGGAATATATACAGACAGAGGACACTGAATGAGTTGAATATGAAGGGATAATATCTAAAAAATAAAATTAAGGGGTGAGAGAGGAGAAAGGAAGAGGTAGAATGGGATAAATTATCTCACATAAAAGAGGCAAGAAAAAGCTTTTACAGTGGAGGGGAGGAGGTGAGAGGGAAAGAGTGAGCCTTACTTTCATCAGATTTGGCTTAAGGAGGGAATAACATACACACTAAATTGGGTATGAAAATCTATCTTCCTCTACAGGAAAGTAGGGGGGAAGAGGATGAAGGGTAATAGGGTAATAGATATATAACATATATATTTATATATTAGATATATAATATATAATAATTTATATATTATATGTGATAAAATATATAATAATTTATATATTATATAAAATAATAATATATAATAATGAAGGGTAATAGAGGGGGCGGACTAGGGGAGGGAGTAATCAGAAGCAAACACTTTTGCGGAGGGACTGGGTGAAAGGAGAGAAAAGAATAAATAGGGAGGGATGGGATGGAGGGAAATACATGGAAATGTCTTTCACAGTATGACTATTATGGAAGAGTTTTGCATGACTACACATGTATAACCTATATTGAATTGCTTGCCCTCTCAATGAGGGTGGTTGTGGAGGGAAGAAGGGAGAGAATTTGGAATTCAAAGTTTTAAAAAACAAATGCTAAAAATTGTTTTTACATGCAACTGAAAAATAAGATACATAGGCAATGGGGTATAGAAATATAGTTTACCCTACAGGAAAATAGAAGGGAAAAGGGATAAGAGAAAGGGGAGGGGGGGGTGATAGAAGGGAGGGCAGATTGGGAGAAGAGGTGATCAGTATGCACACTGTCATGAGACAGGGAGAGGGGAGAGATGAGGAGAAAATTTGGAACTCAAAATTTTGTGGAAGTAAATATTGAAAACTAAAATAAATTGAAATGTGTGTGTGGGTGGGGGGTGGGAATTGCACATTGGCTAATGTTTGGACATGGCTATGGGAATTTGTTTTGCCAGATTATGTAGATCTGTATTGAGGGATTTGATTTTATTATTGTTATTGTTGTTGTTATTAAATTTACCCAGTGAGGAAAAGGAAAATAATAGGAAGGAAAGGTTAATTTTAATACTATTTGTTACTTAAAAAATAAAAATAATAGCCTAAAAGAAAATAGGCTTTAAAGGTTCAAGCTCTAACTTCCCAGAAGGTAATTCATCTAGTCTGAAGAGAAAGAAACATCTGTCTGAAGTAAAAGTAAGTTAGTTGAGTGCTCAATCCCCAAATGCACCCTCTGTTATGACACTCCCCAAAGTTTTTGCCTGGAAGTTTTCCTCAGAACCAATAATTGTAATTCATGGCACTGGTTTGAGGAATTATTTTGAAGAGAATAGCTCTAAAGGATGAGATTCAGTAGCAAGGAGTGAGGTAGTAGCATTGTCCTCATGCTCGGTTAGGCCCTCTGCATGGACTCTTGCCAAATAGCCTTCTAATTGGTCTCCCTATCTAACTTCTCCCCACTCTAATGCATCCTCTGTACAGCTGCTAAAATGTTTTTCTGAAAGCAGAGGACTGATTATGTCATATATCCTGCTCAAAAACTTCTAGAGGCTTTCTATTAATTCTAGGATCAAGTATAAAATTTTCTCTTGGCATTTAAGGCCCCTCCTACTCTTCCAGTCTTCTTTCCCATTACTACACTCAAATCACTTTATAGGCCAATGATCCTGGCTTGTTTGCTGGTCCTCATCCCTGGTTCTTGATTTCTATTGACCAGTGACTGTCTCCCATACTTGGAATGCTTTCCTTATATCTGTATCTAAGAATGGTTTTCCTTCAAGATTCAGCTCAAATGACATCTTCTTCAAGGAGTCTTTCCTATGGCCCCATCCCTAATCCCAGAGATTAGAGTCTTCCCTTGTGAGGTTCCCTTCCATCTACTCTGTATATATCTTGCATTTGCCTATTTTCATATAGGTCTATATTCATGTTGTCTCCCTCCCTTAGAATGTAAGCTCCTTCAGAGCAGCACTTCCATGTTTATCTTGGTATCCCTAGAGCTTAGTAGAATTCCTGGCCCCTAGTTCCCAACTGACTTACTGATTGGGCTATATATTCAGTCCACCTGAAACATTGGAAAAAGAGAAAGTAATAATGGTGGCAATTAAAATGTTAAAATGCCTTTCAAATAAAGTCAGCAAGCATTTTTAAGAAGTCTACTATGTGCCAGGCACTGGTACCTGCAATGCAAAAACAAAATAATGATAACTTTTTACATCAAAAAAAGTACCACTTTACTAAATTTTATTTCAAAAATATAACTTACTTTATAAGGATTTATTTTATAAAAATAAAATTTCCATAACAAGTATATTTTACTCAATTTTACTTTCTTGCTTGCAAAAGAAACAATTAAAAAATGTGAAACAGAACAAAAATCTTTAACTATGCCATGATGCCACTGGATCATTTTGAAAGCATTCCTCTTAGTAGGAAGTCTTTACTTTTAACTCTTGGTCTGGTCAGAATTGAATGATCATGACTACTTAAAAAGCTCTCGAACTCTCTTGGCTGTTAGATTTTTTAAATCAAATTTATCAGTTATCATCCTTTTCCAAATACCACAGTAATTTCTTTTTTTTTAATTGTATTTGAGATTTCTATAGCAGGATTTCAGCCTTGCCCTCAATGAGTCTATGCTTAACTAACTGATAGTTAAATAGTACTTTGAGGTTTGCAAAGCACTTTAAATTCCTTATTTCATTTGATCTAACATACTAAACAAAGTGAAACATTTGATATTATCATCTCCATTTTACAGATATTGAAATTGGGGCTAATGGAACTTAAATGACTTGCCCAGGGTCACATACATAGTAACTGAGGAAGAATTTGAACCCAGGTCTTTGATCCCAAGTACCAAGCTCTTCATTAAACCACAAGATCTCCCTTTTACTGAAGACAGAGTGCAGACAGGTTCCAAGAATATACAAAGGAAAGACTGAGAGAAAGTTGCTAAATATGAAGAGAAACATGGTGGGAGTGACATCAATCTTCAGATATTTGAAGGACTATTACATAGAAAAGCAATTAGATTTGTTCTGTTGGACCCTAAAGGGCAAAACTAGGGACCTTGGATGGAACTGAAGAGAAAGGCTCCATTAAAGGAAACTTGTCCTAATCCTTAGAGCTAACTCAGAAGGCTGTAGGCTTCCCATCACTGAAGAGCTTCAAGCAGAAACTAAGCCATCTTTCATTGGGGATGCTTTAGAAGTGATCCCTGCTCAAACTTGGGTTGTACTAGATGGCACCCCTCTAGCAGGAAGTCTCTCACACCTCAGAGATTCTGTTATAACAAAGTGAAAAGTAAGGGGCGGCTAGGTGGCACAGTGAATAGAGCACTGGCCCCAGAGTCAGGAGGACCTGAGTTCAACTACGGACCCAGACACTTAACACTTACTAGCCATGTGTCCTTGGGCAAGTCACTTAACTCCAATTGCCCTGCCCTCCCCCACCCTCCAAAAAGCTAAAAAAAAAAAAAAAAAAAAAAGTGAAAAGTAAACTTCCTGGTATAGATCACATGAAACCTATTTGCTTAAGGTATCAAAGAATGGAAATGAAAAACCACCAAAAGAAAGGCTCATTTATCAACTGAAATGGTGAGGAAGAGAGTGCTAGAGGTAGGAACCTCTGCCCCACAACAGCAATATCTTTTTTCTTTCATTTCAAAATAGTTTATTTTTTCCAATTACATATAAAAATATTTTTTCACATTAAAATTTTTTTTGAATTACAAATTCTCTCTCACCTTCCCTTGCCTCCCCCCCTCAATGAGAAGGCAAGCAAGTTGATATGTTACATATGTGCAGTCATACAAAACATGTTTCCATATTAGTCATGTTGTGAAAAAACAGACCAAAAAAATCCCCAAGGAAAATAAAGTTTTTTAAAAGTATGTTTCTATTTGCATTTAGACTCTATCAGTTCTTTCTCTGGAGGGGGATAGCATTTTTCATCGTAAGTCCTTGAGAATTGTCTTGGATCATTATATTGCTGAGAATAGCTAAGTCACACACAGCTGATCATCATAGAGTATTGCTTTTACTGTATACAGTGTCTTCCTGGTTCTGCTCACTTCATTATCCATCAGTTCATGTAAGTCTTTTCAGGTTTTTCTGAAATCATCTTGCTTGTCATTTCTTATATCACAATAGTATTCCATCACAATCATATATCACAACTTGTTCAGCCATTCCCCAATTAATGGGCACCCTCAGGATTTCCAAATCTTTGCCACTGAAAAAAGAGATGCTATATATATTTTTGTACAAATAAGTTCCTTTCCCTTTTTAAAAAAATCTCTTTGGGATACAGACCTCATAGTATTATTGCTAGGTTAAAGGGTATGCCTAGTTTGATTGCACTTTGGGCATAATTCCAAATTGCTCTCCAGAATAGTTGGATCAGTTCACAACTCCATCAGCAGTACATTAGTGTCCCAATTTTCCCACATCCCCTTTAACATTTGTCATTTCCCTTTTCTATCATATTACCTGAGATGGTACCTCAGAGTTGTTTTAATTTTCATTTCTCTAATTAATAGTGATTTAGAGCATTTTTTACATGACTATTTGATTTCTTCTAAAAACTGCCTGTTTATATCCTTTGACCATTTATCAATTGGGGAATAGCTTACATTCTTATACATTTCACTTAGTTCTCTACATATTTGAGAAAGGAGGCCTTTATCAGAGAAACTTGCTGTAAAAAAAATTTCCCCCAGTTTTTTGTTTTTCTTCTAATCTTGACCACATTGGTTTTGTTATGCAAAACCTTTTTTATTTAATGTAATCAACATTATCCATTTTACTCTTCATAATGGTTGTTCTCTCTTATTTTATCACAATTTCTTCCCTTTTCCATAGATCTGACAGGTAAACTATTCCATGGTCCCCTCATTTGCTTATTGAGATGTTGGTCTATATCCAGTTTTTGCCAAGCTGCTCTCTAGTTTTCCCAGAAGTTTTTGTTCAAATAGTGAGTTCTTGTCTTGTTTGATCTTTGAGTTTATCAAATGCTAGATTGTTATAGTCATTTACTACTGTATATTGTGTACCCAATCTGTTCCACTCATCCACTACTCTGTTTCTCAGTCAGTACCAGATTGTTTTGATAACTACTGCTTTGTAATACAGTTTGAGATCTGGTACTGCCAGACTACTTTCCTTCACATTGTTTTGTTTTGTTTTGTTTTTAATTAATTCCTATGATATTCTTGACCTTTTCTTCTTCTGGATGAATTTTGTTATTATTTTTTCTAGATCTATAAAATAATTTTTGGTAGTCTGATTGATAGGGCACCATCACTATCTCTTTTTTTAACGTCATTTTTAAAAATTTTAAACTTTAACACTGAAATAAATTAGCTTCTCCAATACAAAAATAACAATTGGAGAATCTCTATTTCACACCTCTTGTTTTCTTAAAAAAGATTTTTTTCTAACTCTGAATTTAACCCACACATCCCAATCAGACAACCCCAAAGACAAATGTCAGAGGGTGGCACTCATATGTTTTGGTTTTTTCCTATGTGAAATGAATCATCTTGAGCCAGTGGGTGCAAGAGACAAGCCAGCAAGTCCAAAGTGGTTTTTCACATTTACTCTAAGGGTATACTGGCATCAAGTAGGAGCAGATATTCACCCCTACCCAGGGGATATAATAAGACCACTGTGTATATGTGCATGCATACATATGTGTGCATTCTTATGTACATGTATACCAGGTTGGTATTTTCTATGAGGGTTATTTTTGGAGATATACCTGTATCCAGATTTAGGAGAATGCTTCAGCAAGGCAGAAACTGCCTCATATTTAGAGAAAGATCAAAGGAACTTGAAAAGCATATTAGGAAAAAACATCATGATAAGCCTTATATTTTCAAATAGTTTTCTCCTTTGTCAGGTCTTCCTGATTCCAAATCTGGCTTTAGACACTAACTGTGTAACCCTGAGTAAGTCACTTAATCATTGTCTGCCTCAGTTTCTTTAACTGTAAAATGTGGATAATAATAGCACCTACCTTCCAGGATTGTTGTAAAAATCAAATGAGATAATAATTGGAGAAAGCTTAGCACATAGTGCTTAGCCATGTCTAGCACATAATAGACACTTAATACATGCTTATTCCCTTCCTTCTTTCCTTTCCGAGCTTTAGATTTATTTAAGACAAATATTTTTCATATGTGTCCCGTATATAATGTATTATACTCTACTAAGCTTGTACTGTGTACAATTTATTTTACTCTACTAAGCTCCAGGAATACAAAAATGAAAAAATGGTGAAAAAATGCCAAGTCTCCTGACTTCAAGGAACTTATGGCATACTGCCTATTTCTTTTTTAAAATGTTATAATATTTCATTTCCCCCCAATTACATGTTAAAACCATTTTAAAATATTTTTTAAAGTTTTGAGTTCTAGATTTTATCCTTTCCTCCCTCCACTCCCCCTGCCTGAGACAGTAAACAATCCTATATAGTTTATACATGTGCAATCATGTAAAATATTATCATGTTAATCATTTTGTATGAGATGGGAATTTTTTTAAATGAATGAAAAAAGTGGAAAATAGCATGACAATACATGTCTGTATTCCAACAGTATCCCTTCTTTCTTTGGAGACAGATATATACTACCTATTTCTGATGAGAAGTTGATCCAAGGAGCACTTATTAAGCATCTACTGTATGCCTAGTAATTATGCTTTCGTTGTTATTGTCGTTCAGTTGTTTTCAGTAGTGTCCGACTCTTTGTGACCCCATTGGTGGTTTTCTTGGCAAAGATTCTGGAGTAGTTTGCCCTTTCTTTCTTCAGCTCATTTTATGATGAGGAAACTAAGTCACACAGAGTTAAATGACTTGCCCAGGGTCACACAGCTAGTGTTTGAGGCCAGATTTGAACTCAGAAAGATGAGACTTCCTGACTTGAGGCCCAGCCCTATCCACTGCACCACCTAACTGCCCACAGTAATTGTATTAGATACTAGAAATACCAAGATAAAAGCTAAAATATAGATTTAGAGCTAGAAAGGAATAAAAAAAAGCCATGTAGTTCAATTCCCTTATTTTACAGATAATGAAACTGAAATCCAATTAGGTGACTTGGCCAAGTTCATCTAAGCAACCAGTGACAGGTAGAATTTGAGCCCATGTTCTCTGATCCCAGATCTAGAGCTCTTTCCACTAGACCACACTGAGAATATATGCAACTAGAAATTATTCAGGAGTTATTCATTTAGTTTATTGATTATTCATATATATGTTATATATTCATTTATTTAAAACATATACTATGTATATATGTCCAGTCTTCAACTAGATCTTATCTCCCTTAGGAAATATACACACATACATATATATATGTTCACACATACATGTTATATCATATATATTATACACATATGTGTACATATATGTATATAATCATATATAATATAGATGCATTATATATACATTATACAATCTCCATGTCTTATGTTGTTATCCTAGTACATATAAGTTTATATATATATATATATATATATATATCAGATATTCTGTAAGTATTTTTTGGTGATGACAAAGATGACTAGGGTAAGGCACAAAGAAGAAATCAGTTGGTAAAAAAACATTTATTAAGCACCTACTATGTGCCAGGAACTGTGCTAAGCAGTCAAGATACAAAGAAAGGCAAAAAGACAGTCCCTGCCTTCAAGGAACTCAGTCTAAAGAGGGAGTCCACACACAAACAGCAATGTACAAACAAACTCTATTGTAAACTAGAAATAATCAACAGAAGGAAGGCACTGGAATGAAGAAGAATCAGGAGAGATTTCCTGTAGAAGGTGGGATTTTAGCTCTTCCTTTTTCATTCAACTCTCCATTTTAAATAGTATTCTTGGAACAATTATCTCACATGAACCTCAGGTACTAGACATGGTATGGGATAAAAACACACAGAAAATATCATCTCAGATGATTTTCAGAAGCTTGCAACACAGTAAAAGAGTTTTCTATACTTCACAGAAGTTATCTAAAAAGATCAGAAAAGAAAAAAAGTAGATTATTTCATTCCAACCACACCTACAATTTTGTCTTCTGCTTTTCTCCAGAGAACTCAGGGTAGGATGTTGCTTTATGTGGGAGAGCAACCAGGATCTGTCTTGGGCAGGATTAAGGAGACAATGCTAAAAACACTACAAGAGCCTGCACGTATAACCAGATAGAAGATGCAACATAAGAGGGTAGAGGAAGGGATGTTAGGAGCATCTAGACCAACATCCTTATGTTACAGTTACAGGAACTAAAAATCAAGAGTGGTTAAGATAGAATACCTAGGGTGGCTAGGTGGTGCAGTGAATAGAGTACGGGCCCTGAAGTCAGGAGGACCCAAGTTCAAATCCAGCCTCAGACACTTAACACAAAAACTGGCTGTGTGACTCTAGGCAAGTCACTTAACCCCAATTGCCCTCCAAAGAGGGAAAAAATATTGTATACCTATTCAACAAGTAGGTCTATAGGTACATACTAGATAGATATAAAGCAGATGCCAGGTATAACAGTGGGAGGAAACAGGAAAGGCCTCCTGTAGAAGGTGATGCTTGAGCAGAGTCTTTATGTTGCTGTTGTAGTTGAGGCAATTGGGGTTAAGTGACTTGCTCAGGGTCACACAGCTAGTGAGAATCTGAGGTCAGCTTTGAACTCAAGTCCACCTGATTGCAGGGCTGGTGCTCTAGCCACTGTGCAATCTAGCTGCCCCTTAAATGAAGTCTTGAAGCAAGCTGGGGATTCTCAGACAGGTGAGAAGCATTCTAGGGATAGGATACAGCCAATGCAAAGATATGGAGGTGGGAAAATGTCCCTGGGAAATAAAGAGGATTGCTTATTATTTTAATTATAAATTTAAGAACCATCAAACAACAACAAAACCCCACAAAATAAATGAATGCAACAGAAGGAGGGGCAAAATCTTACTCCAACTGGAAGGGCAACATTTTAAAAACTGTATCATTCAGGATTAGAATATAACTTAATATTTGCTGAACCTGAAACCAAGGTTTCATAAGAGAATATACAAGTAGGAAGAAAGATTAAGATGAAGATACTTGAATGCTTGTAGAGTGTCAAGGAAGGTTTCATGTAGGGACGAGGAGTAAGTACCTCTCAGGAAAGGGAAGGGCACTAAGCAAGGACTCTTGGAATTGCCAAATGCAAAGCATCTATTTCACAATTTAGCCCAAGGCCAGATCTCTCCGGTTCCTGGTAGGATCAGGTGTATAGTGTGGGTGGGGTTTCTGTAAAAGATTTTGCTAGGTCTCAGCTTAGTCAGTAAAAGTCACAAATATTTTATTCATACTTGTAATTAGCCAGCTGTGTGTAAGCACCCAGGGTCTACCCAAAAGAATAAATGGTCTCCTTCTTACCTGACTTTCTGGATATTAAAACAGTGGGGGTTTTCATCTTTTGTGTTTGTCCCATAATTGTTTCTCTTTGGTTTTACACCCTCCATTAAACCTTTCTTTGTGACAAAAGAAAAAAAAATTGAAGCAGAGCCAATAACCATAGAAACCATGTCTGACAACAAACAGTGAATTCTGCATGCATAGTCTCTATCCACCTTTTTAATGAGAGAGGAAATTATGTTTCCTTATCAGTTCTCATAGGATCATAAATTCAGGGCTGAAAGGGAGCTTAGGGCTCCGCTAATCTAACCCCCTCATTTTACAAGTGAGGAAGTTGCATCTATGCTGCTCTTAACTCTTAAAAGGATATATCTGTCCAAGGAACTGGAACTCATAATGGAGGTGATAGTGGCTAACGCCGCTTATTATTGTGTCATTTTATTTCAGGCTCATCTGTTCATTAAAGCTAACTAAAAATAAGGTGATGGATTTTTTCCCCCTGAGAGCAATTTCCCTCTCCAGGGACCCCAGAGCCTTTCCCCACTGGAAGAACTTGGGAAGTTAGAGATGAGACCTGCCCCTTGGAATAAGAAACTATGGAAGCCAGGGCACTCAGCAAGGCTCCTGCTATCTGAGTCAATGACTCTGGGCAAAGCCTCTCCTATCTCAGAGCAAACTCTGTGTTCTCTTGACTGGGCCTGGCAGGGAACTCTAGGTTTCTATATTTCGGGAATCATATACTAGCTCCCAACATGGTCATTTTCTTTTGGAAAAGCAAACAAAAACAGACCCAGGTGGAGTCTGGCCCGATTTTCCTTTGGTACTGTGGTTCAGGCTGTAGGAGAGAATAGATATGCCTTCTCGAATTAGAGAACTCTCATTTGACCAGTCAGTTGGAAAAGGACATTCTTTTCATTCATTTATAGTTTGTCGGTTTTTATTCTTCACTGCCCTGGTATACACTCCCTTATGTAATACCACCTCCTGCTAAGCTCAGTGACTTGCTCACAGACATAGGGTTTTTTGCAAACTTTGTGCCCAGTGGAACCATCACCTCTATTCTCCTCTGAGAAATTGGACTCAACCCCTGCAAACACCCAGGCCTCAGGAAGGCTATGTCTCTTGAAGTCTCTTGCTTAGTCTCAGACTTCACATTACTTCTAGGACATGCCCACCCATGCCATGGTATATATCCTCACTACCACCCAATTCCCAGCTTCCCTTTATATCTGGTCTTCCCCCATTTGAATGTAAATTCTTTAAGGTCAAGGACATGAGCTTTTATTTTTATCCCCAGCCCTACCTAGGCCAGAGTAAGTACCTAAGAAATCTCTCTCTCTCTCTCTCTCTCTCTCTCTCTCTCTCTCTCTCTCTCTCTCTCTCTCTCTCTCTCTCTCTCTCTCTCTCTCTCTCCTGTCTATTTGTGTAGCTTTCTTTGTCTCTGTCTCTCTCTGACTTCCTGTCTCTGTCTGTTTTGGTCTCTGTTTCTCTACTATTACAAGAAGGGGTTTGTTCTTAATCTGTGGGGGGGAGGAGGGAGAGAGAGAGAGAGTGCCCAGATGGTGAAGTCTCTAGACCCTGTTAAATAATTGTAGGAAAAGCTAAATATCAGTGATTAGTGAAAAATAAAGGTATATATTTTTTCTCATTCACATTCACAGACACAATTCACAAACACTTTGGAGGGAGGGGTCTGTAGACCCCAGGTTAAGGTCTTTATATCTATAGATGAAATTGGTGGCTTAATTTAACATCTTAATTTGGCATTCCACAGCTAATTACCTCTTACAAGGAGCCAACTCCAGTTGTTCTGATATATCTGGCCACTGGACCCAGATGGCTCTGGACGAGAAAGTGAGGCTGGTGACTTTGTACAGCTCACTTAAATCTAATTCGTTTACACTTCTTGACGTCATGGTCATCTTAAAGAATGAAGGACAAACCACAACACCTCACAAACACAAGATGAGGAAGACATGACAGACAATAGGTTATGTGAAAAAGATCTAAGAATTTTAGTGGTCTTCAAGCTCGGAGTGAATTAACAGTGACATCTCAAAAAGATGATAGGACATAAGGCTACACTAACAGAGATACATTGCCAGTCAGTTAATAAGCATTTTAAGCACCTACTACTTGCCAGGCACTTCTCTAATGCCCAGATTGAAGGAAGTGATGCTCATACTACACTCTGCCCTCCTCAAACATCATCTGAAGAATTCAATTTAGTTGTGAGTACCACATTTTAGGAAGAGCATTGACAAGCTGGAGCACTTTCAGCATGTTGAAGGTCCTGCAGACCATGTCATAGGATTGGTTAAAGCAAGCAGATTTTTAGCCTGAAGAAAAGAAGATTAAGAGAGACATGACCATTGCCTTCAAGTATTTGAATGGCTGTTATGTGGGATGGAAGATGGGTGGAAATTGTTTGGTTTGGCTCAAGAGATTAGCAGTAGGAGGGATGACTAGAAATTGCTAAGAGGGAGATTTAGGCTCAATATAAGGAAACATTTCCCAACAGTTACCCCAAAATGGAAGAGTCTACCTGAGGAAGTACCAGTCAGGTTCTTATTTACTGGAAGTCTTTTAAAAAAAGTTTTATTGATGTGATTTGTATATATTAAATATATTATGAGAGAAATGATTATTTCTTTCATATATTAATAACTAATTATTGAATTAGGACCAAGGCTTTTCCTCTTTTCTACTTCCTCATTCAGAAATCAACCAGTGATGGAAATCTTGGGCAGAGACTTACCCAGGCTAAGATTTAATCACAGACAGTAAAGAAATCCTAAGTTTAGATGAATGGGTGGATTCCTGCTCATGTTTACTCAGACAGATCTGGAAAAATGTGGATTCTCCCTTTTGTCAGATGGGTGATATGGAAATTAATAAGATTTGGGTGCTCAGTGTCATGGACCTCAAGACCCTCATTGGAATGTAACCCACCTGTCATTATAATATTCATTCTCTCATTAATTGTTAACCAATCAGAGTTGATTGCTACCCTCAGGAACACCCACTATTCAAAAGGCACACAAACTGTGAGCCCATTGCACTGAGGAGTCTTTGACATTCAAGAGTACACTGACTTCTTTTATTAATAATATTCTAGCAATATTAATAAAATAATTACCCAGAAATTATATCTCTCTAATTTTTTGAATGTCACAATTATAAACATTTACAGATGATTCCCTACATGCACATGCTCCACAAGGGGTCTCTTGTAACAAAGCAAAACAATGAAGTAAAACCCAACATTCTATATATGTAGCACTCTTACATCTCTCTATTTTTTTAAATAATGGAAATCTATCTTCACTCTGTCCTACCTCCCACCTTACTAAAAAAAAAAAAAGAGTAAATAAAAACAAATTCTTCATGATAAATATGCATAGTTAAGCAAAAATTTAAAATCCCCTCATTGATTGCATGCAAAAATGGATATCTATGTCTCCTTCTGCCTCCTAAGTCCATCACTCCTCTGTCAGGAGGAGGGAAGCACAATTTGTAATTAGTCCTTCAGAATCATGGATAGTTATTGTGTTGATCATAGGTCTTTTTTTTTTAATTCAAATGTGTAAGCTTCATTTATTTGCTCAAAAATAGTTTATAAATCCATCAAAATCATCACATACTACCTGAAGCATTCGTTTTTTCAAAAAATTCTATTTAATCATGATTAGAAATATGATGCAGAAAATTTAGCATTTTTTAAAATTATTTTTCTTCTTTGTTTTTTTTAACAAATGCTTTATTAACTTCTGGTTTACATCATTTATTTCCACCAGATTTTGAGTTACAATTTTTTTCCCCATTTTTTCCCTACCCATGATTCCAGAATACCAGTCCCACTAGATATCCCCTCATCCAATCTGCTCTCTCCCATATTTTCTCCCATACCCCCTTCGACTTTGCCATTAGGGCAAGGTGAATCTCTGAGCCCCAATGCCTTAACATCTTATCTCCCAAATACATGCAAAATAGTATTAATAATAGTATTTATATACATTTGAAACATTTAATTTTAAGACTTCAAATTTCAGATCCATTCCCTTCCTCCCTTGTCACCCATCCCCTCTGAGAAGATAAGCAATTCAGTATGTGTTGTACACGTATAGCTATGCAAAACATTACCATAGTAGATATATTGTACAAGGCTGCTTATATTTCCCTCCCACCCATCCCACCCCCAACCTGGTCCATTCCCTACTTTGATCCTGTCCCTCTTCAAAAGTGGGTACTTCCAATCTCCCCTCCCCCCAGAATGCCCTCCCCTCCATCATCCCCCCTCTCATCCCCCTTCCCCTTACTCTCTGGCAGGGTGAGATATCCCATTTAGTATTTATGTCATTCTCTCCCTGAGCCAGATTCAATGAGAATATGGTTTTGCCTTTTTGCCTTCCTGTTCTTCCCCTCCCCTGCAACCACTTCCCCTTGCCTCTTCTACATGAGATAGTTTATCCTACCCTGTCTCTCCCCATCTCCTCTTGCCACTTTCCTCTCTCACCTCTTAACTTCACCCCTTAAGTATCATCCCTTCCCACCAAATTCAACCTGTGCCCTCTATCCATGTATACCTGTAAACATATATACACACATTCACATATGTATTCATATGCCCATATACCCTTCTTCAATTATTTTCATAATGAGAAAGGTTTCATCAGACATAGTTATTGTTTTTCCATGTAGGAATGTAAATAGTTCAACTTTGATAAGTTCCTTTTGATTTCTTTTCCCTGATTACCTTCTCAAGCATCTCTTGCTTCTTGCATCTGAATGTCAAATTTTCTATTCAACTCTGGTTTTTTCATCAAGAATGCTTGAAAGTTCTCTATTCCACTGAATGACCATATTTTCCCCTGAAACAAGATACTCGGTTTTGCTGGGTAGGTGACCCTTGGCTTCAATCCCAGCTCTTTTGCCCTCTGGAATATCATATTCCATGCTCTTCAATCCCTCAGTGTAGAAGCTGCCAGGTCCTGGGCTATTCTGATTGTGTTTCTACAATACTGGAATTGTTTCTTCCTGGCTGCTTGTAGTATTTTCTCCTGATCTGGGAGTTCTGGAACCTGGCTATAATATTCCTAGAAGTTTTCTTTTTGGGATCCTTTTTAGGAAGCATTTGGTAGATTCTTTCCATCTCTATTTCCCCCTCTTGGTCTAAAATATCAGGGCAATTTTCCTTGAGAATTTCTTGAAGGATGATTTCTAGGTTCTTTCTTTGATCATGGCTTTCAGGTAGTCCAATAATTTTTAAATTATCTCTCCTGGATCTATTTTCCAGGTCAGTGGTTTTTTCCCATGAGATATTTCACATTGCCTTCTAGTCTTTCATTTGTTTGGATCTGCTTAACAGCATCTTGATTTCTCATAAAGTCACTAGCTTCCATTTGCTCCAGTCTAATTCTGAAGGAATGATTCTCCTCAGTGAGCTTTTGAGATTCTTTTTCCATCTGGCAAATTCAGCTTTTTAAGGCATTCTTCTCCTCATTGCCTTTCTGAGCCTCTTTTGCCATTTGAATTAGTCTATTTTTTTTTTAAAGCAATTGGGGTTAAGTAACTTGCTCAAGGTTACACGGCTAGTCATTTGATTTATGCGTGGGTGCTCATTTTCTGAGGCCGGATCTGATCTCGGGTCATCCAAACTCCGAGGCCGGTGCTCTTACTCACTGCGCCACCTAGCCGCCCCTTTAGGGCAATTGGGGTTAAGTAACTTGCCCAAGGTTACACGGCTAGGTTTTTGTTTGTGCGGATTAAGTGTCGGAGGCCGGCTCTGAACTCAGGTCCTTCTGATTCCAGGGCCGGCGCTCTATTCACTGCACCACCTAGCTGCCCGAGTAGTCTATTTTTTAAGGTGTTGTTTTCCTCAGTCAGGCTGTTGACTGTCATTTCATACTTTTCTTGCATCTTTCTCATTTCTCTTCCCAAATTTTCCCCCACTTCTCTTATCTGCTTCTTAAGGTCCTCTATGGCCTGTGGCCAGCTTGTATTTTCATTTGGGGCTTTTGGTGCAGGAGTTCTGACCTCACAGTCCTCCTCCTGTTCCATGCTTTGATCCTCTTTGCCTCTAAAATAGGAGTCTAAAGTTGCATTTTTCTGTTTATTTTGTTTCCTTTGCCTAGGCATATTGCCACTTAATTACTTGATTTTTGGGCTTGTTGCCACAGTAGGACTCTGCCACCAGACAGGAGAGCTTCCGCCCAAACGTGGAGTCTTCACAACTTCCGGAGGTTGGGTGGCCTCTGTAAAGCCTCCACCTGCTCTGGCAAATTGGGTACCCACCCCAGATCTCCCCCCAAAGACCACAATCCAGATCCAAGCAGGTTAAAGCAAGAGTGATTAACCCCAGACTGATTGCTGGATCTCTCTACAATTCGCAGACCAGGAGCTGGAGCTGCCACTGACGCTGCAAAATGGCCTCTGTGTTGTGTTTCCTCAGCAGCTTTGTGCCCCCAGGGGAGGAAGCCAACACGTTTCCCAAATACTGGTCCCAAAGTCCATAGGACACTAACCTCTCACTTTGTCCTAGTCATATCTGTGCTGATAATTCTGGAATCGCCACAGGTGCTGGTATTCTGGGGTCCCTCCAGCCGGCTGCTGGCCTGGCCGCCCTGGGGCTAAAACTGCGGCTCACATGGGCCTGGGCTCAGCTCCCAGAGTGCTGCACTGTCTGTTCCCAGCGTGTTGTGCTGCCTGCTCTCAGAGCGCTGCACTGGCCGCTCCCCACATGGCTGCCGGGCTGTCCTCAGCAGGAGGTTAGCTTCTCTGTGTTGTTCTGTGGGTGCTGGGGCTCCAGAAGTTGTTCAGATTCCCCTCTTTACATTGTTTGGAAGTGGTGTGGGGCAGAGCACCTTGGAAGTGCTGTTTCTACTCCGATCATAGGTCTTACAGCTTTCAAAGTTGTTTTTCTTTATAACCCTCTTATTGTATACTTTGTTCTGCTAATTTCATTCTTCATCAATTTATGGAAGTATTCAAAACTCTTTTTTATAATATTGCTATTATAATATAAATTATTGGTTCTGCTCACTTCTCTCTGTATCAGTTCATATAAGTCTTTTTGGAATGATCAATTTCCTCATTTTTATTATATAGTACAATAGAATTATATCATGCCATTCTTTAATTGATGAGCTTCCCTTTAGTTTCTAGGATTTTTTCCACCACAAAAGCACTATTTTATATATATATATATATATATATATATATATATATATATAATAAGACTTCCATATATATATGGAAGTCTTCAAACAAAGGTGACTGATCACTTGTTAGGTATGTTGAAAAGAGGGTTTTGGGTCACATGGGAATTGGGCTAGATGTCAGCTTAGGTCCCTTCAGCTCTGAGATTCTGTGGTTCTGCTCTCCAAAAGTCTCTTTTATTTTACATAGTATCAGAGAATGTTAGAGCTGGGGGGAATCTTAGGGACTGCCTAGCCCAACTTTCTCAGTTTATAGAAGACAGAAATTGAGGCTTAGAATGGTGTAGTGATTTGCCCTAGTTAGTGACAAAGTCAAGGGCTAGTGATTAGAGACTAGGTCTCCCAGCTCACAGCTCATTGACTTCTCTTATTATACTATTCAACATCATTGTGACCTAACTGTTGTATATTGTGTACATAATAAGGTAGTTGGTGAGATAAAGATTTTCAGTAGCAGAGGAATACAGGATCCCTTCCCTCCAGGAACTTTGGGTCTTTGTGTTTTATTTTCCCAAAGGTAGCTTCAAAGACGAAATTTTTTACTCCTTTATAATTATCAGAGCCTACAGATGGAATAGCTGAGAAACAAGAGCAACAACAGACTGGCCTGAATCATCAGACAGCATGTCATCAGACAAGATGGCTCTTTTAACTATTGTTATTGTAGTTAATAAAGTCCAACAACAACAATGTCTTACAAGCAATCCAAAGAGTGTCATACCTAGAATCAGAAGACTTGGGTTTGAATCCCACCTTTGTCATTTGTCAAGTGACTTTGGGCAAGCCTATTGACTTCTCCAAGCCTCAGTTTCCTCATTTGTAAAATGGGAAGAATCATATTCATATAACCTACCTCATTGGATTGATGTAAAACTCAAATGATATGAAATATGTGAATTGTCTTGTGAAACTTAAAGCCCTATATAAATGTCAGTTGTGATCAATAACATCAAAGCACTTTAATTCATTATCTCAGTTGATAATAACATAATTAATTATTGATACTTATTTACCATTTATTTATCAATATTTAATTGATACTGCTTATGATAAATATTCACCATATAATCAATGTTTATTCATTATTAGTGGTGATATTAGTTAATACCTACTCTTAGGGTTTGCCAAGTGCTCTACATACACCATTTCATTTGATCTTCACAACAAGCCATGGGGTGGCTAGCACAAATGTTATGATCTCCATGTTATAGATGAGGAAACAGACTCAGAGAAGTACAGAAGCTTGCCCAAAGCCGACAGTTAGTAAATGGAACAAAAATGAATCCTACTGAGCAGAAAATGGGTGGGAGACACAGAGGAATAGCCAGCTGCAGTCTCTGTAAGTAATGGTGACTCCAAGCATAAACTAGAGGGCAGTGTTCAGGCTCACACTGTGAAAGGGACTCTTGACTACAGGTCAACATTTTGGGGCCATTCCACACACAACTCATCTCCAAGGGCGTGATCTGTCCTATGCAGCAGCCATTTGATAGGACGGAATTGTATTTTACACTCAATTACCTCTAAATTCCTACCATCTGCCTAAATCCAAACATTTGTTGCTACAAACAACACTTCCAGTTTGTGTGCTAACAAAAGCACCATGTTCCAGATACCCTTTTGGAAAAACTGTTAGCAAACAAATAGGTGTTGGGCTATTTCTATGTGAACATGTTTGGAACAGCTGTGCCTGGTGAAAATGCATAACAGTGGAAAAACAATTAAATCACTGATCACATCATTGACTTGCTGCACAGAGGGCTCCACATCCCACAATTCCAAATGTCACATTCCACCCATTCAGGAATATATGTGTTCAGCATTGCCATGTGTATTCAATAGACTTCCACTCATACTGGACCCACTTTCTCTCCTATGGAAGGATTAGTGAATAAGATCTTAGTTAAAATTCAATCCAACAGACATTTATTAAATATTTAGTGTGTGTAGGGCATGATGTTAGTTACTAAGAATACAAGGACAAGAAGTAAAATTGTTTCCACCTTTGAGAACCCTACATTCTACTTTGGAGGAACAGAATGTACCCAAATAAATTTCAAAGTACATATGTAAGAAGCAGTTTCAAGAGGAAGAGTGCTAATAATTGGGCAGATCAGGACAGGTCTTGTGTAGGAAGGGGTACCCTAGCTATGCTTTGAAGGAAGGCAGGAATTCTGTGGTTCAAGTTAAGGAAGCAACACATTACAGACATTGGAGTCTCCACCTGGGAAGGAGGAGAAAGATAGAACTTTTTCATATAGGAAATGGATAGCAGACTGTTTTGACTACAATGAAGACTATGAAGAGAGATTAATATGAAATAAGGCTACTGCCTACCCTTGTGGAGGGCTTTCAATTTTAGTTTATCAGGAAAGGGAATTTCTATGGGCTTCTAAGATCCTGAGTGAGTCTATGTGTTATTTTCTAGTGTCCTTTAAATTTCAGTGCCTTGAAGAAAAGCCCTGAACATTTTCCCCAACTTACTGCTTTAGGGTGAAGATGGCATGTCTGCTGAGTATCGAGTGTGCCTGGCATCACCATAGCCACTGATGTTGTTGTTGTTGAGTTATTTTAGTCCTGTCTGACTCTTTGTGACCCCATGTGGAGTTTTCTTGGCAAAGATATTAGAATGGTTTGTCATTTCCTTCTCCAGCTCATTTTGCAGATGAGGAAACTGAGGTAAATAGGGTTAAGTGACTTGCCTGGGGTCACCAAGCTAGTAAGTCTCTATGATTGGATTTGAATTCAAATCCTCTTGACCTCAGGAACAGCACTTTATCCACTGCAACACCTAGCTTATAGCCAAATGAAAAACTAATAGCTATATTCATGTTCACTTGATGTCCCTGAGTTGTATGGAGGCCACTGTGTTAGGAGGATGGGGAATGCAGGGCAGTATTCTAACCCCTCCTACACCAGTTCTTTGGTCTCCCAAGAAGCACTTTGCTCACCCTCTTCCTACCCAGAAGAATACTTGTTCATAGCTACTTAGCAGGAAGGTACTTTTAAATAGACAAGTTGATCCCATTCCCCCATCCCTTGTATTATTCTGAGCACACAAAAATCCTTGAGATAAAACTGACAGGAAGCCCTTGTTCTAAGCTGGCAGCCTTTGTGTCTGTGCCAACCCGTCACTCCATATTTAGGTCTGCTCATGGCTTCTGCTTTACATCTAAATAATGCAGGAAGCATCTATCAGTGACTCACAAATTAAGACCCAGGTTGGATTGTTTTGGTTGCTGTTGTCCAATCTGCACCTTCTTCAGATTCCCTTGAAGCCTCCTGGTTTCACAAGTGTGAAACTTCCTCACTTCAGTACTGACCCTTACTAACCCTTGTTCTGACCAGCAGGTCAGTGGGAAAACATCGCAGGACAGCAGAGAGGGCACTTGCCCCAAAGTCACAGGACCTGAGACCAAATCTCACCTCTGACACTGTCCTTGTAACCTTTAGCAAATCAATCAACCTCTCTAGGTCTAAATTTTCTTATCTATAAAATGTGGAGGTTGGACTACATGACCTCTGAAGTCCCTTCTGGCTCTAGATTTTTTTTTTATCCTAGTATAAAGAATATTGGTTGTAGAGTCAGTGGTCTTGAATTCCAATCCTGGCCCTGCTGTTTAGTACATGTGTAACCTTGGATGAGTCACTTAATCTCCTTGGGTCTCAGTTTCCTCATCTGTAAAATGAGAGAGTTGGTCTAGATGGCATCTTAAATCCCTTTCAGCTGTAAATCTATGACATTGTGATCTTAACATGGCTGCTTTAGCTCTGGCTGATTCCCCACCACCACCCCTCCCCCCACTCTGTCCTATCATACCCAGCCATGCTTGAAGAAGATAGAAATTGAGGCAGGAAAGTCTGAGAAAGCTCCAGAATTGGAAAATATTGCAAATTGAGGGACTCTCACGCCCATTTTAGGATGATGTCTGTCCACAGGACAATCGATAAATCACCATTTGTGCAATATAGAAATAACATAGCCTTTTCTACTATGGCAAGCAGTTTAATGAAAAGCATGGTCTGTGACAGAAAGCATTTTTCCATCTGGTCTGATTTCTATTGACACAGGAGAGATAAACTCACCTTGCAGAATGGCAATGAGGGTATTACAGAGAGGCTAGTGGCAGGCTGGGAGAACAGAAGGAGACAGAAGAAAATGACTTAGAGAACCTGCATTTTCATCCCCCCTGGTTTATTTTCCTTCACAAGAGGTCCTTCCATGTGGATCATGGAAAGAAGACTAGAATAAATATCAGAGAGAATGTTGGATAAAGGGGCTCATAGGATCATAGATTTAAAGCTAGAAGAGGCTGTAGAAACAATTGAGTCCAACACACTCGTTTTACAGATGAGGAAACTAAGGCTGATAGAGGTTAAGTAACTTGCTGGGTGGCACATTGGAAAAAAGCCCTGGACTTGGAGTCAAGAAGACCTGAATTAAAATCCTGCCTCAGACATTTATTGACTGTGTGACCTTGGGTAAGTCACCTGAACTACCTCAGTTTCCTCATCTGAAAAATGGGCTTAAGAATACCTCCCAGAGTTGTTGTGAGGATTGAAAGATAGAACCGAGGGGCAGCTAGGTGGCGAAGTGAGTAGAGCATCGGCCCTGGAGGCAGGAGGACCTGAGTGCAAATCCAACCCCAGACACAACACAAAACTAGCCATGTGACCTTGGGAAAGTCACTTAACCCCAATTGTTCTACCCTCCCCCCTCCAAAAAGCCAAAAAAAGGAAAAAGAAAAATAGAACCAATGCATGGTACTTCAAAAACTTTAAAGCTCAATATGAATGCTACTGTTGACATTATTATCCAGGGTCACAGAGCTGGCAAGCACATGAAAGCTTTGTATGTAGTAAGCACTTAATAAATGATGTATTCATTCATTCACCATAGATATAGCGCTGGAATGTAGCTCTGAGGTAATTTTACAAATGAGGAAGTGAGGCCTGGAGAAGCTAGTAAGGCAGGGTCAGATCCTGAACCCAGATCCTCCAACTCCAAATCTAGCACTCCTTCCAGGTACTAGAGGAACTGAGTTCAAATCCCAGCTGTGGTACTTAGTACCTATTTACTCCTGGGCCTTCTTAGCCTTAACCTTTCTTAGCCTCAGTTTCTTCATCTGTGAAATGAGGGGACTTGAATAGATGGCCTGCAAGGTCTCTGTTGGCTCATTAAGGATCTTTAACAACATCACGATAGCATGCTTTTCCCCAGCAAGTTTACTCATGAGTCCATTGCAGAGCCCTTCCGGCCCACTTTTGTTGTGAGAAAACACGTGTGTGGAGGAGTAGGTGGAAACAATTCCACCTAAAAGCTGGTGCACTTTCCTTCCTCTGTGAATAAACTCAGAGAGAAAGTGCAGGGTGAGTAATCCAGAAGTTCTTCCTGCCTCAAGAATGCCTGCAGAGAGAGACTTTTTTGTATTTGGAAGAAATATGAACAGTGACTCATCCTCATTCTTCTCTCCCTGTTCTGCTGGGGCCCTCCTCCTTTGAGCTGGATAAATATATCACAACAACTTAACTTGAGCATCCTTTCTGCTGTGTACAATGGTTTCACCCACCTGGCCATGTTCACAACAGATGTTAAGGGGAGACTGCTTACAACCCAACTGAAACAATTGGTTTCTCAGGGAACCTTGGAAACCCATCTCCCTCTTCCTGGTGCTGGCAGAGGAGGCTGCTTTCATCATTTCATTCAATCCTCACAAAAACCCTGTGAGGCAGGAGCTATTCTTATGTTCATTTTACAGATGAAGAAATGAAGATGAGAAAGGTTGAATGACTTGCCCAGGGTCACTCATAAATGTCTAAAGCAGGGTTCAAGTTTCAAACTCAAGTGTCCCTGATTCCAGGTTCAAGTTGTCAGGAAAAGAGAAAATGTATACTATGACAGACTTTCTCTTAAAGCTCAAGAGCCTTTTTTCAGGCAAACATTTCCAAAAACGTCAAGGTTATTGGTAATATTTTTCTATTTCAACACTCATGATATTTATGAAACAACTTTGGGTTATATTTGTTCTTAGAAGATTTTTGATCAGTTTCATTTTCTTTTTTCTAAAGTTTTTTTAAGTCTTTTTTTTTTTTAAAGCAATTGGGGTTAAGTAACTTGCTCAAGGTTGCACGGCTAGTCATTTGATTTATGCGTGGGTGCTCATTTTCTGAGGCCAGATCTGATCTCGGGTCATCCAAACTCCGAGGCCGGCGCTCTTACTCACTGTGCCACCTAGCCGCCCCTTTAGGGCAATCGGGGTTAAGTAACTTGCCCAAGGTTACATGGCTAGGTTTTTGTTTTGTGCGGATTAAGTGTCGGAGGCCGGCTCTGAACTCAGGTCCTTCTGATTCCAGGGCCGGCGCTCTATTCACTGCGCCACCTAGCCGCCCCTTTTTAAGTCTTTTTTAAAAAATTCTAAGAAAGGAGAGAATTTGGAACTCAAAGTGTTAAAAACAAATGTTAAAAAATTATCATTACATGCATCTGGGAAATAAGATATACAGGCAATGGGGTATAGAAATTTATCTTGCCCTACAAGAAAGTAAGGGGGAAGAGGGCAAGGGGAGGGATAGGGTGAGATATATGAGAGGGCAGACAGGGGGAAGGAGTAATCAGTATGCTTACTATCTTGGGGTGAGGGATAAGGGAGAGATGGAGAAAAATTTGGAACTTAAAATCTTGTGGAAATTAATGTTGAAAATTAAAAATAAATAAATTCTGGAATAAAAATAAATTCTACAGGTATTTCCCCATAAAATCTTCCATCTCCCTTTTCCACCTCTCTCCTTCACTCATACTAAACTTCTCTAGTTACAAAAAAACCCAAAACAACAACAACAACAAAATGGATGACATGAGAACTGGATCAGATAGAGTATGCAATATTGTGCTCCCATAGTATTCTACCTCTCTACCAAAAAAAAGGAGATAAATGTGTTTCATCTATTCTCTGAGACTGACCACTAAAAATAAAGCATTCATTTGAGTTTGACTATATTTTAGCATTGTTTTTGTTTACAATACTGTCATCACTGTGAATATCATTCAGCCGGTTCTGCCTATTTCACTCTAGGGTTGAAATTTTTCTTCTGACACATGTTGGTTCCATGGTGCTGGACAAGTACCTTAACCTCTCAGTTCTCTGGGTGACTTTCTAAGACAATAAAGTTGCAGAGAATGTAACAATATGATTTAGAAGAAGGAGAACTTGCAGTGGCAGGGGAGCCAGGACCCTTGTCATAGTTTCAGGGCAGAAAAAGGTGCTTGTAGTTTCTCACAGATCAGAGCATAGGCAAGGAGAGCAGTGACCATACCTCTCCTTAGATCACACCACCCTGGAAGAACCAAAAACTTATAGACCCTCAGAACTAGCTCTGAAAATAGTAACACAAAAAACCTGAAACTTGGGACAGTACTCCTTCTATTCCAGGAGCAAAGCTCAACTTTAACATAAAGTTAAAAGTAAAAAAAATGGTCTGGAAAAATGAGCAAACAACACAAAAAGTACCTGGCCATAGAAAGTTACCATGGTGACAGAAAAGATCAAGACACAAACTCAGAAAACAATGAAGTTAAAACAGCTATATGAAAGCCTCAAAGAAAAATGTGAATTTGTCATAGCGCCGCCCCCCCCAAAAAAAGATTCCTAGAAGAGTTCAGAAATGATTTTAGAAAATCAAATAAGAGAAGTAGAGGGAAAATTGGGAGGAAAACAAAAGGGATGCCAGAAAATTATGGAAAAAGAGACAACAACTGAGGTAAAAGAGGTACAAAAAACCAATTTAAAGAAAATAACACCTTAAAAAACAGAATTGGCCAGATGGTAAGGGGGGGGGGGGGAGAAGGGAAGCACAAAAATCCACTGAAGAGATATCTCCTTAAAAAGCAGAATGGGCCAAATAGAAATTGAGGCACAATAGCTCACTGAAGAAAAAAATTACTTAGAAATTAGAATTGGGCAACTGGAAGCTAAAGATTTCATGAGACATGAAGAAACAATAAACAAAATCAAAAGAATGAAAAAAAGAAGAAAACATGAAATATCTCATCAGAAAAACAACTGACCTGGAAAACAAATTGAGGAGAGATAATTTAAGAGTCATTGGACTACTTAGAAGCCATGATCAAAAATAAGGCCTAGAATCATATTTCAAGAAATTACAAAGGAAAACTGTCCTGATATCCTAGAACACAAGAGGGTAAAATAGAAATTGAAAGAATTAACTGATCACCTTCTAGAAGAGATCCCAAGATAAAAACTCTCAGAAATATTTTAGCCAAATTCCAGAGCTCCCAAGTCAAGGAGGAAATATTACAACCAGAAGAAACAATACAAATATCAAGGAGCCATAGTCAGGATAACACAAGATTTAGTGGCTTCTACATTTAAGGATTGGAGGACTTGGAATATGATATTCCAGATGTCAAAGGAACTGGGGTTACAATCAAGAGTCATCTACCCAGCAAAACTGAGCATAATACTTCAGGGGAAAAAAACAATTATTTAAGAAATAAAGGACTTTCAAGCATTCCTGATGAAAAGACCAGAGCTGAATAGAAATTCTGACTTTCAAATAGAAGTCTCAAGAAAAGCATAAAAAGGTAATCATGAAAGAGAAATCATAAGGGATTCAATAATTCTTTACATTCCTAAATGGGAAGATGATATTTGTAACTCCTAAGAATTTTATCATTATTAGGAGAGTTAGAAGGAGTACAAACAGAAAGAGGGTACAAGTGTGAGTTGACTATAATGGGATGATATCTAAAAAAATAAAATTAAAATTTAAGAGAAAGGGATGTACTGGGAGAAAAGGTAAGGGAGGGATAAAAAGGGGGTAAATTATCTCACATGAAAGAGGCACAAAAGAAAAGATTTTAGCAGTGGAGGAGAAGATGCAGATGTGTGGTAGGCAGTGCTTGAACTTTACTCTCATCAGAATTGGTTCAAAGAGGGGATAACATAACACACCATTGGGTGCAGAAATCTATCTTACCCTACAGGGAAGTAGGAGGGGAGGGGAATAACAGAAGGGGAGAGTGATAGACAGAAAAGCAAATTAAGGGAGGCAGTAGTCAGAAGCAAAACACTTTTGAGGAGGGACAGGTTGAAAGGAAAGAGAAGGATAAACAGGAGAAAAAACAGGATGTAGGGAAATACACAATAGTCATAACTATGAATGGGAGTGGGATGAGCTCACCCATGAAATAGAAGCAGAGAGCAGAATGGATTAAACACCAGAATCCTACAATATGTTGTTTACAAGAAGCACATTTGAAGCAAGGAGACACACAGAGAGAAAAGGTAAAGGACTTAGAGGAGAATCCATTATGCTTCAGCTGAAGTAAAAAAAAGAAAAGAAAAATAGATCTAAAAGAGATAATCAGAGAAATTACATTTTGCTAAAAGGTACCATAGACAATGAAGTAATAATATCAATACTAAACACATATATACCAAAATGGTATCACATCCAAATTCTTAAAGGAAAAGTTAAATGGGTTATAGGAGGACCTAAGGAGTAAAACTATACTAATGGGGGACCTCAACTTTCCCCTCTCAGAATTAGATAAATCTATCCAAAAAATAAACAAGAAAGAAGTTAAGGAGACAAATGGAATTTTAGAAAAGTTAGATATGATGGACCTATGAAGAAAATTGAATGGAATAGAAAGGAATAAATCTTTTTTTTTTCCAGCAGTACACAAAAATTGGTCATGTGTTAGGAAATAGAAACCTTTCAACCAAATACAGAAAAGCAGAAACAGTAAATGCATCCTTTTCAGATCATATTGCAATAAAAATTATACTCAATGAAAGACCATGGAAACATAGATAAAAATTAATTGGAAACTGATCTAATCCTAAAGAATAAGTGGGTGAAAGAACAATTCACAGAAACAATTAACAATTCTATTAGAGAATGACAACCATGAAACAACATACAAAAATTTATGGGATACAGATAAGCAGTACTTAGAGGAAAATTTATATCTCTAAACACATATCAATAAAGTAGAGAAAGAGAAGATCAATGAATTGGGCAAGCATCTTTTAAAAAACTAGAAAAAGAACAAATATAAAATCCCCAATTAAGCACCAAATTTGAAATCCTGAAAACCAAAACAGAGATTAATGAAACTGGAAGTAAAAAAAAAAAAAGTAAACAAACCAAAAACAATCATTGAACTAATAAATAAAACTAGGAGCTGATTTTATGAAGAAACCAATAAAATAAATAATTCGTAGGTTAATTTGATTTTAAAAAAAGAAAGAAGAAAACCAAATTACCAGTATCAAAAATGAAAAGGATGAATTCACCACCAATGATGATGAAATTAAAGCAATTATTAGGAGATATTTTGCCCAGTTATATGCCAATAAATATAACAATCTAAGTGAAAATATAAACTGCCCAGATTAACAAAAGAGAAAATAAAGTGCTTAATAACCCTATCTTAGAAAAAGAAATTGAGCAAGCTATAAATGAGCTCCCTAAGAAAAAAATCACCAGGACCAGATAGATTCACAAGTGAATTTTACCAAACATCTAAAGAGCAATTAATTTCAATACTATATAAACTATTTGGAAAAATAAGCAAAGAAGGAGTCCTACTAAATTCCTTTTATGACACAAATATGGTGCTGATACCTAAACCAGGAAGAGGAAAAACAGAGAAAGAAAACTATACATCAACTTCCCTAATGAGTATTGATGCAAAAAAATTTTAAATGCTAGCAAGGAGATTACAGCAATATAGCACTATGAGCAGGTGGGATTTATATCAAGAATGTATGACTGGTTCAATATTAGGAAAATTATTGGCATGATTGACCATATCAATAAAAAACCCAACAAAAATCATATGATTAGCTTAATAAAGAAAAAGCTTTTGACGAAATACAACACTCATTCCATTCCCACTAAAAACACTAGAAAGTGTAGGAATAAATGGAGCTTTTTTAAAAATAAGTAGTATCTATTTAAAACCATCAACAATCATTATGGAGTGAAGCAAGGATGCCAATTATCACCACTATTCAATATTGTACTATTGCAATAAGAGAAAAAAAAGAAATTGAAGGAATTAGAACAGGCAATAAAGAAATGAAACTACCATTTTTGCAGATGATATGAAGGTATACTTTTGGTATAATTTTCAAATATATAGAGAAATGAATCAAATTTATAAGAATTTGAACCATTCCCTAATTGATAAATGGTCAAAGAATATGAACAGCAAGTTTACAGACAAATCAAAGCTATCTATAGTCATATAAAAATGCTCTAAATCATTATTGATTCGAGAAATGTAAATTAAAACAAATCTGTGGTATGGTCTCATACCTATCAGATTGGCTATTATAACAGAAAAGGAAAATGACAAATGTTTGAGGAGATGTGAGAAAATTGGGACACAAATACAGTACTGGTAGAATTGTGAACAGATTTGGAGCTATACCCAAAGAGCTATAAAACTGTGCATACTCTTTGACTCAGCAATACCACTACTAGGTCCATATCCCAAAGAGATTTAAAAAAAAAAAAAGGACCTATGTGTACAAAAACATTTATAGCAACTCTTTTTGTGGTGGCCAAGAATTGGAAATCGAGGGGATGCCCATCAATTGGTGAATGATTGAACAAATTGTTGTATATGATTGTGATAGAAGACTATTGTGCTATAAGAATTGATGAGCAGGATGCTCTCAGAAAAACCTGGAAAAATATACATGAACTAATACAAAATGAAGTGAGTGGAACCAGGAGAACATTGTACATAGTAACAGCAATATCTTAGGATGATCAACTGTGAATGACTTAGCTATTCCCAGCAATGCAATGATCCAAGACAATCCCAAAAGATTCATGATAATGCTATCCACCTCCAAAAAAAGAACTGAGAGAGTCTGAATTCAGATTAAGTGTAATTTTTTAAACTTTCTTCATTTTTCTTGGATTTTTTCTGTGTTTTCTTTCACAACATGACTAATATGGAAATGTTTTGCATGACTGAACATGTATAATCTATGTCAAATTGCTTACCTTTTCAAGGAGGGTATAAGGGAGGGAGGAAGAGATTTGGAATTCAAAATTCAAAAAAAGAATGTTCAAATTGTATAATAATGGGAAAAACAAAATATAAAAATTTTCACATTAAAAAAGAAAAGAACAATTTGTGATAATTGCTGTGAGAAAGATCTTCCAAAAAAAAAAATGGTTTCCAGGTTTGAAAAGGTTACTTAAAAGGTTACTTAATTCCAGTCAAATCAATAAGCACCTACTCTGTGCCAGGTCTTACATTGAGCGATGGAGATACAAACACAAGAATGAAAATAGCCTCTGTCCTCAAAAAGAGGAGAGGAAAAGAAAGGAGAGAAGAGGAAAAAAAGAGGAAATAAATCATTTATAGTGAGGGCTGTCCTCCCACACACATATACATACATATAGCATGGGGGTGTTATTGTGAGGCAGAATTGACATCTCTTCTTCTTCTCCTACATTTCTCAGGGAGGCTTTAATTCCTGCCAAGAGGAGAGAAGCAGTAAGTTGGGAGCCAGAAACTTGACCACCCTGTTTTCTTCAGAGAGAGGGGCACCCGGGTAGAGTTATAGCTTAGGGATATGGTTTTCAGGTTCAAGCTACCTTCTGATTGCTGTTTCGTTAATGAAGGGAGTAGGATTCCAAGATTTACAGCCAGGACTTGAATTCTTTCCTACCAAATTCCTACCAAACCCCACAAAGAATATACAGAGAGAATAGTAAAGAAACCCATATATACAAATAATAAAATAGAAATTTGCCCAGGATCACATACCTAGTAGGGACCTAAGGTAGGGTTCAGATTCAGGTCTTCCTGATCCCAGGACCAACACTCTCTATCCACTATCTACTCTAGCCCCACCTAGATATCATATATCTCTTAGATCCAGACTTGCTCTTCTCTACAGTGTCACAATCCTCTGGGGACTGAATAAACATCATTTGAAGATGAAATTGAACAAGTGAAAGAGATGGGATATTGAACAGTGACAGAAGAAAGTCTGGCATGTTATCAGATAGAGCCAGACAGACAGATGAACAGAACAAAGTAACATGCCTATTTTCCCAGGAAATATTAGCCAGGAAGCTAAGTCTGAGCATCAAAGGTCTAGACCCCAGAATGTTTAAGTTAAACCTCACGGATCATTTAGTCATATCTCAAGTGGCTGGATTCCTTAGATTCCTCATGTTCAACTTCAGGTCATGCTCAAGGTTCATGTGTGCATGTAATCTCCACGAGATTTCTAACACAGAGGATAACCTCCTCTACTGGAAGATTAATTATCTGTCGACTATTTTTTTAAAGTGGATTTACCTTAATATCCTTCACTACATTTCTGAATTTTGGATAAAAACATAACTTATTAATTATAATAAATATTTATTTATTCTGGAGGACACAGTATATGTATTCTTTTTTCTACTAGTTTTACAATGGTTTTTTACCAATTGCAATTAAATTTTATTTGAATATGTATTTATAAATATTATAAGTATGTCTGCAACCAGAAACATAAAAAGTATAAAACTTTTTGCATTTATAAATGAGCTTTGAGTCATATACTGGTGTGTGTTATGACAGAAACACCCTCCTCAATTGATTGTGAGTTGAATCTCAATTGCTTTTACTATTAACAAAATTATAAAATATAAAGTTTTTTTTGAGGGTTTTGGGGTCATTTTTCAGTAGCATCTGACTCTTTGTGACCCCATTTGGATTTTGGGGTTTGTTTTTTGCAAAAATACTGAAGTGCTTTGCCATGTCCTTCTGCAGCTCATTTTACAGGTGAGGAAACTGAGGCAAACAGGGTAAAGTGACTTGCTTAGGGTCACACAACTAGTAAGTATCTGAATGAAAGTATCCCTAAAACTGAAAAGGACCTCATGAATTGTCTAATCCCAATCCCTCATTACACAGGAGAAAACTGACCAATAGAGATTAATTAACTTGCCCAAGGTCACATATGTAGTAATTAGCAGAGCTAGAATTTGAACTCAGTCCTGTATTCTTTAAACTATACTATGCTCCCTCTCAAGGTTCTAGAGGGGCAGAGACAAAGGGGAGTGGGCTTTCAGAACTATTATCTGCTTCCTGATACCTTCCACAAGCCACTCCCACCCAAAACTCTCCAAATTTAAGTTGATACCAAGCTCTTAGCGCCAAGGTCACAGTGCCCCAGGAAATGAACTCAATAACATTTGTGTATAACTCCTGACCTCTCCCCTCCTCCACCCTCTTCATTTCTGTTCTTTCCTCAAGTATCTTCACTTCCTTAGCCTCCACTCTGATATACCCTCTCTGTTTCAAGTCAACACTTAATCATCCAAATAATTGCCTAAACTTTTGTCCCCCTTTCTTCATAGAACATGAGTATCTTTTCCCTCACAACACTACCAGAACCCCCAAACTCACCTCATCCCTTTTGCCTTCCACTTCCCCCACTATGATTTGTGATGCAGATTTCTTTGGTCATGGGGTGCCAAATGACTGAGTCAAACCCTCCTTTCATATCCAATTTTAGCCCTATCTTTTCTCTTGAGACCCTTTGCTTTCCCCACTGCCTGTTAACAGAGCTTAATAAAAGTCCCTTTTTCCTCTCAGCTTAACCGATAGATAGATGACAAATTTGCTTCCCTTTTGGCTAGAGAGGGAAAGAGGAGATAAGAGACACACACACAGATAAGAAATTTGTCCCTCCTTGGCCTAGCTGCTAGTTAAAAAGTGGCCAGCATCAAAACTTTTGCTTTTTAACCATTATGTTTGAATTACTATGCCATTACATTTATTTTTGAAATGATGATATCAAAATATTATCAAATGAGATATTTGTAAAGCTCTTAGCACAGTGTCTTGCACACAGTAGGAGCTTAATAAATCTTGTTCCCTCTCCTCCCTTCCCCACCTGTGTGTCTATATACACAAAATATATACATATTCATATATATAAAACAATGGTAAATGACTCCACCTGGGTTAATGGACATCAGGGGTTGCACAAGATTTTGAGGCAGTTTTCCCTTAAAGAGAGTAGATTTTTTTTCCCCATGCTGCAAAAGCTGGAATAAGAGGAGGCCTGGAATCAATGAACTAGAGAAACATATGAAGCTTCATCATCCTTTAGACCTAATGAGAGAATCCACTGAGGCCATATATTGCTATTATAGCCAAGATCATGATTATTATGCCTTATTATCAGGTGCTCTAGCATTTCTTGGAGTCAGGAAGATCCGAGTTTAAATATGGCCTCAGATACTAGCTGTGTGACCCTGGATAAGTCATTTAACCTCTCTCAACCTGGGGGAATGGGGGTGGTGGTGACGTGTCATGGAACCTACCTTGCCAGGTTGTAAGGAGGATCAAATGAGATATTTATAAAAATTTTTGCAAACCTTAAAGTGCTATATAGGTATGAGCTATTATTATGGTGGATGTAGATAGGACCCCATACAAACTTCTTTTACACATGAGATTCTATCATCTACATTCAGGTGTTTTCCTTACAAGAGGGAGCTTATACTCTACATGTGAAAGCTCATCCTAGGGATTAATTTTTTTTGGAAAGATTGTTCTTTTAAAAATATTTTATTTTCTGCTATTGGAATCTCTAGATTTTACTGAAACCACTGGGAACATTCTGCTGTCGCCACCACACCCAGACATACATTTACTGAAGAAGAGTTGGCATTGAGTACGTTTCAAGAAAGAGGCCACCTCAAAGAGACTGAAGCCTTCTCTCCTCACTCTTCATGGTTCACAGAAAGGAAGGCTCTTCTTGGCTTAATAACCAATCTTTTTTTGGCACAGTTCATCCTATCTTTCATCACAGGGACCAAGGAGACAACCAAGAGCCTTTAGTCAAACACTCCCTTTAGCAAAGGAGCCGGAGAATACATTGGACCAGAGTTTGCCTGAGCTCAAGCCCAGCTCCATGGGAAGCTCTCCAAATCAACTTTTCATATTGCTTCTGTTATACCTAATGGATGAATGAATTGGTGGTAATCAACTAAAGACACCCCCACAGAGTAGGTGGAACAGGGTAGTAACTGAAAGGGTTCCCAATATGGCTTTCTTTGGAGGACTAATCCCTAAGCGTGTGAACAGTATCAGCACAAAGATTCCAGCATTTGAGAAGCCTAATTCCAGAGTTTTGTTCTTGAGTTCTTGAGTTAGTCAAAATATATTCACTAGCCTCCTGTAATATCTTCACTTATTGGTGGAAATTCATTACAAGGATTTTCCATAAGCTCACTCCTCTTCCAAACTAAAGTACATCTGGGTGATCCAGCAAAATACGATGTATGACACCGGAATCTCACCAAATCAAACAGGAGAAATGAAATGGAACAGCCCTTTCTGTAAGGTCAGAGCAAGGACTCCCAGCACTGTTATACTGGAGCACATCACTCTGGGCTTGCTTAGCACACCCACCATCTGCTCCATTCTTTACCTGTTGCTTTTGAGGGTAAAAATAGCACATATAAACAAGGCAGTGGCAGATAACCTTTATGATACATTACCCAAGTCTATTGTCATACAGATGTGTCTCAACTAAGGATTTATGGTAAGCTAAAAGCCAAACACATTGGTTATATTTATTTTTATATCTATTTGAAGAGTCCCTCAGCATTTAAAGAGTGTGTGGTTTCTATTAGTAGAAAATAGATGATAGAGAGATAGAGAGATAGAGAGATAGATAGATAGATAGATAGATAGATAGATAGATAGATAGATGGATAGATAGATAGAGTGAGCGAGTATTTATTATGTGTTTACTATGTGCTAAACACTGTGCTGGCACACATAGAAGAGGCATTTATAAAAGCATGCAAGACAGGCCTTTTTTTTTTCCAACTGAGAAATTTATTTAAATTGAATAGGTGCCTCATTCTCTCTAAACTTAGAAGAAGGTATTGGGCCTCTTGGTAGTAAAGCATGGCTTGTGCTGGCAACTCAGAACTCTGTGGGGCAGAAGAAACTTGATTTTGGAGTCGTGAAACTGCTTGACTGCAGGCCAGCGGCATTTGCTGGCAGGAATTTCTTCCACTTTCGTGATCTGGATGGAGTGGGCCCGGGCACGGTGGTAGCACTGAGTGATGGCACCAGCAGTGGTCAGGTCCCTGTACTCCCTGTACATGTTGTGGGTCCCACTCCTGGAATCATAATGCATCCAGATGCCAAAGTTCTTCACTCTTAAGAGGGGACTTTTCAAAGACCTGTCCACAGTGTACAATTTCTCCAGAAGACTTCTTCATCTTTTTCAGATGGGACACAAAGTACCAGAACCAGGACTTTGCTACAACATGATTAGGAGCAAAGATCTGCATTCGATAAAGAGGTGGCACAGGCTCTTGGGAGTGGGCAGGGAGTGTCCAACTACCTTCTACTCTCTCAGGGTGCCCAAGGCCTTCATGGTACTGCCACCTCACGCCCTGCCAACCCACACACAAAAAAAAAGACAGGCCTTTCTTTCATGCAATAAGACTACATATAAGGGAGGTCTGGAAGAGGGGATAGCTGAAGCATGATTTGAAGATTCGCAGGAAATATGGTAGAACCTGACAAGATAAGTTAAAAGCTCACTCACAGGAGCCCAGGGAGGAGTTTGGGAGTACCCAGTGTCATAGGGTTAAAAAGCATAGTAGCCTTTTGCCAGGACAAATCCTCAGGACCCTTTTCAGGTTTAGCAGTCTCTTAAGTTGCCTCTTCTTCCATGATCCCACTACATTAAACCCAGCATTCAAGTGGGGCCAGTTCTGTCCCCCTAAAAGTCACTTGGAACACAAATCTAAGCTGATGAATCATGAATTTCTGAGAATTGTTGAGATCCAGTCCCCAGAGTAACTATCAGAAGGGAGAGGGTGAGAAAATGAGAAATAGGAGGAAATAAGGGGAAAAAACTAAATTACCAAAGATCTTAGCAAGAAGAAAATTCAAAGACTTTCAACAGGAAAAACATTAAGGAAGGAGGAAATGTGGAAGCAAATGTGACCTCCAGATCTAGTAAAGTTCAAGCACCTTTGAATAAATACTGCAAAACAAAGGAAAATGATACATTTGATGAGACAGAGGACTCTATGAAATTTGAGGAGAACATGAGGTCCAAAACTGCTGTTCCAGAGTTATTTAAAATAGAAATAAGAATTATGAGAGCAGAATTTGTGGTCTGAAAAAAAAGCAGAATAGAAAACTTGAACTTTTGATGGCAAAGAAACAAAAGAGTAATCTACTGGGAATGGAAATACACAGAAGTAAAGGACAATATAGAAGAGAAGCAAAAACAGTAAAAGAAAATATGTGCTCTCTGTCTCTCTCTCTCTCTGTCTCTCTGTCTCTCCCCAAAACATCCTTATTTTGAAGACAGGCTGTATAAAGAAACCTAAAGATTATAGGTCTCCCAGAAGATCATGACAAGTCAAAAACCTGAACATCATAATGTGAGAGATAATAAAGAAAACTGTCTGGAAGTTCTGAATACAGAAAATAAAATACCAACTGAAAGAATTCATAGATTGCCTCCAGAAAAGAAAAGGAAAAAATCCAAGGCTACAAACTCCAAGATACATAGTAGTTAAATAGAACAGCTCAATTCAGGAATCCTCTGCAAATGAGCAGAAGAAAGGCCTTCAAATATAAAGAAAAGGAAATTTGAATAACACTAGACTATTCTTCATCCACCAGAAAACACAGAAGGAAATGGAATGATACTTTCTAAAGAACTATGGAACTCAGGATGCAGTGCTTGCAAAACCGAGTTTAACCATACATGAAAAAAGATGGATATTCAATAATAAAAATGCATTTGAAATATTCTTAGAAAGAAAACCAGATCCAAAGACATTATTTGCTTCTCAAACATTCTGGACAAGAGAAATGTAGGCAGACTGAATGAGCACAGCAGCCAAGAACATCAAAAGCAATAGAATGATAGAAGACAAACCAATAAGAGCTTTCTTTCTAAATGTACATAAGGAGACAGGGATATATGGGGTGTTCAAGGAAGACTATCACCTCTGGTGTGAGGGCTTGTTGAGTGCTTTTCAGGGCTGCTCATCTATCTCTGGTGTCTACTTTTCACCCAATTCTCACCTGTGGCTCCAAGAAACTGTAGCACGTACAGTGGTCACATGCCAGTAAAACTGTCTCAGCAGATAGGCTAAATCAGGCTGAGGGTAAGCAACAGACCTCAGACTTGTTGATGAGTTACAGGATGTCTATCCCAAGCATGTGAAGACTTCTCCAGGTGGAATAGGCAGAAGAGGACAATTTGTTCCAATGCCCATGAAGGCAGCTGTAAACAGTGAACACTTAGAGCTTGGTCGGACATTCATGATGGCAATGTCATCCTTCATCCTGAGCCATCACCAGTCATATTGTCTTTTGTCATACCACTGGACTTTGATAACTCTAGGAAGAGTAAAGCTGACAACTTTGTGCAACTCTGCCTCACTTAAACCTAATTCACTCATGAAGTCAAGACATCACCCTGTGATGTCACTGGTCCTCTTAGAAAACAAAGGATGAACAACAATATCAAGGAGAGAGGGGCAAAGTCAGATGGAATTAACAGTGGGGAAGCCAGCTTGGAAGAGGGCTAGGTAGTGCAGTGGATAGAGCACTGATCTGGGAATCAGGAAGACCTGAATTCAAATCCAGCCTCATACATTTATTAGCTGTGTGACCATGGACAAGTCACTTAACCCTGTTTGCCTCAGTTCCCTCGTCTGTGAAATGAGCTGAAAGAGGAAATGGCAAACCACTCCAGTATATTTGTCCAAAAAAAGGGGTGGGGGGGCCATGAATAGTCAGAAAGAACTGAACAACAATGGGGCATTTTGTACAGAACCTTGTCACACCGTGGCTATCCATGAATCTTTTCCTTTTTTTGTTTATGGGACAACATTACAAAATGGGAAAGTGCATGAAGATGAGGGGAGAAGGGGGTAGAGGGGAATATGTGATGTGCATAGGTCAAATTCAGGACTAGGAATGAAAAGAAGGTGACCTCTGTGATCTCAAATAGAGAAGAGACTACAAGGGAGTGGGTAAAGAGGAAAACAAAAGCATTAGGGTGGGTGGGGGAGTAAAGAGGCTTGTTTTGGTGGTGGGAAGGAGTCCCACTAATGAATGGTCTTATGGGTAAAGAGAGATGTTCTGTGAAGGGAGAGAGGGATCTCCTGTTGGGTACTGTCTGAGGAATTTGGCTATTGAAAATATTATTCCAGGGCAGCTAGGTGGCACAGTGAATAGAGCACTGGCCCTGGAGTCAGGAGGATCTGAGTTCAAATCCAGCCTCAGACACTTAACACACACACACTCACACACACACACACACGCCATGTGACCTTGGGCAAGTCACTTAACCCCAACTGCCCTCCAAAAAAGCAAAAAAAGAGAAAAAAAGAAAAATAAATAGAGAAAATATCATTCATCCTACCTCAGAAAGGGGAGAATTGGAATTACTAGGACCAAGAGTCATGTAGAAGAATGCTAGGGTATGAACCGGAAGGCAAAGGGAAAGAGAAGGTAATTGGAAGAAAGTATAGATCAGTGGTGGGTGGCATAATCAGGGACAAGATGAGAGCGGTGGTCCTGCCATGGGGCAGTGTCTCTGTCACCCACAGAAACTGATATTGTTCTGGCAGTGAGGTCCAGTGGAAAAGGGGAATCTGAGGGGCAAACTTTGTAAGTCAATTGCAGAAACTGCCTAGAGGAGAGAGCTGAGAATGGATACCTTGGAAGTTGTGATTCCATGAGGAATACAAAAAAAGAAAGGGATTAGATAATTATAGAAGTTATGAAATAGAGAGTAGACAGAGAGAAGGGAGGAATACTAAAGAGAGAAGGGGTGCAAAAAAATGAAAATTTAAAAACTAATGGATAGGATAAGTTGAAGGGGAGAAGGGGAAGGTATGGGAATTTACTTGACTGAGAATCATAAAAGAGGGAGAAGAATCAAATACCCAGATAAAATTGGGAAAGAAAAAGTAATTACTAAGCAAAACTTCGAAGGGCAAGGAAAAGGAAAATGTGTATCAGAGGTGAGGGAAGGAGAACAAGTGGGAATAGGACTGACCACCTTAAAAAAAGATTAAACTAAAGTAACTGATGAAACAGAGTACTATGTTTGCTGCAGAAGAGGGAGAAAAATCATAACTTGTAAAAACCAATAGTACAGACAAATGGGGAAGGTATCAATCAAAATCTCTTAAAGTTAGATATGAATGGATTAAATAATAAAAAAAAAGAGCGACAGATTAGATAAGAAAACAAAACCCTACAATCTGTTGCTTACAAGAAAAACATTTAAAAGACAAAAACATACATAAAATAAAACTGAGGGGGTAGAAAAAATGAACTATGCATCATGTGAATCCAAAAAAGCAAAAATTCCAATTATGTTATCTCATAAAGCAAAAACAAACATTCAAAAAATTAAAAAGGGACAAAAATACTGATGACAGGAAAATATCTTAGTGTTATTCAACACTAAGTTGAGGAGGAAGGTCCTTTTTTTTTTTAAACCATACTAAGCAGCAGCCACTATCATTATAGTGAGATCAAAGGATAGCAAGGAGATTATAAAAGGGCAGGACTGCAGCAAAGGAGGAAGAAAATGGGCACAGTTTAGCCAGAACCAGTTTTCATTAGCTGTTACTCCTGGTAAGGACAAATAGCCTTGAGCCTGTGAGAGATCATAAAAGAGGAACTTTGATTTCTTAGCTGAGAGGCTTATATAGGATATCCCAAAAGTTTTAGTGTAGTTTTAAGCATTAATATTTTTGGGACACCCTGTGTAAAACCAAGGGAAGTAGCAAATTGCTCTTCCACAGTGTCTGAGACCTAGACCTCAAATGGACTATTTGAGGATTTGGTGTGTCTCTCTCTAGGTCACAGGTTCCCAGAGTGGGAGATACCACTCCCTGAGGGGCCCTGAAACAATCCAGGGGAACAGTAGTAGCCTCAGGTACAACTGGGGGGAGGGTGTTGAATAAAAACATGGGGGCTGGGGCGGCTAGGTGGCACAGTGAGTAAGAGCGCCAGCTTTGGAGTTGGGATGACCCAGGATCAAAACCAGCCTCAGAAAATGAGTACCCACACATAAATAATGGCTGGCCGTGTAACCTTGAGCAAGTTACTTATAACCCCAATTGCTTAAAAAACAAAACAAACAAAAATCATGGGGGCTGTGGAAGCATAAGAAGAGCATTTTGAAAAACTTCTCATACACGCTTCATCTATTGTGTAACAGAGTTAAAGTCGCAGCGATTACATTACTTTCCAAATAAACACACAAAACGCAAGCTATAACCTATCAAGTCCATCAACAGGTCTTAACAAGCAAGTGTTGGCAGGCGAGGGTGTGAGGGATAATCTGCAGTGAAGTTTCCCCATTCTGAAAAATCCAATCTAGAGTGGCTTCAGCATCCACTAGGCCTAAGGTTAGAAGTCACGTGACCTTGCAGGCATCTGGGACTTAGAGTAATGGAGACCCTCCCCAGGGCCACCTCAGCATGAGATATGTCAAATAAGGACAAAAGCGCTTTCTCAAATGTACATTGGGTAATCTACTGTTTCTTTGTTCCCATACTTGAGGTAGATTGCAGTGCTTAGATTGTATACCTAACTTCCGGCCAATGAAAGAAAAGGGTCAGCAGGGGAGTGGGGGAGAATTCCACATTAGGGCTTTAAACTTTGCCATTTCCTTTTGTCAATTGCTTCTCTTCCCTGACCATTTGTCAGAAGGGAGGCCCTTTCTCAAGATTGTAATAAACCATTCTTTTCTGCTTCCTACCTTGAGAAATCTCTGAGTATTATTTGGGTAAGGATTTATGTTGCACATAGTTTTTGGGGTACACACAAGGGTGTTGGGGATTCTTGGGAAATCAAGCATGCATGGGTAGGAATATGTACATGTAAAGACTGTTTACAATATATGTGTACTATATGGTTACATGATGCAATATTGTGTCATCAAAATTTCAATGTAGGAAAACCCCACAATTTACAATAAATTACTAAATTTAAGAGAAATAATTTTATTAAATTTAATTAAATTATTAAATATACTTCATTAAATTTAAGATAAATTAATAAATTATATTTATATATATTTTGCTTTTTTTTAGAGGGCAATTGGGGTTAAGTAACTTGTCCAAGGTCACACGGCTAGATTTTTTTTTGTTTGTTTGTGTGTGTGCTAAGTGTCTGAGGCTGGATCTGAACTCAGGTCCTTCTGACTCCAGGGCCGATGCTCTACTCACTGCGCCACCTAGCCACCCCTATATTTTTTAAATGATGCAAAATTTTTAAACCACTAAAGGGTTAAAGAAAATAGATTTCCAGGGGGGTGCTGTGTAATTTTTTTTAAAGAGGGTGGCAGGCCAAATAAATTTGGGAACCTCTGCTCTAAGTCAACCAGTCCAGGACTGCCCCAAGGAAAACACATACCATTTTTGTATTCCTCTTAGGTAGATATGGATATCAGGAAAGAACTGGGAAACTGACCTATGCAGACCAGATTTCTGGTGGTAATGGCAACTAAGTAGTTCAGTGGATAAGTTGTTGGGTCTGGAGTCAGGAAGACTCATCTTCTGAAGTTCAAATCTGGCCTCTGACATTTACTAGCTGTGTGACCCTGGGCAAATCACTTAACCTGGTTTGCCTCAGTTTCCTTATATGTAAAATGACCTGGAGAAGGAAATGTCAAAAAACGTCAGCTTTGCCAAAAAACAAACAAAAAATCCCAACCCAAATGGGGTCATTAATACTGGAGAAGAGTCAGGTAGGACTAAAAAAATAAACCAAACAAACCAAAAAACCCAACTCTACAACAACAGTGGTTGCTAACTAATTAATCCCAGAACAAACTCCAGTCTGAAAGTGTCTCTGAGGCCATCACTTCTCTACCTTGTTAGCATTTAGATAGGCTTTAAGGTTTACAAAGCACTTTCCATATCTCTTCACATTTGATCCCCACTACAACCTTACCATTTTACAGATAAGGAAACAGACAAAGGGAGTTTAATAGACTTCCCCACTGTCACATGGCTAGTGTTTGAAGATTTGAACTAAAGTCTCCTAGACTTTAGATCCAGTACTCCACCCTCTGTGCCATCTAGCTGCCTATAAAAGAAGTTAATGCCCGCCCCCCAGCCATACATACATGATAAATATTGGGGATTAATAACAAGGAGTTAAGTAAGATTCTTCTACATGTTGGGGAAAACCAGACTCAGGATATCCTGGATATTGTCACAAGAGCTCAGACAGGGCTAGGTCTCTGAGGCAAAGAGCAAGATGAAAACTCTAGGTGGTAGTGACAAGATAAGATGGGTGCTAGGGAACCTGCCCAAGAGACAAGTGCTGAACGGGGATGACCCTTCAACTATAGAGGTGAAGCATCAAAAAGAAATAGCCCAAGGTAAGCTCTCTTCTCTGTCCTCCCCATCACCATTCCTACCATAGTAGACCAGCCACAGTAGCAGGTAAGAAGCAAGAACAGGGAAGGGAGTGGAAGGGCCTATCTTCAGTAGCATTTGGGGAATGGGAAAAAGGAAGAAAGGAGAACAGAAAAATCCTAACTAGTTGCAGTTGGAAGGGAAGAGGCCTATGGCCATTCTGGGTGTCTTGTCTGAGAAGGGATGTGCATAAACCGAGTGTATGTTATTTGGGGACAACTTGAATACACAAATATCTGAATAAATCAGCAAAACCTCAGACCTGAGGTTTGAATCTTAAGACAGACAGATTTTATTTCCATATAACTCTTTGTTGGACCTGCCCAGTTTCCGTGGTTGATCAATATAAATCTGTCTCCTGTCTTTTCTCACGGAAAAGAACAAGCTGAACCCTTTTTTAAAGCACTTAAAAAAATCGGTGTGCATATTTTGGAAGGCAAAGCAGGAAATCAGAGGGTATGCAAAGGAACATTCTTCTCCCTTCTCAAATATCTTTTACTGCATTGTATTCAAATATTGAAGCTTCTTGTCAGAAAGCTGAAGAGAGAGTTTGAGTCTGATGCTAGATCTTTTTGTTCCTCGTGAGACTATTTAACAATGAGATGACTGTATTTTCTGAATTCACATTAGGCATGGAAGAACCTTCTAAACATGGATATAAAAATAGAGATTCCTGTTTTAATTAAGGAAAGCAAAAAATAACCAATTTTTACCACTGAAAAGTACACTTAGAACTACTAGTTGAAACAAACTCAGGTAAGGCAAAAAGATTTTTTCTTATGATTACTGACTCTAATTCAGGATTAGAGATCTAAGGTGCCTTAGCATGAGAGATTTAGAAGGTACCAATGAGGATATCTGGTCCAAGCCTGGCATCTTGCCAATCAAGAAACTGAAGCCTAAAAATGTTCCTAGACTAACCCAAAATTACTCAGGTAGAAAGTGGTCATACTGGGAATCAGTCAGTCAAAAAAGCATTTTTTAAGCTCCTACTATAAGCCAAAAGCTAAATATTGGGGATACAAAGAGAAGTAAAAGTCAGTCCCTATTCTCAAGGGGCTCACAGTCCAATGGGGGAAATAGGATAAGTTGGGGTTAGTCAGCAGAGGGAAGGTACAATAACAGGGATCAGAAAATGTTTCCTATAGAAAGTGGGATATTATCTGAGTCTTGAACAGGAAAACCAAAAGAGAGAGATCAGGAAGAAAAGCATTCCAGTCACAGGGGACAGTTTCTGAAAACATCCAAAGTCAAGAGATGGAGCATCTTGTGTGAGGAACAGCAAAAAGCTAGCACCCCAGAATCAAAGAGTGGAGGACTGAGAGAGGTAAGAAGATTTGAGAGGAGAAGGGTTAGATTATGAAGGGCTTTGAAAGTCAAACAGGGGGTGGCTAGGTGGCGCAGTGAGTAAAAGCGCCAGCCTCGGAGTTGGGATGACCCGAGATCAAATCCGGCCTCAGAAAATGAGCACCCACACATAAATAATGACTAGCTGTGTAACCTTGAGCAAGTTACTTAACCCCAATTGCTTAAAAAAAAAAAAAAGAAAGTCAAACAGAAAATTTTCATTGGAATTTATTGAATAAGGAGGTAACATGGTCAAACCTGCATTTTAGTAACATCACTTTAGTGGCTGAATGGGGGATGGATTGGAATGGGGAGAGAGTTGAGGCCAGCAGACCCACCAGCAGGCTATTGCGGTAACCCGGGGAAGAGGCGATGAGGGCCTGTGCCAGAGTGGTGGCAATGTCAGAGGAGAGCAGGGGGCTTTTCGGGGAGATATTACAAAGGAAAAATTGACAGGCCTTGATAACAGGTCAAGGGAGAATGAGCAGTCAAGGATGAAACCTATAAACTCAATAGTAACAGAAAAGTTTGGAAAGAGGGAGGATCTATGGGAAAAATGAAATGATATTGAAATAAGTTTAAACGGAAATTATTTTGGAACCAACACTCTTTCCGTTTTTTAGATTCCAAGTAAACTATAAAAAGTAATGGCCTTTGGGGCGGCTAGGTGGCGCAGTGAGTAGAGCGTTGGCCCTGGAGTCAAAACGACCTGAGTTCGGATCCGGCCTCAGACACTTAACGCACATACAAACAAAAACCTAGCCGTGTGACCTTGGGCAAGTTATTTAACCCCAATTGCCCTCTGAAAAAGCAAAAAAAAGTAATGGCCTTTGAGTCTGAGTGCAGTAATACCATTTACTAGCTGTCTAGCCTTGGACAACTCAGTTAACCTCTCTGATAGTCTCCTTATCTACAAAATGGGCATGATATTTCTAACTACCACCACCAACAACAACCATCTCTCCCAGTTGTAAGACTCTAATGAGATAAAGCTCAGTGATACACTTGGCAACTTGGTAACTTATGTTACTTGGTAACAGCTATAAGTGGCACATCATCATCATTATTCATTGTCCTTAAATATCTTTAATGCATGTATTATTGTTAAACAAGCTTCTCGTTTGGTGGTTTCAGTCATATCAGACCCCATTTGCAGTTTTCTTGGCAAAGATACTGGAGCAGTTTTCCATTTCCTTCTCCAGCCCATTTTACAGATGAGGAAATTGAGGCAAATAGGGTTAAGTTTCTGAGTCAAGTTTCTAAGGTTTGAACTCAGAAAAGAGGAGTCTGACTGACTCCAGATCCAGCACTCTATCCACTGTGCCACCTGGCTGTCCCAACAAACTTCTTATTGTAATAGAAAACTAATAATATATGGCACTCTCCTTTCATCACTTAAGATGTGATTAGCTTTTACTGAATCTTCATGTTGCAGATACTACATTCCCAATGTGTGATATATACTTAGATATCAATGGATCTGTGACCTCATTCATATCAATATTCCCTCTAAAGATGTATGTTGCAAGCCATCCAAGGCTGTCCATTTTGGTAGTTCTTGTCCATCAATCAACAAGCATTTATTCAAATGCCTACTATGTGCCCAGGATCTGTGCTAGGTCCTAGAAATACAAACACAAGAAAAAGGAAACAATCCTCATTATCAAAAAACTTAAAACTCTTTCAGTTCATATTACACATGTAGGCAAAATTTATCTATATAAAATATGCATTATATGTGTATATATATAATTTCATAGTTATTCAGAGACCATTTAAAACTGTTTTATATGTACATTATGGATAAAATGGATTTTTTGACATTTGAAAAAAGGGGGACCAATAAAGAAGCCATATTATCATGCAGAAGATTTCTTAGTCTACTTTTTAGGTTGTTAAAATGTCATGATACAGCATTTAATAAGCTCCTATATATATATGACCCTGTAGATAATAGAGAGGCAGTAAAAAGCAGTGTGATATAGTCCAAAAGGCACCGTACCTGGACAACTTGAATGTGAGACTGGCCTTGGCCACTTACAAGATGTGTGACATTGAGAAGTAACTCAATCTCTCTTGGTCTCAATTTCCTCATCCATAAAATGAGGAAGAGGGCTAGGTGACCTCTAAGGACATTTCAAACAGAATACTCTTTGATATCTTTTTCACATTACTCCCTTTCACCCACTCCTTATTCCAGGCAACTGGAATTATTCCCTAAATTCCTCCTGTACTCTCTTGCCTCCATATACTTGCAGTTGAGGTCCCATTACCACCCACTTTCCCAATAACTGGCTTTACCATTTTATCTTTACGGCAAGTGAACTAAGGAGATTTTTCTTCTTCAGTAGCTGAAATCCCTCCCTGACCTGATCTTTGAAGGAGTTTGTGTTAAAATGCAGTTCTTCCTTTAATGCTTATCTCATATGCTAAATTTTCCATGATATCTTCCCTGATTCCATCCCAAAGAGAATTCATCCCTGCTTCACTCCTCATGTTTTTCATACCTTTTTCATACCATACACTTTGATCTCTCCTGTGCATGTATTTAATGATATTCTGATTTGTGTCACATCTCTTCCCCCTTTCTTGATTATAAACTCTTGGAAGGCAGGGACTATATCCCTAATATTAATAGCATGGCTTGTTTATATTAGGTGCTTAATAGATGTTTATTGAATTAAATTTGAGAATTAAAGGAAATAGACTAGGTGAACAAGACCAGAAGCAATCAGACATAGTAGCCTAGACCTCAGTAAACTCCGCAACACAAACTACAGGGGTAATGACTTCTCATTCAAAAGAACTGTTGGGAAGACTAGAAAGCTATTGGTCAGAAATTGGCTTTATTATCAACAACTTGCACTGTTTAGTATAATAATCTGCAAATGAACATGCAATCCAAATATAAGAGGTCACATCATTTAAAATATAGAGAAGAATGGAAAGAGACACCTTGCGCAATTAGGGCTAGGAGGAAAATTCTTGAACAGACAAGGAATAGAAATGATCATAAAAAATTGAAGACATTTTTGGGTGCATACAATTTAGAACCTTTCACAGGGACAAAATCAATCATAGCTATAAAAATGGAAAGCAGTTAACTGGTAAAAAAATCTGATAAAGATTTGATGTACATTTAAAATTTTTAGCTATACATTGTAGATACAAGAAATGTGCTAATTTGAAAAAAGGGAGAAGTCATAATGTTATACTGAAGATTTTCTAGTCTATTTTTTAGTTCACTGTAATGTCATGATATGGTATCTATTAAGTTGGGCTTTTTTTTTTTTTTAAATCTATCTGGAAACTGAGACAAATATATAAGACCGAGAGCCGAGGCGGAGCCAAGATGGCAGAGTAGAAACAGCATTTCCAATGTGCTCTGCCCCACACAAATTTCAAACAATGTGAAAGGGAGCTCCTAACAACTTCTGGAGCCACAGCACCCACAGAACGGCACAGAGAAGCTAACCTCCTGCTGAGGACAGCCCAGCAGCCCTGCAGGGAGCAGCCAGTGCAGCGCTCTGAGAGCAGGCAGCCCAGCACGCTGGGAACTGACAGCTCAGCCCGCAGAGCGAGCCCAGGTCCGCGGTTTTAGCCCCTGGGCGGCCAGGCCTTCAGCCGGCTGGTGGAACCCCAGAATACCAGCAATTGTGGCGATTCCAGAATTATCAGCACAGATATGCCTAGGACAAAGTGAGAGGTTAGTGCCCTGTGGACTTTGGGACCAGTATTTGGGGAACGTGTGGCTTCCTCCCCTCAGGGCGAAAAGCTGCTGAAGAAACTGCTGCACAGAAGCCATTTTGCAGCATCAGCAGTGGCTCTAGCTCCTGGTCTGCGAACTGTAGGAAGATCCAGCAATCAGTCTGGGGGTTAATAGCTTTTGCTTTAAACTGCCTGGATCTGGATTGTGGTCTGGGGGGGAAGTTTGGGGTGGGTATCCAACTTGCCAGAGTGGGTGGAGGCTTTACAGAGGCCACCCAACTGGCGAAGTTGTGAAGACCCCACATTTGGGCGGAAGCTCCCCTGTCTGGTGGCAGAGTCCTACTGTGGCAACAAGCCCAAAAATCAAGTAATTAAGTGGCAATATGCCTAGGCAAACGAAACAAAATAAACAGAAAAGTTCAACATTGGACTCCTATTTTAGGAGCAAAGAGGCTCAAAGCATGGAGGAGGACTGTGAGGTCAGAACTCCTGCACCAAAAGCCCCAAATGAAAATACAAGCTGGCTACAGGCCATAGAGGACCTTAAGAAGCAGATAAGAGAAGTGGGGGAAAATTTGGGAAGAGAAATGAAAAAGATGCAAGAAAAGTATGAACTGACAGTCAACAGCCTGACTGAGGAAAATAACACCTTAAAAAATAGACTAACTCAAATGGCAAAAGAGGCTCAGAAAGGCAATGAGGAGAAGAATGCATTAAAAAGCCAAATTTGCCAGATGGAAAAAGAATATCAAAAGCTCACTGAGGAGATTCATTCCTTCAGAGTTAGACTGGAGCAAATGGAAGCTAGTGACTTTATGAGAAATCAAGATACTATTAAACAGATCCAAACAAATGAAAGAATAGAAGACGGAGAGCCGTTCATCTCAATAGATAAGAGTTTAAGAGATGTGGATAGGTACTTAAAAAAAAAGTAATAGCTTTACTGAACACAATAATCCTTGAAATCAACTTCTGCCCTACTCAGAGCTTGTGCTAGTCTCACTTCCATCCAACTTGGGAATATAAATTTTTATCTGTCTAGAACTGCATCTTTAAGCAACACCCACACTTAGACCCTGAAGGCTACCTCTGCCTGCAAAAGCCTCCAAAGCCCCTTACACTAGAAAGGTTATTATACTGTTTGTATCCTTTGACCCAACAACACCATTGCTAGGCATATGGTGTGAGAAGATCAAAGACAGAGGGAAAGGTTTCATATATACTAAAATACTTATAATAGCACTTTCTGTACTATAAAGAAACTAAAAGGAAAGTGGATGCTTACTGGCTGAGGAATGGTTGGACAAATTGTGATATATAAATGTAATAGTATTTTTCTGCACCATAAGAAATCTGAGGAATCCAGAGAAACTTGGGAAGATTTAAATGAAGAGATACAGACTTAAGTAAACAGAACCAGAAGAATGAATTATATGATGACCATAATAAGGGAAAGCAACAAAGAAGAACTTCAGAACTTTGATCAATGCAGTGATCAACTATGTCATTAAAGGATTGACTGTGAATCATGGGACCTCCACGTCTTTTCTTTTTTTTTGAGGGGCAATTGAGGTTAAGTGACTTGCCCAAGGTCACACGGCTATTTTTTTTGTTGTTGTTAAATGTCTGAGGCTGGATTTGAACTCAGGTCCTCCTAACCCCAGGGCCGGTGCTCCATTCAGTGCGTCACCTAGCCACCCCCTCCACATCTTAACAGAGACAAATATGAAAGGAGATACACATTTTCAAATATGGTCAATGTGTCAGTTTGTTTTGCTTAGATGTGCTTCTTAGATACAAAGGAAATTCTACCATGGGAGTCATTGGGAAGTGACACAAATATATTTTTTTTCATTAATAAAGCATCTTTAAAAGGAAATAAAAGTAAACATTTAACATTTCCTTCATACTAATCTTCTTTAAAAGCAGTATTCGACTAAGCCAGATCACCCAGAATGCACTTGTAGATGAAACTGGAAAGAGGATAACAGACAACAAATGGATTGCCTGACTAGTATATTTGTACCCCTGAGATATTTTTTAAAAGCAAGAGAAGAAAGCCTCCAGTGCATTGGCTGAATTCTCTATAGTGAAAGACATGGACAAGAATTATACCGAATGGAGAAAGGGTGGATGTAGTATGACCCCATTATAGAAGGAGGAGGGAGAGAGAAGAAATAAGCGTTTATTAAACACCTACTATGTGCCAGTCTACTGTATAGAAGTGTAGTGCTCTAGTGTATAGTAGACTACAATACCTAAAAGAACATCACAAGGACTGTACAAAGGGAAACAGGGGCTTCTGGGCCAAGGAGTCAGAAAGCACCACTTTGTCCATACATGTTCTCTACACAGATTTCCAGGATGCCAAGACCACTATCAATGAAATACCAGGAGTGTAGGTTATCTCTCAGGTCTCCTGGAAAAAAAAAATCTCCTGACTGCCTTCTGGGACAGTTCTACCCTGGTCCTCAGTTCCTGTAATTGTAGATTAAATGCTAACTTTTTCTTCCTTTGAGGATCAAGCCATTTTTGAAGATAGATGTTTGGTAGGATAAGATCCACAAATGAATTCATAATGCAATTTAAAATTGCATTATTAAAAGTATTAAAATTCCAGGAATTTATTATATGCAAGTAGGCAGCATAGACTCTACTAGACCTTGTCTGGATAACACCTTTATGCCTTCAATATTTTTCAAGGGCTATCATGAAATTAATTTTTTGTTGTTTCATTTTGGTTTTTGCCTTTTGTTTTTAGCACCAGTTATTTTTAAATAACCATACCATCCCCCATTACTCTCTTTTTAAACACAATAAATCAACACAGTTAAGCAGACATAAACAAGCAAATAAAATTCATTTGATAGCATCTGTAACTTTAACTTAATTTAATTCTGAACTCATAGTCCTTCATCCATTTTCCAAGACAAGTATGTCATCATCTAAAAATAAATCTTTTAAAAATTCCTTTTGAGGAAAACTTTCCTTTTTATTGTTAGGAATTGGACAGATATCAGCAAACATGAACATTTAGTTATACAAAGAATAGAAAATTGTATATGGCACCATGAAGTTCTACTATATACTGTGAGGGGTTTTTAAAGTATATGTGAAATTTACCATGGTAGTTCCAATGCTGTCCTTCTTGTCTATGTCCCTTACTGAATTTCCTTCTGCTCTTTTGTGTATTTTTGTGTGTTTCAGTATTTCATAAATGCTTTTTTGAACTTCTTTTCTTTTGGGGAGGAGTGATATTACTATCAGTACTCTGCTAATCCCATCACAAATCTGTTCCCTGAAAAATCTTTGATAATGAGTTAGTCAAGCAAAATATATCTATATAAAACCTGTTTTTGAGAATACACATCTCATTCTGCACCTAAAATTCATCACTATTCTGCCAAGAGGTGGTAGGCATCATAATTCAGCATAAGTCTTCTGGATTCGTGATTTGTCATCGTAATGACTAATGTCTTTCATAGTTGTTTTCCTTTAAAATGTTGTAGTCACTGTAAGTTGTTCTGATTCTTCTTATTTCACTTAGTACCATATCCTCCCAGGTTTCTCTGAATCAACCCTTTTCAATAATATTCCATTATATTCATATCATAATTTCTCTAATTGATGAGGAATGGCTTAGAGGGGGGAAGGCAAAACAATTGGGGTTAAGTGACTTGCACAAGGTCACACAGTGTCAAGTGTCTGATACCGGATTTAAACTCAGTTTCTCCTGACTCCAGGGTCAGTGCTCTATTAACTATGCCACCTAACTGCCCCAGTTTCTAATTCTTTGCAATAACAGAAAGTGTTTCTATAAAGATTTTTTGTGCATGTAGGTGTTTTCTTTCTTTCTTTGATTTCTTTGAGGGAATATGCCAAGAAAAAGCATCAAAGAGTAATCACAGTTTGATGACTCTTTGGATATTATTTCAAATTGTTCTCCAAAATGGTTAGACCAATTTATCACTCTGTCACAAGTGCATTAGTATGCCTATCCTTCCACAATTCCTCCAATGGATGCCATCTTTACCAATATGATGACTATGAGGTAGAACCTTATAGTCAATGTAATTTCTATTTCCATTATTATTAATGATTTAAAGCATTTTAAATATGGTAATGATTGTTTACTTTTCTTTTCTGAGAACTTCCTATGCCTATTCTTTGACTATTTATCAAAGGATGGCTCTGAATTGGTAAATTAATTTAGGTAATAATGTCATTTTCATTATATTGCCTAATTCAGCCATGAAAAACAAATTACTTAAATATTTATTTCTCTAAAGAGAACTTTGTACTTGTATTCATATAATTCCTGTGTATGTTTTATAGGTCAATTCCCAGATATCTCATGCCTCTGTTTATATATATTTATTTTATGCTATATTTTAGCTACTTTGTAAAGAATTAATTTTTCCATTTTTTCCTATTAAGTTCTGTTGGTAATATGCAGAAAGAATGATGATTTTTGGAGTTATTTTATACATGATTATTTTACTGAAGATATGAATCATCTCAATTAGTTTTAACTTGTATCTTTAGGGTCCTTTAATCTACAGAAAGTAGCAGTTTTGTTCCCTCTTTTCCTGTTCTCCTCAATTTCTTTTTCTTGTCTTATTGTTATAACTAATATCTAGAACTATGTCAAATAATAATGATGACAATGGACATATCTGTATTTTACTCCCTGAGCTTTTGGGAAAGGTTTCTAACATTTCTTGATTGCAGATAAGGTAAACTCAGTTTTAGATACATGATATTTACTACATTAATTAAAAGTCCATTTATTCTTATACTTTTTAATGTTTTAGCATAAAGGGTCATGGTGTCAAAATATTTATTTTGCCAAAAAGGGTTTTTGGCATCTATGAATATAATCGTGATTTTTATTGTTTTATTATTAATTTGACCTTGGAGAGGCCAAGTTTATGATTGGTCCAGCACTCTGCAACATGCATTGCCTTCCTCATTCTCACTTCCTGCCTGTCTCTTCTTCTTAAAACAACATAGTCTATTAAGTGCTAGTGCTTGCTGTGAGGCTATATCCACAATATTTTGTTGCAGTTAGGTAAGTGGAAGACAGTATTGGTGATGAGAAGGTCACAAGACACACAAGTCTTTAGTAGGAAGGGACCACGTACATTGCTGTTTCTGATTCCATTCCTCTCAAGGATTTCCTGCCATCTCTGATAGTCTGTGCCTACTCTGGCATTAAAGTCAATCAGAATTAATGCCAGAAGCAGCACAGAGGTCTGTACAAAACATTCATTGACCTAACCAGAGCCTTTGATATTGTCAGTCATGTGGGTTTATAGAAGATCATGGTGAAATTTGGTTGCTTGGAGTTCATCAATATTGTACACCAATTTCATGATGGCATGCTTGTATGGGTTCTGGATAAAGGATGAAGCTCTAATGCTTTTCCAGTCACCAATGGAGTAAAACAGGACTGTGTGTTCACTCTCATGTCTTTTACCAGGATGTTTTCAGCAATGTTGTTAGATGCCTTCAGTGAGGGTGAAAACAGCATCAAGGTCAGCTACCACACTTATAATAAACTATTTAACTTGAAAAGCACAAACCAAAACCAAAGTGGAGGGAGAGTTGGTCTGCAAGTTTTTGTTTGCAATGATTGTGCATTCAATGCAGCCTCTGAGGCTGAAATGCGACAGAAAATGGATCAATTCCCTGCTGCTTATACTAATTTTGGTCTGACAATCAAAATCAAGAAAACAGAGGTCCTCCACCAGCTAGCACAATACCATATATATGTGGATTTAGTCACAGTAAATGGAGAAATTTTGAATACTGTGGATAAGTTCACTTACCTTGGTGGTATGCCTTCCAGGAATGTCCACATAAATGATAAGGTTGATGCACATGTTGTCAGAGTTAGTTCAGTGTTTGGAAGGCTCCAAAAGAAACTGCAGGAGAGAAGTATTAGACTGTATATCAAGCTGAAGGTTTACTTAGCCATTGTGCTGACTTTATTGTTGTATGCCTGTGAAACTTAGTCTATCAGCACCATGACAGAAAACTGAACTGATTCCACTTGAATTGTCTTAAGAAGATTCTGAAGATTATGTATTGGCAAAATTATGTACTGGACACTGAGGTCCTCTCTTGAACTGAACTGCCAAGTATTAAAATTCTACTGCAGAGAGCACAATTCTAATAGGCTGGCCATGTAGGCCAAATGTCAAAAGCATGCTTACCTAAAAGTTTATTTTTCAAAGAATTCACACAAGGCTAGAGTTCAACACAGTAGTCAGAAGAAGTGATACTAGGACACTCTCAAGGTCTCTCTGAAGAATTTTAGTATCAATTATGAGACATGGGAGACACAAGGGCACCCAGCATAGCATGCCTGCATCAGAGAGGGTGCTGTACTCCATGAGCAAAGCAAAATTGCAGTAGCATAAAGGAAACATGAGCTGTGCAAATAAAGAAACATCTCCATCCCAAATGTGCTAACAGACTACTTGTTCCCAACCTGTGGTAGAGCCTTTGGAATTCATATTGAACTCATCAGCCAAACACACTGTACCCTGACCCCAACTTCATGATGTATTGGTCCTCTTTGAAAATGAAGGATGGATGTCAACAACATTAATTTGATTTACAGTGTTTATATGTTTTTAATGTGGAAACAACCTTGTATTCCTGGTATAAATTCAATTTCTAATATGTGGTATTTTTAAAAATTTCATTGTTTGTTAATACTTTATTGAATATTTTTATATCAGTATTTGTTAGAAGTATTGGTCTCTAGTTTTGTTTCTCTCTTTTATCTACCCCTGCTGTCAGAAACATATTTGTTTCAGGGAATTTGGTTAGATTCTGTTTTTGCCTATTTTTTTTTTGTAAACAATTAGTATCATGTTGAAATAAATTATTCTTTGAATATTCAATAGAATTCATTTATAAATAATTCTGGTCCTGGATTTGTTTGTTTGTTTTACTTTGAGAGTTTATTTATGGGTTGTTTAAATTTATTTTGCAGTGTTATTTAAATAGTTTATTTCTTGTTCTGTTTATCTGAGTGTTTTATATTTTTATAAGTATTCAAACATTTCATTTAAATTATTTTTTGGTGGGGGATATAATTAGGCAAAACAGTTTTCAATTATTTATTTTATTCCCTCTTCATTTGGTATGTTAGCCTTTTTAATTTTTTATATTGTTTGGTTTTTTTCTTTAAAAATTAGCTAATATTTATTTATTAGTTTTTTCTGATTATATTTCAAATATTTAGAAAATCAATTTCTTATTTTTAATTTATCTTATCTTTGATTTACAGAGTTTTCATTTTGTGTTCAATCAAAGTTTTTAGAGTCATTGTTTTTGCAGCTTTCTTTAGTTGTATATCTAATTGATTGATATTTTTCCCCTCCCTTTTGTTGATGAAAGAATTTAGAAATACGATTTTTGCTTTTAGTATTGCTTTGGCTGCATCTCAAAAGTCTTAGCATGTTGTCTCCTTCTTGTCAATTTCTTTGATGAAATTTTCACTTTTTATGATTTATTCTTTGACAGCAATTCTTTAGGTTTAAATTGATTTGTCTCAATTCCAGTTTGAATCTTTTCATCAAAGGCACTTTATAAATGAAATTTTTTACTATGTTATAGTCAGGAAAGGTTGTGTTTAACAGTTCTGCTTTCCTATAACTATGAGGGTTTTATGATCCAACACATGATCAATTTTTGTAAAGGTGTCATGCATAGCTTAGAATTATAGGCACTTCTTTCTATTCCTATTCATTAATCACCAAATATACCTAAAGTTTGTGCAAGCCCTTCTTTCTTGTTAACTTTTTATTAACTTTGTCTAGTTATAAAAAAGACATGTTGTGATTTCCAACTGCTATATTTTTGTCTATTAGTCCCTAAAATTCATTTAATTTTTCCTATAAGTATTTAGATGCTTTGCTTTTATATACATATATGAATATATCATGTATAAAGTCTTGAAATTATTTCATTATCTCTGGTACTTTTAATCATAATATAATTTCCCTGTTTATCTCTTTTAGTCATACCTATTTTCACTCCCCTCTTGTCTAAGATTGTAATTGCTACCCATGAATTGACTTGCAGCATAGTAAATTCTACTCCAGACCTTAATTTTTTAATTCTGTGTTAATATTTATGTCTTAAATGTGTTTCTTGTAAACAATACTTTGGGATTCTACTTTCTAATTTGTTCTATTACTGTCTCCATGTAATAGGGGAATTATCCCATGTACACTCATAATTTTTATTGTTAACTGTGTATTTCCCTCTGACTCATTCTCTTATTTTTTTTCTTTTTCTTCCTTCTCTTTTTAAGGAATGTGATGGAGATACAGGAAGAATTTGACCAAGTTTAATACTTTATAACTGAAATGGTTTGTTCCTGCTCTTTTGCCCCCCCCCTTTATTCATCAAGTTCAGACCCTGATCTCTTATACTTTCTTCTTTCTTTTTTTTAACCCCTTCCCTTTTTGATACATCCTCTGAAGGTGATGTTAGTTTAGCTTATGACTATTCCCACCCTGGATCTGTTTTCCATCTTACATCTCTTTTTACCTGATTCCACTTATTTCCTTGTTGGGTTTATTGTATTTTTCTTTTTTTTTCCTTTTTGAGGGGGGAAAGCAGGGCATTTGGGGTTAAATGACTTGCCCAAGGTCACACAGCTAGTAAGTGTTAAATGTCTGAGGCTGGATTTGAACTCAGGTCCTCCTAACTCCAGGGCCAGTGCTTTATTCACTGCACCACCTAGCTGCCCCAGTTTAATGTATTTCTAGGTCAATACTTCTTGTGTTAGTGGAGTTGGAGAGTTGAGGTGTTAGATCAGTGGAGAAGGGGTAGAATCCTAAAGAAGCAGCAGTGGACCTGGAGTATGGCCTATTGCACTGGCTGGTCTAGGTCTGCCATAAGATTCTTAAAATTTTAATTTAATTCACCTCAAATTTTTTTTTAATCATTTGAGATATTCAAGAGGCAAAACAGTATTGTAGAAAATAAACCTGAAGGGGTGGGTAGGTGGCGCAGTGAGTAGAGTGCCGGCCCTGGAGTCAGAAGGACCTGAGTTCGGATCCGGCCTCAGACACTTATCACACACAAACAAAAACCTAGCCGTGTGACTTTGGGCAAGTTACTTAACCCCAGTTGCCCTCCAAAAACAAAAAAAAAAAGAAAAAGAAAGAAAGAAAGAAAGAAAGAAAGAAAGAAAGAAAGAAAGAAAGAAAGAAAGAAAGAAAGAAAGAAAGAAAGAAAGAAAGAAAGAAAGAAAATAAGCCTGGAAAGCATGTTGAAAATCCATAAAGTTTAAAAATTAATTAATTAATTAAAATCATTAATACTATCATAGACCAGGCTTAGGGCAAGAATCTTGAGATTGCAGGATTCACATCAAACTCATATATATGGTATTTTTGCTTGTAATGATCACAAAAGGCTGCCCAGGCAGTGTAGGTAACAGCTTGTCTCCAATTTCCATGGCCTTGTTTTAATAAATTTCTAAGAGATATTTTCAAAAGAAAAACATGTCATTTTTTTAAATCAAAAAGTGATTTGATCATTTCAAAGTCATGCAAATATTCAACAGAAACCTTTACAAAAAATATTCACAGAGTCCTTACTTTCATCATGTCACTGTGCTGTTCAAGGATCTACAATGACTCCCTATAGCCTATTACATCAACCCTAACTTCTTCAGTATGACATTCAAGGCTTTCTATACCTGTCCCCTTCACATTTCTTTCCTTAACAGTCTCTTCATTGTTAGGACATTACCTCAAAGGGGACTTTTGAAAAGGTCTTCCTCAAGGTTATAACCTTCTCTCTAGTTACTGTTATTTAGCAATTCATATTGTTTGGATAATGTGGTAGGGGTTCTCAGTTAGGACTGAAAAATTAAGAATCCTAGAGAAATAGCTGAACACTGAAGAACAGTTATTAACACTAGTGTGATATTTCTCTAGGATTCTTAATTTTTCAGTCCTAATATAAATTAATACAAATATATCAATATAAGTAATACAAATACAAATTAACATTAATTTATGTATAAACTATGTATTATGTAAATAAGTTAATATAGTTACATTGACACTGCTGTGATATTTCCCTAGGATATTTTATGACACAAATTTATTAATTTTAATGCATTCTTAAGATATTAAAATAAATAGATAAACTTGCCAAATATCAAGTAAAGAACAAAAATAGAAAAATTTCTAATCACAAAAAATATATCACATTTCTTCTTTTTTAAAAAAGGTTTTTTAATTTTTATTTATTTATTTTTTCGAATTACCTTCTGGTTTACATCATTTATTTCTGCCAGATTTTGAGTTACAATTTTTTCCCCATTTTTCCCCTACCTACCACCCCAGAATAGTAGTCCCACAGGATATCCCCTCCTCCAATCTACTCTCTCCCATATCTTCTCCCATACCCCCTTCTACTTTTCCAGTAAGGCATGGTGGATCTCTATACCCCAATGCCTGCACATCTTATCTCCCAATTATATGTAAAATAGCATTAATAATAGTATTTATACATTTTTAAACATTTGATTTTAAAACTTCAAATTCCAGATTCATTCAATTCCTCCCTTGTCACTCACCCTTACTGAGAAGATAAGCAATACAGTATATGTTGTACATGTGTATCTATGCAAAACATTACCATAGTACATATATTGTAAAAGACTGACTATATTTCCCTCCCTTCTATCCCATCTCCCACTTGTTCTATTCTCTACTTTGATCCTGTCCCTTTTCAAAAGTGGGTGCTTCCAACTTCCCTCCCCCAACAGCTTGCCCTCCCTTCCATCATCCCTCTCTCATCCCCTTCCCCCCTACTCTCCTGTACGTGAGATATCCTATTTAGTATGTATGTCATTCTCTCCCTGAGCCAAATTCAATGAGAATAAAGTTTTGCCTTTTTTGCCTTCCTGTTCTTCCCCTCCCTTGTAACCATTTTCCCTTGCCTCTTCTATATGAGATAGTTTACCCCATTCTGTCTCTCCCCATCTCCTCTCATTATATTCCTTTCTTACCTCTTAATTTCACCTTTTAAGTATCATCCCTTCCTATTAAATTCATCCTGTGCCCTCTATCTATGTATACCTGTGAACATATATATACACATTCACATATGTATTCATATGCCCATAAACCCTTCTTCAACTATTTTCATACTGAGAAAAGTTTCATCAGTTACAATGACTGTTTTTCCATGTAGGAATGTAAATAGTTCAACTTTGATAAGTTCCTTTTGATTTCTTTTCCCTGTTTACCTTCTCAAGCTTCTCTTGTATCTTGTATCTTAATGTCAAATTTCCTATTCAACTCTGGTTTTTTCATCAAGAATACTTGAAAGTCCTCTATTTCACTGAATGACCATATTTTCCCCTGAAACATGATACTCAGTTTTGCTGGGTAAGTGATTCTTGGTTTTAATCCCAGGTCCTTTGCCCTGTGGAATATCATATTCCATGACCTTCGATCCCTCAGTGTAGAAGCTGCCAGATCATGTGCTATCCTGATTGTGTTTCCACAATGTTGGAATTGTTTCTTCCTGGCTGCTTGTAATATTCTCTACTTGATCTGGGAATTCTGGAACTTGGCTATAATATTCCTAGGAATTATCTTTTTGAGATCTTTTTCAGGAGGTGATCGGTAGATTCTTTCAACCTCTATTTTGCCCTCTGGGTCTAAAACAGCAGGGCAGTTTTCCTTGAAAATTTCTTGAAGGATGATTTCTATGTTCCTTTTTTTGGTCATGGCTTTCAGGTAGTCCAATAATTTTTTAAATTATCTCTCCTGGATCTATTTTCCAGGTCAGTGGTTTTTCCCATGAGATATTTCACTTTGCCTTCTAGTTTTTCATTTGTTTAGATCTGTTTAATAGTATCTTGATTTCTCATAAAATCACTAGCTTCCATTTGCCCCAGTCTAATTCTGAAGGAATGATTCTCCTCAGTGAGCTTTTGAGATTCTTTTTCCATCTGGCAAATTTGGCTTTTTAAGGCATTCTTCTCCTCATTGCCTTTTTGAGCCCCTTTTGCCATTTGAGTTAATCTATTTTTTAAGGTGTTATTTTCCTCAGTCAGGCTGTTGACTCTCATTTCATAATTTTCTTGCATCTTTATCATTTCTCTTCACAATTTTTCCTCCACTTCTCTTATTTGCTTCTTAAGGTCCTCTATGGCCTGTAACCAGCTTGCATTTTTCTTGAAAGCTTTTGGTGCAGGAGTTCTGACTTCAGTGTCTTCCTCCTGCTCCATGCTTTGATCCTTTTTGTCTCCAAAGTAAGAGTGTAAAGTTGGGGTACTCTGTTTATTTTGCTTCCTTTGCCTATTCATGTTGCCACTCAGTCACTTGACCCCTGGGCTTTTTGCCACAGTAGGACTCTGCCACCAGACAGGGGAGCTTCTGTCCCAAATGCTGGGGTTTTCTCAGCTGCCAGAGGTATTAGTTGGGTGCCTTCTCTGAAGCCTCCACAGGCTCTGGCAAGCTGGTCACACACTCCAGGACCTCCGCCCTAGACCGCAATCCAGATCCAAGCAGATTAAAACAAGAGTGATTACCCCTCAGACTGGCCGCTTGGTCCCCCTACAGGCCAGGAGCTGAAACAGCCATGTATGGCCATTGCTACGCCCTGGTTCCTCAGAGGCTTCTTGCCCCTGGGGAAAAAGGCCGACACACTACCAACTATTGGTCCCAAAGTCCACAGTGCACTGACCTCTCACTTTGTCCTAGGCATCTATGTGCTGATAATTCTGGAAACAGCCACAGCTGCTGGTGATCTGGAGTCCCTACAGCCGGCTGCTGGTCAGGCCCACCCTGGGGCTAAAACCTCTGGCTCACAGGGGCTTGGGCTTGGCTCCCAGAGCGCTGTGCTGGCTGCTCCCTGCCAGGCTTCCAGGCTGTCCTTAGCAGGAGGTTAGCTTCTCTGTGTCATTTTGTGGGTTCTGTAGCTCCAAAGTTTGTTCAGAGTCCCCTTTTAGTCCCCTTTTACATGAATTGGAAGTGGTGGGAGCTGGAGCTGTGTGGAGATCCTGTTTCTACTCAGTCATTTTGACTCCGCCTCATCACATTTCTTCTTAAACTTACTGTGATCAATCTGCCAATGGCCATTCTCTGTCTCATGCTTATCAAAGCCATTTTAATCCGTCCAAATCTCAAGAGTATGAATACCCACTTTGCTGCTTAAACTAATAAGAGCCATGATATCTTGGACTTGCCTACTGCCATCTTTCCTGACTCTCAGAATAGCCCCTTCTCTTCTCCATCCTTCCTTCTGAGGTAGTCTCACTTCTGGACCAACTTAAAATAAATCCCATTCATTTCTCATTCCTATTTAACATTTAGAGTAGCCCTACAATAGCTTTCTTCCTCAGGTGGAGCTAATTAACCTCCTCACCTCTAAATACACACAATGTCTATTTGAATGATTCAATATCCTGTCTTTTAGAAGGTCAGATTATTTTGAATTAAGACTAAACTTCAGGTTAAATAAATTCAAATAATTTAACAAGATAGTTATGCTAAGCATAAACAGATTCTTTCACACTTCCTATTCCTCTACCACAGAACTTCCTTCTTAGTTATGGCTTATCTCATATCCTGAATGTGTATCGCTCATCCCTCATACATCCCCTCCATATCCCTGCACCTCTGTGAATTCACCCCATCCTTCTGTAATAGTAATGGGAATTTGAAGAACTTCCTTGCCCCTTATTAAGCCTAAATGACTCTGAGAACCTTCCCTGATTTGAAAATACACTCTGCCCCCTAATAGGCTGAATGTGGACACACAGAGCCTGTGGTCCACACCTTGTTACTTTGTAGTCACAAGGGTTATGATGTTGTCTGACTCTGGAAAAGGCTATATATGTGTGTATATACATACATACACATATACATACATACACATACATACATGTACATATACACATGCATGTACATATACACACATATGTACATATACATACATATATACATATATATGTATATGTATCTATATACATATATATATATATCTGAGGCAAGGTTTTGCTTTGGTGCTCACTTTGGGAAGAGTTGTGTGATTTGACCAGATGAGACTCTGGGCATCTGTTGAGCCCCCAGGCTTTGAAAACCCAGATGTTGGTGCTTCTCTCTCTGGTAACTGATTAGATATGGATGTAATGATCAGAGAGCTAGAAGACCTGTCTGCTTAATTGTGTTATTTTCTCTTGTAACTTCTGTTTGTATTCTCTGAAGTTCAGGGTGCTGACTTTTTCCCCTGGACTAGGTAAATGACATATGTTTGAGTAAACTAAGATTGTTAACCCTTTTGAATTGCTTTCCTTTAGAAAAGCAGATCAAAGAACCTGTGCCAGCAGCCATCCTGAGTATGCTAAGGTGCTTCCTGCTACACTTTCCAAGAACCTGCTTAAGCTTTACTTACTTCCATGAAACTTCCCCAACTAATCCAGTCTACATGGAACCCCTGCAGCTCTGAACTCCCATATTGTTTATAGTCTTGAGTGAGCAATTTTACTTTTAATTAACAATTAATTATGTTCTGTTGTAACAAGGATGATGGGACTAAACAGGAATTCTCATTCAATGTTCACAATATTGAGTACAGCCTCTCTACAAGAAGGCACCCTTCTATGATATTCTCAAGTGGGCCTCCATTCTTTGCTTGGTGATTTCTCTTGAGGTGGAACTCTTACCTCCCAAGGCAGCTCATTTCTGATTTGGATCACTTTAACTGTTAGAAGGTTTTTCCTAGCATCCAGCCTAAACCGAACTCTCTTCTGCTTCTACCAGTTGCCTCTGGGAGGCATCATGGAATAGTAAACAGGGCTGGAATGGAATCCCAGGACCTGAGTTTAAATTCTGACTCTGCCACTTACTATATGTGTGTGGAGACAAGTCATTTCACTTTTCTGTGTCTTATTTGTCTCATTTAAAATGAGAAGATTTGACTAGTGACCACTTTCAAATTTTTTCTTTTCCTTTTTTTCCTTTCTTTTTTTGGGGGAGACAAACAGGATTAAGTGACTTGTCCAGGGTCACACAGCTATTGTCTGAGGTTGGATTTGAACTCTGGTTCTCCTGACTTTAGGACCGATGCTCCATCCACCTAGCTGCCCCACTTTTCACCTTGAAATCACATTCTGTGATCTTAGTTATGCCCCTTGGACCAGAACAAAATAACTCAAATTCTTCTTCCAAATGACAGTCCTTCACATCATAACCTCCCCAAATCTTTCTAGGCTAAACATCCCAGTTTCTTCAAGTGATCCTACCATGGCAAGAACTGAAGGCCCTTCACCATCTCAACTACTCTTCTCTGGTTATTTTCCAGCTTATCAAAAACCTCTCTGAAATGTGGTGTCTAAAACAGAACATAAGTGAGGTCTGATTGAGACTGAATATAGAATCGCAGGTACTTACTAGCTGTATGACCTTGGATAAGTCACTTAACTCTCTTTGCCTCATTTTTCTCATCTGTAAAATAAGCTGGAAAAGGAAATGGCAAACCATTCCAGTATCTCTGCCAAGAAAACCCCAAATGGAGTCACAAAGAATTGTTTACTACTGTAACAACTGAGCAAAAACAACAGGACAGAATACTCTAATTGTGGTCTGATCAGGACTGAATATAGGACCCTCACTTTCCTTGTTCTATATACTATCATGCCTTTCAGTAGGAGTATAGGAATGGACACACTAGATATCGGATTCTTTTCTTCACTTAGTTATTTTACTTCCTGTCTTGATCAAATATCTTACTGACTTTTTTTCAACATGTGTAGCATTAGGATGACCATTGGGTGGGGGCTTGTGATCCATGGATGTGAAGAGCTGATTACACAAAAAAAAAAGAACTTCAAACTCAGGAAGCAGTAAGTTGTTCCACTGGGTTCCATATGCTAATTCACTTCAGATAGCCTGAATATCACTTGTCTTTTATTTCCAGCTCCTTCCAATTTCTGGAAATCTATGAATTGTAGCAAAACCTCACTACCAAAAAACCAAACAACAACAACAGAAACTTTGGGTACTCTGTAGAGTCATAGTAAGATATGGTCTATTAAAATATTTCCTTTCAAATTGTGATTTTTGGGAGTGTCCAAAGGTAAGAGGGCATCCCTAAGAAACATTACAGAAGTTTTTCTGACTTTGTGCGAGACAAAGGACAAAAGAACCCCCAAGTCTGTGTTATATCAGCTGCATTTAAACCACACCACGCATATTTGGCTTCAGCCCTCTGTTGTGTACATTCTAACACTGGGCCCCATCTTATGTGCCAAATTGAAATAGAGACCTTAGCCTAGGATATGTTACAAACATGGAACGAATTGTACACCAGGGGAATAGGTTTTGTAAACAGGGTCGGCTCTGTTACAATTAGAATCACTACAACATTACATCATACGCTGCATAAGCAATTACATTAATTGCAGGCTAGTCACTTGCCATTTCCCAGCTCTTAGATATATTCCTGCTGAAGAGATTGCTGGCTAAAGCCTTTTAATATCCTGGCTGAGCTTGACAATCTGCCCTATGGTAGAGATGCACTTTAACTCTCTCTTTAAGAGAGAAAACAGAGAAAGAGGACTTTCGGGAAGGGAGAAAATTAGGTCCACATGTAGAGGTGCATCAGACAAATGGTTTTCTAGGAAAAGGGCTGCCTTCTGGCCAACTTAGATAGACCAAGGTCAAATCTCAGTTTAATTCAGCAAACACTCACTATACATCTGCTATGTGTCGGTCACTATGCTGGGTGCCAGGGCACAAAGCCAAGAATAAAAGTCAGCCCCTGACCTAGAGCAACAAGATAGAAATTCTACAGGGATATAATAATATAATAATGATAATGGTGGTGATAACATGATAATGGTTAACATGTATATAGCCCCTCGATCCTCACTTCAGCCCCACAAAACCAGTGTTGTTATGCTACAGATGAAGAAATTGGAACTGGGAAAGGTTAAGAGATTTGCCCAGGGTCACACAGCTAATAAACATGTAACAAAGGATTTGTGCTCAGGTCTTTCTCACATCAATGCTCCAGCCATTGTACCCCCTGGATAGAATCAGAACAATAACAATAATAAATAACATTAATAATTACTAAGTAATTATATTATTTTAAATAAATTAATATTTATTGATAATATTAATAATTATCATGATTAATGTTTATATAACAATGTAAGAGGTACATAGCACTTTTACTTCTCTTAACTCTTTGAACAAAGTTACACAGTTAAGTATAGCATAAGCGAATCTGAGGAGGGAAAAAACACTAAACAACCCAGAGAATGGGGGAAGGCTTCATGGAGGAAGTGATTTCTGTAAAGCTTGGAATGTTATTCAGATATAGAATGTTTTATGAATCCTAAAGGAAAACTCTTAAGCAAAAAAGTCTCATTCTGATCTAATAATCTAATTTTTTCTCTTTTTTCAAATGATGTTTTTTAAAAGTTACTTTAAAATAGTGGGTAAACTACTACCAGAACAAAAAGATGTTTGTTTTTTTTTTCCAAGTGAGGCAGCATGGCATAGTGGGAAAATCACTTCCCTAGAATCAGTATAACCTGGGTTCCAGTCTCAGCTGGGCCACTAATTAACTGTATGACTTTGTTAGGTAACCTCTTTGGGTCTCATATTTCTCATGTGTAAATGAAGGAGTAGTTGGGTCAGATGATATCCAAAGTACTGTCCAATTCTAAGGTTCATTGGTTCTAGGATTTCCTTTTAAGTCCTAACATTTAGGTCTAGACCAAGATATGTTGATTATTCTTCTCCCCCCCACCCACAGCCCCCCACTGTGATGCACTGATTGACTGACTGTCTGATGAGCATGAAAGAGCACCATGGTTGATAATGGCATGGAAATGGTAGGAGAGCCTTTTCCAGTGAAAATTTCTGACAAGAATGTTTCCTCTTCAGTGTTCCCTGGGGTGTATTTTTCATCTGCTTGCAAGCTAGATTCAAGACACCATTACCTCCTGGAGTGCATACAGTCTCCTAATCACTTTCTAGAAAAGTGTTCCACTATTAAACAGATGCAAATAAATGGAAAAAACATCAGTATTTGCAGGAAGGGAATATATTTCTGCTCATTTTTTGGACTTGTTCGGGCATACTGCCTATTGATGTATTACAGATTTACCTATATTTTATTAGAATCTTGAAGGAAAGATGTTTAATCCTAGATAGAAAAATAAAGAATGATAAATAAAAGATCAAGGAAAAATAGGTGTATTATTCATTCCCAAATATTTTTTTTAATATTGGCTTTTTAGCTAACAACTTCCTTTCAGGGCATGTAGGAAAATATTGAATTGTTGATCATAGAATAATGCCACATATTAACAGAGAAAGGATGGACTTGAAAGAAAATCTTAACTTATATGCAGTATGTACCTTTGAATGGGTCATATATTATGTGGCATTCCTCTTAGCTACAAGCAAGTTCATATTACTATTTTTCTTTTAATCCGTCCAAATTTGCAACTCTGAATCCTACTCCAAAGATTCTGTGTCAGACCAAAGCAGATGATTCATGAAATCAGAGGGAAAAAAGCATTCTGGACACCCATGCCCAAATATCTGCCTGCTGCCTTCTGCGTTGGCCACGTCCACTCCTTCATTTGTCTTTCAGAATATAGGTAGCATGCTTCATTAGTCCTGTGGAATCATGGTTAGTCACTGAGTTTCAGTTCTTAAGTCTTTCAAAGTTATCTTTACAATGTTGTTTTTATATAAGTTATTCTCCTCATTTTGCTCATTTCACTCTGTATTAGTTTATTAAAGTTTTCCCAAGTCTCTGAAACTTTTTCTTTCATCATTTCTTAGAGCATGATACTATTCCGCTATATTTATATATCATTATATGTTTAACTATTACCCAATTAAGGCGTCCCCTTAGTGTGCATTTCTTTGATGCTATTTAAAAGAAAGTTGCAATAGGCCCTTTTCATCTTTATTTAATCTCTTTAGGATATAGGCCTAGCTGTAGTATCTCCAAGTCAAAGGGTAGGCACAGTTTAGTAACTTAGGGGACATAATTTCAAAGTATTTTTTTCAAAATGGAAGTATGAATTAGCTCCACCAACAATATATGAATATGTTTTTACTGCAGCCCCTCCAACATTTGTCATTTTTATTTGGGGGGGATCAATTTTCCCAGTCTGATGACTATGAAGTTGAACTTAAGTTGTTTTAATTTTCATTTCTCTAATTATCAGTGACTTGGAAATATTTTTTGTTGCTATTCATTTTTTTTTTTCAGTTTTGCCTGACTTGTTGTGACCCCATTGGGGGTTTTCTTGGCAAAGATACTGGAGTAGTTTGCCATTTCCTTCTCCAGCTCATTTTACAAATGAGGAAACTGAGGCAAACAGAGTTAAGTGACTTGCTCCAGGTCACATAGCTATTAAGTATCTAAGATGAGTCTTCCTAACTCTAGGCCTGGCATTCTATCTACTGCACTACCTAACAGTTTATTCATATTATTTGATCATTTATTAATTGGGGAATGGCTCTTATTCTTTTTTTTAAACAAATGCTTTATTAACTTCTGTTTTACATCATTCATTTCCACCAGATTTTGAGTTACAATTATTTTCCCGCCATTATTCCCCTACCCAACCTCCCAGAATAGCAGTCCCACAAGATATCGCTTCCTCCAATCTGCTCTCTCCCATACTTTCTCCCATACCCCCATCGACTTTTCCATTAGAGGAAGGTGAATCTTTGTGTCCCAATGCCTGCACATCTTATCTCCCAATTATGAGCAAAAGTGTATTAATAATAGTATTTATATATTTGAAACATTTAATGTTAAGACCTCGAATTTCAGATCCATTTCCTTCCTCCCTTGTCACCCATGCCCTCTGGGGAGATAAGTAATTCAGTACATGTTGTACATGTCTGGCTATGCAAAACATTATCATAGTACATATATTGTACAAGGCTGCTTATAATTCCCTCCCACTCATCCCACCCCCCACCTGGTCCATTCCCTACATGATCCTGTCCCTCTTCTATAGTGGGTACTTCCAACCTCCCCTCACCCCAAGGATGCCCTCCCATCCATCATCCCTCTTCTCATCCCCCTTCCCCCTAGCCTGCTGCAGGTTGAGATATCCCATTTAGTATGTATGTCATTCTCTCCCTGAACCAAATTCAATGACAATGTGGTTTTGCCTTTTTGCCTTCCTATTCTTCCCCTCCCTTGCAACCACTTCCCCTTGCTTCTTCTACATGTGATAGTTTACCCTATCCTGTCTCTCCCCATCTCCTCTTGCCACTTTCCTCTCTCACCTCATAATTTCATCCCTTGAGTATTCTCCCTTCCAACAAATTCAACCTATGCCCTCTATCCATATATAACTGTAACCATATACACACACATTCACATATGTATTCATATGACCACACACCCTTCTTCCATTATTTTCATAGTGAGAAAGATATCATCAGTCACTGTTATTGCTTTTCCATATAGGAATGTAAATAGTTCAACTTTGATAAGTTCCTTTTGATTTCTTTTCCCTGATTACCTTCTCAGGCATCTCTTCCTTCTTGTGTCTGGATGTCAAATTTTCTATTCAATTCTGGTTTTTTCCTCAAGAATGCTTGAAAGTCCTCTATTCCACTGAATGACCATATTTTCCCCTGAAACAAAATACTCAGTTTTGCTGGGTAGGTGACCCTTGGGTTCATTCCCAGTTCTTTTGCCCTCTGGAATATCATATTCCATGCCCTTCGATCCCTCAGTGTAGAAGCTGCCAGGTCCTGGGCTATTCTGATTGTGTTTCCACAATATTGAAATTGTTTCTTCCTGGCTGCTTGTAGTATTTTCTCCTTGATCTGGGGATTCTGGAACCTGGCTGTAATATTCCTGGGAGTTTTCTTTTTGGGATCTTTTTCAGGAGGTGATCTGTGGATTCTTTCAACCTCTATTTTGCCCTCTGGATCTAAAACATCAGGGCAGTTTTCCTTGAGAATTTCTTGAAGGGTGATTTCTAGGTTCTTTCTTTGATCATGGCTTTTAAGGTAGTCCAATAATTTTTAAATTGTCTCTCCTGGATCTATTTTCCAGGTCAGTGGTTTTTCCCATGAGATATTTCACATTGCCTTCTAATCTTTCATTGTTTGGATCTGCTTAACAGCATCTTGATTTCTCATAAAGTCATTAGCTTCCATTTGCTCCAGTCTAACTTTGAAGGAATGAATCTCCTCAGTGAACTTTTGAGATTCTTTTTCCATCTGGCAAATTCGACTTTTTAAGGCATTCTTCTCCTCATTGCCCTTTTGGGCCTCCTTTGCCATTTGAGTTAGTCTATTTTTTAAGGTGTTGTTTCCTCAGTCAGGCTGTTGACCCTCATTTCATACTTTTCCTGCATCCTTCTCATTTCTCTTTCCAATTTTTCCTACACTTCTCTTATTTGATTTTTAAAGTCCTTCTTAAGGTCCTCTATGGCCTGCAACCTGCTCATGTTTTCCCCTGGGGCTTTTGGAGCAGGACTTCTGACCTCACAGTCCTTTTCCCGCTCTATGCCCCCAAAATAGGAGTCTAGGGTTGCATTTTTCTGTTTCCTTTGCCTTGGCATGTTGCCACTTAATTGCTTGACTTTTGGGCTTGTTGCCACACTGGCTTTAAGGCCAGCTAGAGGAATTTTCGTCCCGAACGTGTGGGGGGCAACTTCCGTTTCTGGCAAGCTGTAAACCCACCCACAACTTCCACCCTAGATCACAATCCAGATCCAGGGAGGTTAAAGCAAGAGCGATTACCCCCCAAGACTGATCGCTGGATCTCCCTACAATTTGCAGGCGGGGAGCTGGAGCTGCCTCTGAAAACTACAAAATGGCATGTCTCCTCAGCGGCTTCTAGCCCCCAGGGGAGGGAGCCGATGCATTCCCCAAATACCGGTCCCAAAGTCCATAGGACACTAACCTCTTACTTTGTCCTAGGCATGTCTATGTTGATAATTCTGGAATCGCCACAGCTCCTGGTGTTCTGGGGTTCCTCCAGCCAGCTGCTGGCCCTGCCGCCCTGGGGCTAAAACCTTGGCTCAAGCAGACCTGGGCTCGGCTCAGCTCCCCGAGCTCTGAGTGCTGCGCGCTGCCAGGTCCCAGACCGCTGCGCTGGTCCTTTCTGCAGGGCTGCTGGGCTGTCCTCAGCTGGAGGTTAGCTTCTCTGTGTCGTTCTGTGGGTGCTGTGGCTCCAGAAGTTGTTCAGAGTCCCCTTTTACATAGTTTGGGGGGAATCTGGGGGCAGAGTGGCTTGGACAAGCTGTTTCTCCTCCGCCATCTTGGCTCCGCCCCCAGCAGGTATTTTCTTCAGCTCTTATTCTTATAAATTTAAATTTGTTACATATGCATCTTCAAAATCATAACCTTCTCAAAGAAACTGCAAATATTTGTCCTCCAGTTATGTTTCCCTTCCAATTTTAGCTGCATTGCATTTCTTTGTGCATTTTATCTTCTGCACTCCTCTCTATCCCTTATTTGGTCATGAACTCTTCCCTACTCCATAGATCTGAAAAGTTAATTTCTCCTTTGCTCCTCTAATTTGCTTTTGAAGTCACCCTGTAGGTCTATCATTTGTCTATTTAGAGTTTAGCTTTATATACTGTGTGAGATGTTGGGCTATAGTTAGTTTCTGACAGTTTTTTTCCAACAGCTTTTGTCAAATAATGAATTCTTAACCCAGTAGCTATCTTTGGGTTTATCAAACACGAGACTACTGTGTTTGTTTACTTCTATATGTTGTGAATTTAATTGGTTCCATTCATAGACCTCTCTATTTCCTAACCAGTAGCAAATTGTTTTGATGATTACAGCCTAGTTGTATCATTTGAGATCTGTTAATGAGTTGTCAATTTTAAAGGAACAAAACAAATGAATTCAGAAAAGGAATAGTTTGGGACTGAACCAAATCATTCAAACTTTAATAGCACAGAATGTAAATTACAAATATTAGTTAAGAAATATTAGCTAAGGGGTGGCTAGGTGGCACAATGAACAGAGCACCAGCCCTGCTGAGGAGAACCTGAGTTCAAATTCAACCTCAGACACTTAACACAAAATCTAGCTGTGTGACCTTGGGCAAGTTTACCCCAATTGCCCTCCAAAAAAAATAGCAGCTAGAAGAGGACAGAATATGTAAAATCATAGATTTAGACTTTAAATATAATCATAGTGATGATGCGAATGACAAAACTGAGGTCCTGAGAATTTATGCAATTTCTTTAAAGACACAGGACGAGGATGAGCAAGGATTTGAACTCAGGATCTCTGATGGTTTGGATACGGATTTGGATTTCTTTCCATTGCAATTGGCTGCCAACAAGCATCTGGCTGAACATCCAAATTCTCACAACATATTAATTATAGTTCCTTCCATGTAGCATTCACAACAAAGGATAGCAGATGGTATGTTCAGTAACAGTTCATTTAACTTCTTGCTTTTTCCAGTTTATCTAAAAAAAAAAAAACAACCTAGTAATATTTGCTACTGATGAGCTATTACCTGTCATATCTCATTCAACTAATAACCCAAACTAATGGGCCTTATAAGCCCATTAACTTATCTCTGTACCATGAACTAAACTCAACCAACATCTTGCAAATGTATATAACCTTTAGTCACAAGGGTGGGGGGATGTGATTAGAGGATGGGTAGATTAGTACAAACTCATACTTCTCATATTTCACAGTTTCATGGATCTTGTGGTCCTTAGATTAGTATTTTGTCATTAAATATATATCATAACTCCCCTCTAACTTTATAGATGGTCTTGAGTTGCTGTTGCTAAAAAAATTCATTAATCTTAAGTCAAATTGGTAATAAGCCTCTCTAAACTTAACTTAGCTGGTCATCCAACAACAAATATATAGAACAATGCCAGACCCATAATTCAAAACCATTCCAGATTGCAAAGACTAGCCAGTACCTGACTTCCACCAATATAGCTTTTCACAATGCTAGGCCATCTCTACCGAATAATGAGGGAACTGATCAATCAGCAAATCAATCAAAAAACATTTATTAAGTACTCATAACATGCTAGGCGTGGGTCATATAAAGAAATAAAATAATCTCTGATCTCAAGGAATTTACATTTTGTAGGAAAGAACACATATACATGTAAGCTTACAGAGCATATACACAGAGTGAATGCAAAGTGATTTCATGGAGGAGATCTCTAAAAGCTAGAGGGATCAAAAGAGGCACCCTGGGAAAAGCAGTACCTGAGCTGTGCTTTGAAGGAGGTTAGGGGGTATGGTAGAAAGGCCTGGAGGATAGCCTAGGCAAAGGGCTGGAAAATGGAATTCTGTCAGCATCTTAGACTAGCTTGATTAAATTGTAAAGTGTATACGGAGAAGTGATGTGTAATTATCTTGGAAAGGTAGGTTGGAGCCAGATTGTAAAGGAAACAGGCATTTATTAAGAGCTTACTATGTGCCAGGCACTATGCTAAGGATTCAAATATAAGCAAAAAGAAAAATACCCCCTACGCTCAAAGAGTTTACATTCTAATGAGGAAGATGACACATAAAAGCAAGTTGAAAGGGGAGGGGAGGAGACGGAGACATGGTTTTGAAATCCAGAAAGTCAGGAATAGAGCTGAGAGGCTGATGAAGGCTAATTGACCTGGGTCTTCCACAAAATGTAGGCAGAACTCATCAGTGGGAGAAGGGAGCAGGCCTTGAAGAGGTATATTCCAGAGTGACAAGGTTATAGGTAGTTGGATGTTTCAGGGAAAAGACACCCTAGGATCTGAGGAAAGTTCTGGGATGAGACAGCCGCAGAGGCATGGTTTTGAAGTCCAGAAAGGACTGGAGGGCTTTGAGTACCAGACAAAACAGTTTGTATTTTATCCCAGAGGTAGCAGGGAACCATTGAAGCCTTTTGAGCAGGAAAATGATATGGTCAGACCTGTACAGAAGGAAAATCACTTTGGCAGCTATGTGGAGGATAGATTGGAAAACTAGAGGCTAGGAGACTTTATGAGTCTAAGTCACAGTGGTTGTGTCATGAGTAGAAAGAAGAGGACAGATACAAGACATATTCAGGAGTTTAGAATTTCTAAGACCTGACTATGCTTTATATATGGTGGGTGAGGGCAAAGAATTATGGGTGATAGGTTGCGAACCTAGATGAGAATAAAGTAGGATTTTAGGGGACGCAAACATGATCATTGGAAAAATAAATTGAAGCCCACATCCTGCCTTAATGTATCAATTATGTCATCTTTATATAGGAAAGATAGTGCCTATTGTACTAGAAAAATGAGTCTCTCTTTCCTTACTTCCAAAGCTACCTACTTTTAGTCTAGGAAGATAAGGAAAGAGCTTCTAACATTTGTTTCACTGGCTGCCAGCATCCCATTTAGCATTTGTTTAGGGGATTCTCAACCGAATCTTTACATTTGATAAAAGACTTGGCACTAAGACTAAGGTTACTTCAAAACAATTAGATTTTAAAGGAAGGCATTAAAACAGGAAGGAATTAAAAGGAGGTTTCAAGGGAGGAAGGAATAACAACAATGGCCAGTCGCAGGAACACCAATGACAACACATCTGTGTCCCCACTGCCTTTATTTCCTATGTATAGAAAAACTGCTCCTTTATCAAACAGTATTTTAGGAGACAGAGCCTCTTAAAGGAGTCTTTCATGGATGGTTGATATAAGGAATACCAAATTTTGGCAGAGGAGAATTATTAGGAGCCAATATAGATGAAAATTTTAATTAAGGAAATGCTCACACAGCTTTAACTTCAATGGTGCAAATGTAGCACTAAAATGCAAGTACAAACACATATTATAATGATTTGTTTGAAAAGTAAGCATCTTGAATGTGGCATAGGTCTTAAAGTGGCCCCAGTGGGAAATCATGAATAATGTTAGTCTCTTACCTCCTGAAATGTGTTCACCAATCAGTCCAACTATAGAAAGTTGTCCACAAAATCTTGGCCTAGAAAACGTGTTTTTATTTTGTTATTTCCAGTTACATCTGTTCCTTAAAGCAACATCAACAAAAGCCAGACTTGCAATCACTTTTGATGCCTTGGCTTTAGAAGACTTTGTTTTTGAGACCTTATGTCTATTTTTGCTACTCAGCAGTCCTATTTAATTATTTTCTACTCCTCAGTTATGTTTTCAGTTAGTAGTTGAGGTTGTTAGGTAAGTCATATCTAGATAAATAAGATGTTTCTATATTTGGGGTCCAAATGAAATGCTCCCAGTTAATATTATCATTTGTTTCTTCTAGAGCTATGATTTTATTTGTGTGAGGACTTCTCTGAGTGTCACTCCCACCACTCCATAGACATTTGTGATTTCTAGTTTTCAGGAGTCACCTGGGGGCACTAAAAGGTTAAGTTACTTGCCCAACATCTCACAATTAGTATATGTCAGAAGAAGGACTTGAACCCAAATGTTCCTGACTCCCTACTTCCACTAAGTCATGATGTATTATTGATATTGTTTTCTAACAATTATGGGCCACCCACAATGTTCTAGGTATAATACAGAGATAAAACTATTCCTTTACCCATAACAGGATAGAAATCTTACAGTCCCCATGTTGTACTCCACTATTCCTGAGCCAGAACATTTACTACTCCCTTTCCTAATGCAATATCCCCAAACCCATCTGTACTTCTGTTCTGGGAGCAGTGAGGAGGAAGCTGGGTGAGACCTTGTAGCAGCAAGCACCCCAACATCCCCAGGGTGACTGCCAACACAGGTTCTTAGATCTGCTTTTGAAAAGGAAAGCAACTCAAAATCGGTTAACAAGCTTACTTTAATCAAACAAACATATATTACTTAGTTCAGGGGGAAAAGGTCAGCACCCCGAACTTCAGAGTATACAGACAGATCAAACAGGCAAGCTTCCAAACTGTCCAACCATTATATCAATACCAAATCACAGTTACCAGAGAGGGAAGCATCAACTTCTGGGTTTTCAAAGCCAGGGGGGCTCTCAATGGCTGCCCAAAATCTCATCTGGTCAAATCACACAACACTTCTCAAAGTGAGCCCCAAAGCAATGCCTCCCATCAGGGTTTATATAACCTTCTCCTGGCTCAGAGATTGTAACAACCTCCTTGACCCACTGCCCAATCACAAAGTATCAAGGTGTGGTCATTCCTGAAAACAAGCCTCCCATCACAGGCTCCAGGTGCACTTAAGCTAGGGGCAGGGAAGATCTTTAAATTTGCATTCCCATTACAGACCTGAGAATAAGAAAGAGAAGTGAAGGTTGGGGACTCTAGGGTCTATGCTGCTCAGAGCCATAAAAAGTCTCTTTCACCTTAGCATAAATAGATAAAGAAATTTTAAGTGAACTCAAAAACTTGGTTGGAGACTAAGGTAATACAAATTCATCACTTAGTCAAAAGCTGGAAGAAAAGGTAAGACGTTTCTTGAGACTGTTGAATGCAGCTATGGGCTGACCTTGCCTGATCCCAGAGCTATAAATTGCCTGAGGACAATCAAAACCATTTAAAAGAGGACTATAGAAACCTGTTAAGAAGAAAGAAGGAAAGAAAGAAAGAAAGATGAGCCTCCCCAGCCTTCTTTATGGACTTGTAGTTATTAGGCAAAACAACTTATGTAATAGCTTCTCAAGGCTGTGCCTCCCATGAGATTCCCTCCCTGTTGAAAACTATTTAACTCTGCCCACCTCTGCCCCTCTTGGACATTCCAGTATATTGGTTTGCATGGTTCCCCAGAATTGTTATTCCCTTGCCTCAATTAAAGATCCTAGTTTTTGGTTTTGTTACTTAGGTAGTCTTCTTTATTTCAAGCTGACAAGATCTATAGATACCAGAAGATGACTTAAGATGATGATGATGATGATGATGATGGTGTGTGTGTGTGCAACCAAATGAACATTGAGAAAACTAAAGAACAATAAAGTTGCATTAAGAGTCTAGGGGAGTGATATACTCTTGTTATATAGTCTGTGCCAATCTCACCAGAACATATCACATAAAATAGATTAACTCAAATGGCAAAGGAGGCTCAAGAGGGCAATGAGGAGAAGAATGCCTTAAAAAGCCAAATTTGCCAGACGGAAAAAGAATCTCAAAAGCTCACTGAGGAGATTCATTCTTTCAGAGTTAGACTGGAGCAAATGGAAGCTAATGACTTTATGAGAAATCAAGATGCTGTTAAACAGATCCAAACAAATGAAAGAATAGAAGGCAATGTGAAATATCTCATGGGAAAACCACTGACCTGGAAAATAGATCCAGGAGAGATAATTTAAAAATTATTGGACTACCTGAAAGCCATGATCAAAGAAAGAATCTAGAAATCATCCTTCAAGAAACTCTCAAGGAAAATTGCCCCGATGTTTTAGACCCAGAGGGCAAAATAAAGGTTGAAAGAATCCAGAGATCACCTCCTGAAGATCCCAAAAAGAAAACTCCTAGGAATATTATAGCCAGGTTCCAGAATTCCCAGATCAAGGAGAAAATACTACAAGCAGCCAGGATGAAACAATTTCAATATTGTGGAAACACAATCAGAATAGCACAGGACCTAGCAGCTTCTACACTGAGGGATCAAAGGGCATGGAATATGATATTCCAGAGGGCAAAAGAGCTGGGAATGAACCCAAGGGTCACCTACCCAGCAAAACTGAGTATTTTGTTTCAGGGGAAAATATGGTCATTCAGTGGAATAGAGGACTTTCAAGCATTCTTGAGGAAAAAACCAGAATTGAATAGAAAATTTGACATCCAGACACAAGAAGCAAAAGATGCCTGAGAAGGTAATCAGGGAAAAGAAATCAAAAGGAACTTATCAAAGTTGAACTATTTACATTCCTATATGGAAAAGCAATAACTGTGACTGATGATATCTTTCTCACTATGAAAATAATGGAAGGGTGTGTGGTCATATGAATACATATGTGAATGTGTGTGTATATGGTTACAGTTATATATGGATAGAGGGCATAGGTTGAATTTGTTGGGAAGGGAGAATACTCAAGGGATGAAATTATGAGGTGAGAGAGGAAAGTGGCAAGAGGAGATGGGGAGAGACAGGGTAGGGTAAACTATCTCATGTAGAAGAAGCAAGGGGAAGTGGCTACAGGGGAGGGTAGAACAGGAAGGCAAAAAGGCAAAACCATATTCTCATTAAATTTGGCTCAGGGAGAGAATGACATACATACTAAATGGGATATCCCAACCTGCAGCAGAGTAGGGGGAAGGGGGATGAGAGGGGGGATGATGGAGGGGAGGACATTCTGGGGGGAAGGGAGGTTGGAAGTACCCACCTTTGAAGAGGGACAGGATCAAAGTAGGGAATGGACCAGGTGGGGGGTGGGATGGGTGGGAGGGAATTATAAGCAGCCTTTTACAATATATCTACTATGGTAATGTTTTGCATAGCTATACATGTACAACACATACTGAATTACTTATCTTCCCAGAGGGAATGGGTGACAAGGGAGGAAGGGAATGGATCTGAAATTCGAAGTCTTAAAATTAAATGTTTCAAATATATACAAATACTATTATTAATACTATTTTGCATGTAATTGGGAGATAAGATGTTCAGGCATTGGGGCACAGAGATCCACCTTGCTCTAATGGAAAAGTCAAAGGAGGTATGGGAGAAGATATGGGAGAGAGCAGATTGGATGAGGGGATATCTTGTGGGACTGCTATTCTGGGATGGTGGGTAGGGGAAAAATGGGGAAAAAATTGTAACTCAAAATGTGGTGGAAATGAATGATGTAAACCAGAAGTTAATAAAGCATTTGTTGAAAAGAAAAAAAAAATCACTTAAAAAAAAAAAGAACATATCACATTCAGTTTTGGTGCCACATTTTAGGAAGGTAACCAGAATGGCAAAACACTTCAAGTTTATATCAAATGCAGATAATTTGAAAGAAGTGGGGATGCATGGAGAAAAGAAGCTGGGGGCAGGGATTATCTTCAAGTATTTGAAGGTTTATCATGTAGAAAGGGGATTAAATTAAATTTGTTCTATTTGATACTAGACGAAAGAGACAGTACACAGACCTAAAGCTAGAAGGGACCTTATAGGTCATCTAGTCCTAACCCTTCTTTTTACAGATGAGGAAACTGAGGCAAAGATAGATTAAGTGATTTGCCCCAGGTTGCCCAAGTAATAAGTGACAGAGCCTGGACTCAAGCTCAGGTCTAGTGACACCAAGTTGAGAGCTCCAAGTTCAGCATTCATTCTACTCTACCACTTTGACTCTTGGGAGGGAGGGAAGAGAAAAAGTTAGAGAGAGAGAGAGACAGAGAGAAAACATTTTTATTAAGTGCTTACTACATTCCAATCACTAAGCTATAATGCTAGGCATGCAAATACAAGCAAGTCAACTCACTGCTCTTAAAGAACTTACATTCCAATGATGGTAAACAAAACAACAAGGAGTATGGAGAGTACCTAAATACAACATTGTAGCAGCACGCACCCCAACATCCCCAGGGTGGCTGCCAACACAAGTTCTTAGATCTGTTTTTCAAAAGGAAAGCAACTCAAAATGGGTTAACAAGCTTACTTTAATCAAACAAACATGTATTACCTAGTTCAGGGGAAAAGGTCAGCACCCTGAACTTCAGAGTATACAGACAGATCAAACAGACAGGCTTCCAAACTGTCCAACAATTATCAATACCAAAATCACAGTTACCAGAGAGGGAAGCATCAACATCTGGGTTTTCAAAGTTGGAGGGCTCTCAACAACGGCTTCCCAGTGTCTCATCTGGTCAAATCACACAACACTTCTCAAAGTGAGCCCCAAAGCAAAGCCTCAAATCAGGGATTATATAGTCTTCTCCTGGCTCAGAGAATGTAACTACCCTCTTGACCCACTGCCCAATCACGCATCAAGGTGTGGTCATTCCTGAAAACCAAGCCTCCTACCACAGGCTCCATGTGACCACATTCAGCCTATTAGGGGGCAGAGCATATTTTCAAATCAAGGAAGGTTCTCAGAGTCACTTAAGTCAATCAAAGGGCCTAGGGGCAGGGAAGATCTGCAAATCTGCATTTCCATTACAAACATGGAGAGGAGACTGTTGGAAGCTGTGTGGGATCTTGGACCACAAAAAGATAAGGCAAAAACACATTTATGAGAGCTGAGAGAACAAGGAATGGAATCTTTCTTATGAACAATGTGAAAATGTTTGAAAGAGGCAAATTTAGGTCTGATAACAGGAAAATCTCCCTAAGGATTGGAGCTTACCAAAATTGGAAGAGGCAGCCCTGTAGGTAACAGGTTCCCCTTCTTCAAGAAAAGTCTTGGCCACTTTACATAGACTTGTTTCAGAGATGATTCTTGTCTAGCTATAGGTGGGACCAGATGGTCTCCAAGGACCTTCTAACTCTGAGATTTAGGGATTTGGTGAATCACCTGCCTGCCCTTGAAATGTAAATGAACCACTTTCTTCTTAGGAAACTGTAATGGTAATATAATGGGAAGATCTTTCCCATCCATTAATAGACTCTTGTGACTTGCTTGAGTCACATGGAAGCCTGAGTTACATCAGTCCCTGGTGGGAGGAGCTTGCCAATCCAGTGGAGCAGGAAGGATGGAGCAGAGCCCAGAGGAAGTTGGTCAGAGCAGTTAGAGGGAGAGAGAAGATGCAGGCAACAAGCTGTGAGTGTTTGTTTGTAGGAAGGCTCTAGCAGAGGGAAGGCTTGGGGAAGGCAGTGCCCTCTGTATTGTTATTGTGTACAGATTTCTTTGTTGCTATGATGGATTTGGCTTCCTGATGGTGGGATTTCTGGTGTTTGAATAAATGTTTTGGTTCTGTCTTCCATGTGGAGAGTCTGTTATATTTTTTGCAATTCAGAATTACACCAACATATTCATAGCTGCCATAGGCAGAGTGAATATTGTGTTGGCGCCACAGGGACTTGGTCTGGCAGTAGTATGTTATTACCTGTTGTGTGACTAAAGGTGGTCAGTTCCAGGTATGATAGTGTTGGACAAAAGCACTAGTTAGGGAAGCTTGTCTAGGAGTATTCTGAAGCCAGATCCAAACAGCTGAGAGCCAGATTACTAAATTTTCACTGTCAACATTTACACCTTTGAAATTGACAAATGACATAAGTCAAGGCTTGGTTTCTTCTTGTTGATTGTCTAGACTTATGAAAGTGATGTGGAAATCAGAATAGATTCATCTTACAAGTGTGTCTCATTTTTTGAGAGTTTGTCATTAAATATTTACCAGCACACCCCAGGGCCTGTCCTGGTTAGTTTGAACAGAGAGAAGCAGCAGGACGTAAATATCTCGTTCTGAGCTTTTTAACTCCAGCCTAAACACAAAATATTCCTGAAATGACTTCACAGCTAGTGTGTAACATGAGCTTCCTAAAAATGATTGCAAGCTCTGTCAGGAAGGAGTGCTAAATGCAACCAGTGCAGAAGGCTCCAGGGAATAGACAGTGACAAATATCTTAGCACAACAGACCCATCCATCTGAAACTCAGCTTCTGACAGGGCCCAGAGAACTTCAGGGCCTAGAACAGGGAGCTGCAAAAAATCTTTGAAGGAGAGAATTTAGTCTTTTAGCATTTAAGGGATGTCTTCAGAAGAATAAAATAAGAAGGGACATCTATGTTTTGGAAATCTTTCTACAATTACAGTACCAAGATTTTTCTATGATAGTAATGATTCCATATGATTTTCCAGAAGTAAATTTATACTATTCCTGAAAGACCTACTAGACTAGTGGCTGAAGCATAGGGGTTGATGATTGGAACAAAGAAGCAGAAGACCCTCATTTGATTCCAGAAAATACTTTGGAATGATGTAAGTTTATATCCTTTTACCCAGTGTATCAGGGACTATTCTAGACCCAGGTAATTCCCATCTCATAGATGGAAGATAACCCCTCAAAATGAAATCTTGATCTAAAAGCCATACTTAGATAATGCTTTAGGGTCTGGAGAGTGGCTCAGAAAGGTTGATTTGCCAGAAACTCAGACCAGGGACAGACTTCACAGTACCTTTGTTCTCTTTTTCCATGAGATTCCTTATGAACTAATGATCACCTGTTCCGAAGTTTGAGTTCCTGGGCTCTGGGAAATTTTCAGATTAATGCTTCATTGAAACCAGTGAAGTTCAGGAGATTGGCCTCTAAATCTGTGAGAGAAGGCAAAAATGATAGCCGTGGGATGAACTAGATTCCCTTCCCATCTTCCTTTTTCTCCCTCCTTTACCTTCTTGATCAAATACAGCATTCAGAGATGCCAAAGTGAAGATTTAAGAACAGAGGTAATGGACAATATCTTGTTTCCCCACCTACCACTGACCTAGAACTTCTCAGAATCAAGAAAAGCCAGCAGAACATCACTGTTGTGTTAAACATTGGAACTTTGCTATATGAAAGGGGAAAATGGGGAAGCCACCATTGGCATTACTCTCTCCCCACATCCTCTCCATGCCACCCCACCCCCACACATAAACAGACCGATCTAACAAGATGTGCTACCATGCATATACCTAATGGTTGACCCATCTCAAGATGCAAACTGGGACACTTTGTAGCAGTGCCCACCTCCAGTCAACATGAGGACTCCATTGGTTATAAAGACCATCCCTGGCTAAATCTTATTTGGATACATATATTTTCTGCATGATACTGCAGTGCAATTTTTTTCCTGTGGATGCTAATTGACCATAAAATTAGTCATTTAGAGAAGACTCATTTTCTGCTAAGTATAAAAAAAGGAAGTAGATAGATTAATTACCTACCCTTTCAAAATCATCTGGAATTATCTTGAAGGCAGATAGGTAGAAAGTGCTAGGCTTGGAGTCAGGTAAGATTTGAGTTTGATTTGGCATTAACTAGCTGTGGTCTCCTGGACTAATCATTTAAGATATATTATCCTCAATTTACTTATCTGCAAAATAGCACCTTCCTCAAAGGGTTATTGTGAGAATCAAATGGGAAAACCTATGTAAAGCATTTTGTACCTTCCTCAAAGGGTTATTGTGAGAACCAAATGAGAAAACCTATGTAAAGCATTTTGCAAACCTTAAAGCACCATTTAAATGCTGGTAATCATTATTAAAAATACAAAATATATGGGAAAATAATCATAGCAGAACTTTTTGTTGTAGCTAGGTGGCTTAGTGGGCAAGAACAGCGGACTTGAGTCCAAATTCTGCCGCAGATTCTAGATGTTCCATCCTGGACAAGTCACTTGATTTCTTTCAGCCTCAGTTTCCTCATCTGTAAAGTGGGAACAAAAATAATACCATCCACACAGGGCCATAGTGAGATTACGTTTACAGTGCCTTCAAATCTTAAAGCACTATATAAGAGCTTGCTTCTTCTGATAGCAAAAAAACATAAATCACCAATTGGGAAACAGTTGGACAAACTGGCATGTGAACATAATAGGATACTATTACACTGCAATAAGTGATAAACAGTGAGGAATTCAGATAAAAATGGGAACCATTTGTATGAAATTATCAAGATCCAGCATTTAGCAGAGTGCCTGGCACAGAGTAGATCCTTAAAAAATAAATGATCATTGACTAACTGACTGACAGATACTTGGATACAGGAGACCCAGGAGAACCAAAAGACACAATGACTATAATGATGTAAATGGAAACAGTACCCAAAGGTAGTTATTAGCTATAGTTACATACACATATGCACACACATACATATATGTGTATACATGCACACAATATATGGCCATATAAATATATACACACTTTTAAATACACATTAGATCACATATATGACAAATCATATATAACATATATAGTACATGTATGCATATGTGTATGTGTGCTGTATCACTTAGTAAGTGTTGTTTTCATTCAGTAGTCCTAGATAACTGATAATGTTTTTAAAATACCTCCCGATTCTCAGTAGAAAAGTACAGGACCAGGGATATGTAATGTAGTATACAATGTTAGACCAGTCATTGCTTTGATATTTGCCTTTCTTAGAAGGGAGATGGTAATGAAGTTGGGATGAAGGCAGAGGAATGAAGTAAGGGTAAATGATTATGCTATAAAAGCAAAAGGCATCAATGGAAAATTTCTAACACATTGTTGACTATGTGACTCTGGGCAAGTCATTTAACTACTCAAAGCTCTTGTCAACCCTCAAAAACACTAAATTATAAAAGGTCAACAAACTGCATTGGAAAAGAGAATTTCCTCATGGGGAGTTCCTTATGCCAATGAAATTACAAATCTAGGACTTATCCCCTCTGTTGTTGCTGTTGTTGTTTGTCCTTTCTTGACCTGCATGTGAATTAGATTAAAATGAGACCTAGAATGAATATAAATACTAATTTGTTTTCTGTTCTGGCCAGAAACTCTGAGGGTCTTCCCCTCCCGGATTAATATTTTTATGATAGTAAATTAGGGCAGTTGTCTCAATTCTTACCTAGCCCTTAGTCATTGAATGGATATTGCCTCAGAGAAATTGAGACCTGGCAAACACCTTCATTTAGAAAGGACTAGATCACAACTGTATCCCTGGCCAGGTCAATGCCAATCATCTTGATTTTTGACTTACCTCTGGACTTTAATGACTCTGGAGGAGTAAGGCTGACAACTTTGCATAGCTCTGCCTCTCTTATCTTGTCTATAATAGAAAGAAGGCAGAGGTTTTCACCCCAACTTCATTATTTACAAAATCAATGACCCTTGGCAAGTCAGTAATCGCTATTGATTAGGACTCTGCTATTGACATAGTTTATGATCTACCTTGATGCACTTGGCAGTCATCATTTCTGAGGAAACATTTAAAATTACTCTGTCCTTCCAACTTTCCCCCCACTGAGCAAGTTAAAAAAAAAGTTGAAAAATAAAGTCCACAATAAATAACTGCATAATCCAGGAAAAAATTCCCAAATTAGCTATGTCCAAAAATGTGTATCTCTTCATATATTTTATGCTCACTTTCTATCTGTCAGAAGGTAAAAGGCAAGTTTCATCTTCATTCTTTTGGACTTACTGTCTATCATTACACTGATCACAGTTCTGAAGTCTTTAAAATTTGTTTTTCTCTATAATGTCGTGATCATTATATCAATTGTTCTACTTCACTTTACTCTGCATTTATTTACAAAAATCTTTTCAGTTTCCTCTGAAATTGTCCATCTCATCGTTTCTTATGGCACAGTAATATTCCATTATATTCATATACCCCAATTTGTTTAGTTATGCCCCAATAAGAAGATGCCCTTCATCTTTAGTTTCCAATTTCTGAAAACTAGAAATGAGCTGCTATAAAATTTTTTTTCAAACACATACTACAGATAATGCTGAATTAGGAAGAATGTGAGAATTATACAACTAATCAATTGTAGGTATTTTGACAGTATACCATGGCAGCAAGGTAATGGAAGGAATGTTGCATTTGGAGTAGGGGGACCTGGCACTCACTACCTCTGGGACCTTGGGTCTCAGTTTTCTTATCTGTAAAATAAGCAGATGAGAATAGCTGACCTCTAAGGTCCTTTTCAGCTCTAAATCTATGATTCCAGCTCTAACTCTATGCTGCCTTGAAGCTAAAATTTTGAGATGCTTTTTTTGTTGTCGTTGAAATTAGCTTTTTCAAGTAATTCCAATATGGCATGTGGTATTTACTTTTAAAATATTTGGCACTCAAGCACTCACAAGAACTTGACAGATGAAATTCACTATGGAGAGCAATGAATGTGGCTTTGGCCAGAGCATAAGTCTTATGACTGTTAACATTCACTGAGCTCACCAGCATTCAAGGGTTCTGGAGTCTTTATCTGGAAAATGTATACCCTTTGTTATCTTGGGAAGGGTCCATCTAAACAAAGAATTCACAGCTCCCCCAGAGTCATTCCTACAAGAGGAGAAAATCTCTGTAGCTTTGCCTTATGGACACTTGCCAGCATCACCCGTCGATTTCCCTCCCTCAATGAGTGCTTAAAGCAAAGTCTGTAAATGAACAAAAGCATCTGTCCTCTCCAGAAATACTGTTAGAAATACTGAAAAATGTATTTGAGGACTGAAGTTAGGACAATCTGGTTTTGTTCACAAAATTCTTGTTATAACCACATCTGTTATCAGTGGAGTTGATTGTGTTAATACCAACAGGCATTACCTTCCTTGCTCTGGGGTTCTCTTCCAGTATACTTTGGCTGACTGCATTAATCAGCAGGGATTGACATGAGCTATCTGTTTATGATTATTTTTCTCTTGTATTTACTTGAAGGCCTGTCTCCCAGCACAGACTAATTTACATTTTTCTTTATTCTAAAAACCTATTCTGTCTGTTGTTCTATTCTTTTCTCACATGATACCAAGAGGGTATTTCTAGTATCCTATGATAACAAGCAGATATTCAAGTTTCTTCACCATCTCAAGTCTGCAATAGAACTTAAAAGTGTTCCTTAACATTTCTGCCATGAACATTGACTAAAAGTCATTGTTAGCAGCAGGAATTCACACCCTAGCAGAGGGTAAGTGAGGACTGTAAGCTGCTCCCACTGAAGCTACTTGGGCAAAGAGATTGTTTTACATTCCATCTTTGTGTCCCCCAAACCTAGCACATTGCACAGAGTTGAAAGGAAAATTCTTCCCTTGGATTTTTATCCTGATTAACAAGATAAAACTCAGGACAAAGAGAATCAAAAGAGTTTATTACTAGTACCTCTGGACTGATCACTGGAGATCAGCAAATGTCTTCAATGTGGGCCAGCTTTTGTTGGTAACTTTCATAATGAAATAAAGACAATTCAGATAGGTCCACATCAATAAAAGAGGTTGGGCCTTTGCATCTCAGTTCTTCCCCAAGGTATATGACAATTTGCAGGCAGGTGTACAAACATCAAAGGTAGGGGTCCATGACTAAGTGCAAGAAATGCAAAGAGCTGCAAACTTAGTGTTGTTTTCCCCAGCAATGATTGACAACTGAGATGCAAGGGCCCAACCTCTTTTGCTGATGTGGACCTATCTGAATTGTGAGAGCAGAGACTGGGTGCTAATTTTGGGACTGGTGAATCTCCCTCAGATGGAGGACAGCTACTAATGATGGGAATTGACCAATGCTGTTCTTCAGAGGCAAAGGGGAATCAGCATGGCACAGTGGGAAATATTTTGGGCTTTGATTCAAGATCTGGGTTCAAGTTTCATCTCTGCCATCAAGGAGACAGTGGGCAAGTCATTTAAAGTCTCTGTACCAAGGTTCACTCATCTGTGATATGAAGAGGTCAGTCTAGTGTGTAAGATTCCTTCCAGGGTTTTGCCTCTGATCCTATGAGATGCAGAGCATGTCAAGTACGAGGAAGAGTCAGACCTTTCTCTCAGTCCTAGTCCCAGTGATCTTCAGGAATGTAGATTCCCTCCCCTATGGATGAATTCCTCTCAGGCTGCTCTCCTGACTTTATCTACTGTACCCCCAGAAACTTCATTCTGGAAGCTCATTCCAGTCCTGGAATTCACACGTTAGAAGTAGCCTGGGCTCCTGCAGCCTCTCCCTCTGACTGAATATCTCTTTCCAGAACCTCCATTTAAGGAGGATGCCCAGGCCAGCCATGTCTCATTCTTCTCAAGACTGCACTCTGGACTTTCTCTACTATGCCCTCTCACTATGTAGCTTCATCCCACACCCGCTCCTGTATTTTGCTTCCTTTTAGGTGCTGTCTTCCCCTGTTATAAGAAAAATTCTCTGTCCAGGCTTTTACCCCAGGCAAAACTCAGGAAAAAGAAAATTAAAAGAGTTTATTAAAAAGAGATCAAGGTAGCAAGGCTGATCAGTGGAGATCAATAAGTATTCAAGAAGGGGGGAGCAAGTCAGCTTTTATTGAAAACTTCCTTAATGAGATAAAGACAATTTGGATAGATACATGTCAGCAAAAGAGGACGGGCCATTTCATCTCAGCTCCTCCCCAAATGCCATACTTGATGCTTAATAGGTAGGAGATGACCTGCTACAGCATGGATAGCAGGTTATACAAAAGCCACAGACTGGGACAGAACCTTCCACAACAGAATCTACCCCAATGCTGATTTACAAGCAGGACTGGGAACCATGGGTTCACTAAGTCAACATAACTTTCAATGACCCCATCAGAATGTGAGTTCCTTAGGGTTTCTGTTGTTATGGTTTAGTCATTTTTTAAGTCATGTCCAACTCTCCAAATCCTTTTGGGATTTTCTTGGCAAAGATCCTAGAGTGGTTTGCTGTTTCCTTCTCCAGTTCATTTTACAGATGAGGAAACTGAGGCACACAGGGTGAAGTGTGTAAGAAGCATGCTCACTTTAGAAAGAATAATACTCGTGAAGCCAGGAAAAGTTTTTATTTTATTTTACATTCCTTGTGCATGGGTAACTCCCTCAAGGAGAAGCCTTGCTCAGACAAACACAAAGCTATTCATACTCTGTTCCTAATTCAAATTCCCCCCCTTGCTCTCCATTGGCCAGATGCAACCTCTTGAACTTCATGATTGCCCCTTCATGTTCTGCTCCTAGATATGTTCCCCCTTCCTCTTAATTTAGTTTGCTCTGCCCTGGGGTGGGGGGTGTTGGATAAATAGTAAACTGCTGGTTAAGCTAGTGTACAAACTCCTGACCTTTTACTTTATTAGAAGCCTGGTTCTGCTAGGTCACAGTTCCGATTAGAACCGGTTACCTCTGACTTACATCCTGTTATCACTTGAAACTGGGATCAGTTTTAATCCTGTGGAAATAGAATTCCTTCTTTTGTTTCTCACAAATGACTTGCCCATGGTCACACAGCTAGTTAAGTGTCTGAGACCAGATCTGAACTCATGAAGATGAGTCTTCTTGATAGCAAGATCAATGCTCTATCCACTGTGCCACATGAAGTCTTTCCTTTATAATCCTATACATGTACAAAGGAAAGGCTTTTCATACATATATACATATGCGTATGTATATATCTATATCTATATATATCTGTGTGTATATACATATGTATATATGATTTTATGCTTTAAAAACATTATTCTGAGAAGGGGGAATCTAGATTTCACCAAACTGTCAAATAGATCCAAAAACATTTAACAACTGGCTCTTTAGGGTGGGGTGATATATATCCACAGAACCTAAATGTTTTTTTAGTTTATTAACATTTTATCCACATAACTTACCTGATTCTAGACAATCAATAAACTGGAGTCAGGAGGACCTGAATTCAAATCCAGCCTCAGAAACTTGACACTTGCTAGCTGTGTGACCCTGGGCAAGTCATTTAACCCTGATTGCCTTGCAAAACAAAAAACAAGACAATAAAACAAACTCTGATTTGTAGTGTTTACCAAATTCTGAGGTATAAGTGCTCATGCTGAAAACCGAACAGTTCAAGCTGGTTCCAGTGTACCATGGGATCCATGACACACTAGTATAACCCCTGCATAAATCCCAATTCATAGGATCTAAAGGTGGAAAACATCTTTGAGAGCATCTTGTCCAGCCCCCTCATCTTTTTTTTTAAATTAAAATTTATGTTTACTTTTAGTTTACATCATTCATTTCCACAAGATTTGGGGTTACAAATTTTCTCCCCATCTTTCCCCTACCCACCACCCCAGAACAGCGATCCCACTGTATATCCCTTCCCCCAATCTGCTTTTTCCTATGTCCTTCTCCATTCCCCCTCCTACTTTCCCGTAGGGCAAGATGGATCCCCACCCCTCGGTGACTATACACCAACCCCCTCATCTTGTACAAGAGAAGTCTGGGCCCCAAGGAGGTTGAATGATTTGCTCAGTACCATACAGTTAATTCATCAGGTCCATTCATTAGGGTAGAGGTATGAGGATGGGAATCAGCAGGAGCCAGAATTAAGACCCAAATCTATCTCCCAACTATCATTCCAGTGCTCTTTCCACTATAACTTTTTTAAAAAGTTAAATAAGTCATATCGCTGCAAAAAAGATTATTTTCTACTAATTAAAGTATTGGGTTACCCTGTAATTCTTTTGTAGATTCACTTACAGACTTCAAATAACATGTTTTTATTGGATTGTACTCAGGAATTTATAGAAAAGCCCAGTAAAGTCATATTAGCTTAAATATATCTGGAACATATAACATGTGCAAATTCTTTTCACTTTTTAAAAAGACATCTTTGTAGTCTATGTTACTGGGGAATAGTTGGCACAAGTCCATTTGGTGTTGTATTTCTACCAATTAAGCCCAACATTTCAAAGGTAACCATTTTTTTTTCATTGACTTCCTCCATTTTCATGGACTTATCCTTTGTGTCCTTTTTGTTTCTACAGTCTGGGCAATATATCTCACTATAAGTTTATTTCAATGGAGACTTGTATCAAAATCCATGGTCTTTTGTTGAAAAGCAACCACTTTGAAGTTTATCATCAGGTAGATTATATTTATTTATTTATCATCAGGTAGATTATAATACCCTGTTATTAGTTCTTTCAGTAAAGACCCTCCTAAATTCAACTGATACAGCACACATGAATGGAAAGGCATTTGAGAAGAGCTCTAGTCTAACATCCTGACTCTACCTCTTATACTTTTCAGTCATGACAGGAATAGAGTTGTCTAAAATTTCCCTTATTCTAAACAAATGATTATATTACATTATATTATATAATGTATATATAATATATTATATTATATTAATTTGATGGAGTATTGTTAACAACAACTACATGCACTAAATTAAAACATGGAAAAATTTGTATAGTAGAACTTAAAGTTGAATAAAGAAAAAATGTGTGTACCTATACAATCATATAAAAGTGTATATACAGGCATTAATAAATATGGGAAGAAAATTTGGAATATTGTAAATAATTCAGTGATTAATGTTCATTAGTTTGATTTTTTATAAAGTTCTCAGGTTCCTAAAAAAGCATAGTAGTGACCTCAAAAATTCAGATTGACTTCATCAAGATTAGGTCATCAATCAATCAATATTCAATTAATCAACAAACAGTTATTAAATACCTGCTTTGAAGGGCAGAGACAAGAGGATGGAAAAAAGGCAAGGACTCACCTGAGCTCTCCAAAATTCCCCTCCAAACAACTTTAAATAATGCCTCAAAACACATTCTCAAGTTAATTTGGGTATTTATAATAGCCAAAATGACCTAGGTACTCAAAGGTGTTCTCTTAAACAATATTGCTGTTACTATATACAAGGTTCTCTCGGTTCTGCTCGTTTAACTCTTCATTATTTTGTGAAAGTCTATCCTTGTTTTTCTAAGATCAGTGAGCTCATCATTTCTTATAGCATAATAGTATTCCATCACAATTATATAACACAACTTGTTCAGCCATTTACCAATTCATGGGCATTTTCTGCTGTTTCCAGTTCTTTGCTACCACAAAGAGAACTGCTGTAAATATTTCCTTTTTCCTTAGTCATGTTTTTTTAATCTTTTTTTTTTTTATTTATCTTTTTGTTTTGGAAGTAGACCTAGTAGTGGTATTGCTGGGTTAAAGAGTTATACAAATTCTTTTATATATAGGGACTTTAATAATTCTTTAGGGAAAACAGAAAATTTTTAGGTATTCCTGATGAAAAAACCAGAGCTGAATAGAAAATCTGACATTCAAATATAAGACCTAAGAGAAGTATAAAACATAACAGGAAAGAGAAATCATAAGGGATTCAATAAAATTAAACTGTTTACATTCCCACATGAGAAGGTAATAACTTGTCACTTCTGAGAATTTTATCATTATTATGGCAGTTAGGAGGAGTATAAGGACAGAGGTCTTGGGTGTGAGTTCAATAAAATGAGATAGTTATCTAAAAAATTAAATTAAGGGGTGAGAAAGAGGAATGCACTGGGAGAAGGGAAAAGGGAAAAACAGAATGGGATAAATTATCTCGCATTAAAGAAACACAATAGAACTTTTATAGTGAAGGAGAATATGGGGAAAGTAGGCAGGAGCACTTGAACTTTACTTTCATCAGAATTGGCTCAAAGAAGCAATAACATACATACTCAATTGAGTATAAAAATCTATTTACCATACAGGAAAGAAGGAAGGAAAGGGGATAAGAGAAGGTGTGTCAGGGTGGCTGATTGAATGAGGTGGTAGTCAGAAGCAAAACAATTTTGAAGCTAGACTGGGTGAAAGGAGAGAGTAGAATAAATGGGGGAGGAGGGAAGGGAGGGTGATAGAGGTAAATACACTGTAATCGTAACTGTGGAAAAAAAATTGCAGAAAGTATTTCTGGTACAGGCTTCAACTATATTGAGAATTGAATCAAATGTATAAAAATAAGAGCCATTTCCTAATTGATGAATGGTCAAAGGATATGAACAGGCAGTTTTCAGACAAAATAATCAATACTATCTATAATCATATGAAAAAGTGCCCTCAATCACTACTGACTAGAGAAATGTAAATTAAAACAACTCTGAGGTACCATCCCACACTTATCAGATTGCCTGATATGACAGAAAAGGAAAATGACAAATGTTGGAGGGGATATGGGGAAATTGAGACACTAATGTATTATAGGTGGAGTTGTGAACTGATTCAACCATTTTGTAGAGCAATTTGGAACTATGCTCAAAGGGCTATAAAACTGTGCATACTCTTTAACCCAGAAATACCACTACTAGGTTTTTATCTTCAAAAGATGAAAAGGAAAAGGAAAAGGACCTATATGTACAAAAAAAATTATAGCAGCTCTTTTAGTAGTGGCAAAGAATTGGAAATTGAGGGAATGCTATAATGGGAATGGGAATTTGAAGATCTTCCCTGCCTCTTAATAGACCTAGGGGGGAGTTTGAAGCTTCCCTGCTGTAAAGATAAACTCTACCCCCTGATGGGCTGAATGTGGTCACATGGAACCTGTGATGGGAGGAGTTTACTGAGGAGAAGCAGAGCCCACAGAAGAAGCTGGTAGAGAGCAAATGTGACAGTTGGAGATGGAGGAGCTCAGAGAGAGAGGGGGTTTGTGAATAAATATTGATCACATATTGGTTTGTGGGAAGGCTAAAGGATGCCGTGGCTCTTAGCATTATTATGGCTTCTGAATATCTTCCATACTACAGCTTACTGGTTTTGGGACTAGGTTTTCTGGTGTCTAAATAAATCGTTCAACTTTATCCTTTATCTGGAGAGTTTGGCATATTTTGCATCAGTTTATGTAAGTCTTTCCAGGTTTTTCTGAGAACATCCTGTTTATCATTTCTTACATAAACTGATGCAAAATGAAGTGAGTAAACCAGGAGAACATCGTACACAGTAACAGCAATAACTGTACAATTGTCAGCTGCAAATGACTTAGCTATTCTTAGCAATACAATGATCCAAGACAATTCTGAAGGACTTATGATGAAAAATACTATCCATCTGCAGAGAAAGAACTAATGAAGTCTGAATGCAGATGGAAGAATACTTTTTTTAAACTTTATTTTCTTAGGGTTTTTTTGGTCTGTGTTTTCTTTTACAACATGACTAATATGGAAATATGTTTGGCGTGACTGCACATGTACAACCTATGTCAAATTGCTTGCCTTCTCAATGAGAGGGAAGGAAGAGAATTTGGAACTCAAAGTTTTAAGAAACAAATGTTTAAAATTATTTTTAAATGTAATTGGGGGAAATAAAATATTAAATATTTTTAAATGAATGTAAAAAAAATTAAATACCTACTCTGGGTCAGGCACTATGCAAAACGGGGGCGCGGGGACATAAAAAGATAAGACAAAAGACAGCCCCTGTCCTCAAGGAGCTTACAATCTAGTGGGGGAGAAAACATGCATACAAATAAATGCAAAACAAGTTATATACAGGATAAATTGGAAATAATAAAACAAAGACACTAGAATTAAGAGGGGTTGGAGAAGGCTTTCTATAGAAGGTGAGATTTTAGTTGGAGCTTAAAGGAAGCCAGGGAGGTCAGTAGTCAGAGCACAAGAGTTTCAAGAATGGGGGGCAGCAGGGGCAGCTAGGTTGCACAGTAAATAGAGCACTGACCCTGGAGTCAGGAGGACCTGAGTTCAAATCTGGCCTCAGACATTTAACACTTACTAGCCATGTGACCTTGGACAAATCACTTAACCCCAATTGCCCTGCCTTCCCCCCTCCAAAAAAAAGAATGGAGGCAGCCAGAAAAAATGTCCTGAGTCAAGAGATGGGGTGTCTTGTTTGTGGAACAGCAAAGAAGCCAGTGGCACTGAATCAAAGGATACAGAGAGGAGAGTAAGGTGTAAAAAGACTGGAAAAAATAGGATGGGGCCCTAGCCCCCTGAAGGGCTATGAATGCCAAATAGAGTATTTTGTATATGAACTTGGAGGCAAATAGAAGCCACTGAAGTCTACTGAGTGATATGAACAGACCTGTTTTAGGAAAATCACTGTAGTGACTGAATTGAGGATGGATTGGAGTGGGGAGAGATTTGTGGCAGGCAGACCCATCAGAAGGCTATTGCTATTGCATTAATCTGGTGTGAGATGATGAGGGCCTGCTCCAGAGTAGAGAAAGTGTCAGAGGAGAGAAGGAGGTGTATTGAGAAATGTTGCAAAGGAAAATCGACAGGCCTTGGCAATAGCTTATATATGACTCCAAAATTGTGAGCCTGAGGGACAGGGAGGATGGTGTTGGCCTCTACAGTAATAAGAGAGGTAGGAGAGGGGAAATGTTTGGGGGGTAAAGATAATGAGTTCTGTTTTGAGGATACTGTGTTTTAAATGTCTACCTGGCATCTAGTTGGAGATATCTGAAAAGCAGTTGGAGATGTGAGATTGAAGGTCTGTGAAAAGGTTAGGACAGGAGTGGTAAATTTGATAACTGCCAGTACAGAGATGGGTCATCAGCATAGAGACAGTCATACAAAAATACCTTTAAATCCTTTTATAACAAGATGATTAGACTAATAGATTAGAAGAATCCTATCCTTATAGATCACCGAGATTTCAGTAAAGGATTTGACAATATCTTTCATGCCATTCTTGTGACAAAGACAAAGAGATGTAGGATAAATAACATTTTGGTGGATTTGGAACTGCTTAAATGGCCAAGCCTAAAGAGTCATTTGAAATCAACTTAGAAGGAGATCTCCTGGAGAGAGCTGCAAGGATAAGTGATAGACACAAAGCTGTTTAGTATTTTTATCCATGATTTGGTAAAGGTTGCATGGATAGAATTCAATTCTTACTAAATTTGCATGTGACATAAATTCCTGAGGATTTATAAAATCTGCATAAATCTGATATGCAGAATGAGTTAGTAAAAAAAAATTCTAGACAGACTAGAATTTGAGGACAAATCAAAGAATTTAATTAAGAAGAATTGTTAAATAAAGGAGAAATAAAATTAAGAAGAATTTAACAAATGTGAAGCTTTACACTTGTAGCAGCAACACCCTAGGATAACCCAGGATGGCTGCTAGCACAGTTTCTTTGATCTGCTTTTCTAAAGGAAAGCAACTCAAAAAGGGTTAACTATCTTATTTTAATCAAACATGTATCATTTACCTAGTCCAGGGGAAAAAGTCAGCACCCTGAACTTCAGAGAATACAAACAGAAGTTACAAGCAGACAAAAATACAGACAGAGAAAATAACACAATTCATCAGACCAATAGACAGGGCTTCTAGGTGTCTGACCATTACATACATACATAGTTAGTTAGTCACCAGAGAGAGAAGCACCAACATCTGGGTTTTCAAAGCCAGAGGACTCAATGGCTGCCCAGAGTCTCATCTGGCCAAATCTCACAACTCTTCCCAAAGTGAGCCCCAAAGCAAAACCTCACCTCAGATGTATATATAGAGCCTTCTCCAGGGTCAGAGAACATCACAGCCCTCAATGACCCACTTGACTACAAAGTAACAAAAATCGTGCCTCCTGAAAAGCAAGCCTCCCACCACAGGCTCCATGTGAGCACCTGCAGCCTATTAGGGGGTAGAGTATATTTTCAAATCAGGAAAGGTCCTCAAATTCACCTAGGCCTATTAATGGGCAGGGAAGATCTTCAAATTCCTATTACCATTACAACACTTGGGTTAAAAACAGTCAATTTCATGAATATAAGATGGGAATGGCACAGTTAGAAAGTAGTTGGTTCTCCTGGTGATGCTATATGGCTCCAAATGATGCAATATAAGAATTTCACATAGCTCAAAATGTAGTGAGAAGGGTCAAGGTGGATTTAAGTAGACTGTAACATAATTATTACCTGCTCATAAGAAGTGGCATAAAATACATTATTCCCTCCCTGCCCCATAAGTAAACCAGTCATATGATAAGGGTGAGGGATAATAAATGGGCAATGAAAATGCTGCATTGTATCCATGAAATGTGGAGAAAAACAGAGAATGGTCTCCATTACACTTTGGTAGATGATCTATGAAGATGTTCAGGAAACATGAACAAAAAGTGTAGAGGATGAGTAGGTACAAAGGGATTGCTATCTCTAATGGTGATGAGATCACAGAACTGTAGCAATTAATTCAATTCAACAAGCATTTATAAGGCACAAATATCTTCAGACTTGTCTTGATCAGCTCCAGAGGGCAAAATTAGGAGCAATGTGTAGCATTTACAGAAGCAGATGCCAGGAAAAGCTTCCTAATAATTACAGTTATTGCAGTGGTAGTGGGTTCCCTTTTATAATTATAACATGCTTAGCACAGTGCCTGGCACATAGTAAGCACTGTATAAATGTTAGCTGTTTCTGTTATTATTATTATTAACTTCACCATTATCATTATTGAAGATATGGTTGAATGACCACTCAACCGGGACATTATTGAGTGCTTTCTGATGCATATACATGTTTCACTGGAACTCACACATATACATACACAATTAAGATCTACCTAAATTAAATTACAGAATTAGTGCTATGTCAGTCAAATTACCAAGTAGTTACTTTATAGAGCTAGACAAAATAATAATAAATTTGATCTAAAGAAAAAAAAAAGCTCATATTTTCAAGGGAAATAATTAAAGGTCTGACCACATCACTCCCCTACTCAACAAGGGGAAAAAAAAGTAGGAGGAAAGGAGGAAGTCTAGCATCATCAGATCTCAAATTATATTATAAAGAAAGAATCGTCAAAACTCTTTGTTATGGAATTTAAAAAATAGAAAAGATGATCAATGTTGAAGTTGGATAAGAAAATCTAAAAGCAAACAAACATGATAGCCTAGTGTTCTATAGAGACTGACACACAAATTACTAAGGCTAGGATGCTCTCTTAATCAAGAACGATGTGGTAAATTGGAAGGGACCATTGGTGCTGTGAATATTGCCTTGCCAATACACAGGGTTAAGTGACTTGCCTAGGATTCCACAGATAGTAAATATCTAAGGCGAGATTTGAACTCAAGTCTCCAGGCACAGCATTCTATCTATTGCACTACCTGGTTGCCCTGCTCCCTGCCTTACCCCCTCCCCCACTTACCCAGAGGTAATACTATAAGACATATAAAGAGAAGGTGAAATTCATGAGCCTAGATAACAAATTGGATGTGAGAGGTGAGATAGTGAGGCTTCAAGTATGACACCTAAGATGTGAGCCTGGGTGACTAGGAGGATGGTGGTGTAGATAGATGGGGGAGTCATAGATAGGGGAGGGTTTGGGGAAAAAGATAAAAATTCCATTTTGGACATGTGGAATTTAAAATGCCCACAGGACATCCAACTGAAGATGTTCAATAGGCATTTGAGTCTGAAGGTCAGCAGAGAGGTTAAGGTTAGATATATAAATGTAAGAATATTTATCATAGAGATAATCATTGAATCCATGAGAGCTGATGAGATTGGCAAAGGAAATAGTAGGTGGAGAAGAGGAGAAGGACTAAGAGAGAGCCCTATGGAACACCTACATTTAGCAGGCTGACCTGGATGAAGATCCGGCAAAGGAGACTGAGAAGAAATGGTCAGACAGATAGGAGGATAAACAGGATTTAATTATAGTATCTTATCTATGCTGCTGCTTCTCAAATCTACCCTATACCTATCACCACCTCTCTAATAACCTTCCGGGCTTATATCTCCAACTGCCTCTCAGATATTTTCAACTGGATGTCCAATAGACCAACTCAATGTGTCCAAACGAAATTCATTCTCTTTCCCCCTAAACTTTCCCACTCTCCAAACTTCCCCATTACAGTTGGAGGTACTGCCATCCTCCCAGTCACCCAGGCTTGCAACCTCAGCTCCTCACTATATCTCACCTTACACATCCCACCTATTGCCAAGGCTTGTCAATTTTACCTTCAATCTTCTCTCCCCTGATACCCATCACCTCATGTCTGGACAACTGCAATAGCCTTCTGGTAAATCAGTCTGCCTTAAGTCTCTCCCCACTCCCATCCATTCTTCATTCAGTCACCAAAATGATTTTCATATAGTGAAGGTCTGGCCACATCACTCCCCTACTCAACAAACTCTTGTGGCTCCCCACCACCTCCAAGATCAAAAGCAAAATCCTCCAGTTGGCATCCAAAGCCCTACCTAGACTCAACTGCCCTCCCCCCAAATTTTCCAATCTTCTTCATCTCCTGCTTCCCCACTCTTTGATCCAGTGACCAGTGACACTTGTCTTCTTGCTATTGCTTGCACAAGACACTCCATCTCTCAACTACAATAATTTTTTTTCTGATATTTCTCCATTCCTGAAATGTTCTCCCTCCTTATCTTTGCCTTCTGGCTTCCTTTAGCCCCATCTAAAATCCCACCTTCTACAGAAAGCCTTTCCTAACCCTTCTTAATTCTAGTACCTTTTCTCTGTAAATTATTTACTATCTATCCTTTACAGAGCGTGTTTGTACATATTTTTGTTGTCTCCTCCTTTACACTGTGAACTTCTTGAGGACAGGGCTGTCTTTGACCTCTTTTTGTATCTCTAGCACTTAGTGCTCATAATAGACATTTAATAAATAAAGTTAATAAATGTTTATTAACTAACTAACTAGCCAAGAAAGAGTGGTACCACAACAGCTAGAGAAAATAATTCAGTGACTAGGCAGACTTCTTTAAGAAGTAACTCATGGGCTGGCCCCTTTAATTAAAAAAACAAAACAAAACTAGAAGAGGAAGACTCTCAGATCACTGGTCAAAAGACAAAGAGTTACTTTGACATTCACTCTGAGCCAGGAGGGCCCAAAATATAGCCATTAGGTGGAACTTGGGCAGGGACCTATTGTGGTTCAATCTCTGAGCTCCAGAGTAAGATGGATTAAAGGTTTGGTTTTTGAGAAAAAGGAAAGAAAAGAAAGAGAAGAAAGGAAGGAAACCCAAAGAAAGTCAGTAAACCCCAAGTTAGGAGGTCAGCTTCCAGCCAACAAAATTTGCCTTCCTTTGGAGAAGAGAAGGAGAAGGAAAGGGAGAGGGAGAGGATAAACTGAGTTACCCAACTGACTGGGTCCCCATTCAGGTAGCTCAGACTACTCACAGGTTATGAGCCATCTCCAGTCATCCTGGTGAATATCTGGTCATTGGATCCAGATGGCTATGGAGGAAAAAGTGAGGCTGGTGACCTTGCACAGCCCTCCCTTACTCAAATCAAAGTCAACTGCAAGTCACGTTATCAATCTCCCTGATGTCATGGTCCTCTTTGAAAGTGAAGGACAAACACACAAGATAAAAGAATGTATCAAGGAAAAGAGGCTTAACAATCAACTATGTGAAAGGATTCAGAGAGGTCTAGATTGAGGGTTTGAGTTAGATCCAGAGGTTCTATGATACCCTATGGGTGGCTATTTCTAACACACCATAGTTCAGGAGCTCCCACCTAAGTGTTTTCCATTAATAGTCAGCCAGTAGAAACAATTTAGCATTCAGCAAAGGCATTTACTAAGATGGCATAGTAATAATACTAAGTATAAAACCCTTTCTTATAAAATTCAGGCATACTAAAGCATACTTCAGGCATACTAAGATGGCATAGTAATAATACTAGTGTATAATACTAATAATACTAAGTATAAAACCCTTTCTTATAAAATTCAGGCATACTCTAACACCAATAAACAAACAACGTATGTTAGAAGAATATTCACAAACTTAGAGTACAGTGATAGCATATAGGAAATACATATAGTCAAAGCAATTTTATTTGTTTTTTAGTACCACAGGGTCTCAAAATCTTTTGTTGTTATTGTCCTTATTCATCTTTCATTCTTGAAGAGGACTGATGAAATTACAAAGGTGATATCCTGACTTGCTCATGAATTGCATTTAAGTGAAGTAGAGCTGCCCAGAGTTGTCAGTCTCAATCTTCCCTCCAGAGTCATCAAAGTCCAGAGGCAAGACAAAAGACTGGCATAGCCCAAGATGCAGCAAGTGACCTTGGTCTTTCCCAGGTCTCAGTTTGTCTGAGGCAACATTCATTCAATGACTAAGGGGTAGGTAAGAATTGAGACAAAAGATGGCCCAATTTACCATTACAAAAATATCTACCTGGGATATCTCCCTTCATTCTTTTCAGAGTATGGCAGACTATGTCTGGAACAGTAGATAATAGGAGACTTTTTTGATTTATTGGGAGATTTGGTTCCCCTCCTTCTACCCAATTTCAGATCACAGAGTGACCAGATATAATCAGATTATGAGGTATTAATGTGTTAATAAAGTGTTAACATGCTATTATGCCTTCACAAAATAGGAACACATCTCTCTAAGTCAGAAGGGAGTAATGCCATTAAATTGAATGAACAAAACTGGCTACCCATTCAGGCCTTTAAGCCCTGAGTTTCTGGCTAGGACATGAAATAATTGTGATTTACACTCATTCTAAGTCATGAAAAATGAGTCACAGAGGTTGGGCTGGGGCTATTATTGGCCATTCTTGTAGTATTCAGTGAAAGCCAAACTGATTTGAGTTCAAAGGTGTAATCAAGTAGCTCCATTTGAAACACAATGGATTTTTTAAAGCCTGTTTTTCCAAAGCTGTATTTCAAGAAATCATAAATAAAAACTGCACAGGACAAAAAGTAAATTATCCCAGATTAAAAAAAAATACGTAGGGGCGGCTAGTTGGTGCTGTGAATAGGACACCAGCCCTAGAGTCAAAAGGACCTGAGTTCAGATCCGGCCTCAGACACTTAACACACACAAACAAAAACCTAGCTGTGTGACCTTGGGCAAGTTACTTAACCCCAATTGCCCTCCAAAAAAAAAAAAATATATATATATATATATAATAAAATATAAAATAAAAGTAACCCCAAAAAAGTTTAGTCCTCTCTGAAGCTTTGCTCTCAATTTCAAGGGTTAGCTATCTTTTGAATCCATATCTGGCTCTCCTCTCTGTTTCGGAATATGCTCACCATTTTCAGTGACTGCCTCTCTGTATTTTCGTCTGTCTGGAGTGTTTGTCTCTGTTCCCTCAACTGAGCCTTTGACTCTCTCAAGCTGACTCTTCAAATGATAGACTGTCTGCTTCCTTCTGGACAAGTAGCTCTACTGGTTGATTTGAGGATAAAGAGAAAAATTTTATTCCCTCCCAAGAGGTATTCTTTCCCCAACTACTAGCTCTTTCTTTAGCTGCCATCAAATGTCAAACTCCTCCCAGGCTTAAAGCCCTGAATGGGTATTGCCAGTTTTATTCATTCGATTTAATGGCATTACTCCCTTCTGACTTAGAGAGATGTGTTCCTATTTTGTGAAGGCATAATAGGATGTTAACACTTTATTAACACATTAATACCTCATAATCTGATTATATCTGGTCATTATATCATCTGAAATTGGGTAGGGGAAGAGGAACCAAATCTCCCAATAAATCAAAAAAGTCTCCTATTATCTACTGTTCCAGACATAGTCTGCCATACTCTGAAAAGAATGAAGGGAGATGTTTTCTCATAACTCCTCTTTGGAAATAAACTTGATTATTATAATTTCATAGCGCAGTTTCAATCATGTCGGTATGGTTGTTTTTTTCCCTCCATTTACATTGTTGAAGCCATTGTATATATTGTTTTCTGGGTTCTACTTCACTTTGCACCAGTTCGTATGTCTTCTAATGCTTTTCTGTATTCATCACATTCATTGTTTCTCATAGCCATTAACATTCCCTGACATTCATGTACCAAATTTATTTAGCCATTCCCTAATTAAATGGCATCTACTTTATTTCTTTGCCAATACAAAACATATCATATAGTAGCAATTTTGTGATAACAAAACTCTGTAGACAAAGTAGGTGCCCATCAACTGAAAAATGGCTAAATAAACTGTAGTATATAAGTGTAGTATACTGTTGCTGTTGTTTAGTCATTTTCAGTCATATCTAATTCTTCATGAATCAGAAAACTTTTTTGGGGTTTTCTTGGCAGAGCTACTAGAATGGTTTTGCCATTTCCTTCTCCAGTTCATTTTACAGATGAGGAAACTGAGACTAACAGGGCTAAGTGACTTGCCCAGGGTCACACAGCTAATGTCTGAATCTGGATTTGAACTCAGGTCTTCCTGATTCAAGGCCCAGAACTCCACCTATTATACTTAACTGCCTCTAATATTGCAATGTAAAAAAAAAAAATGGTAAATAGGAAGGAGTCCAAGATATTTAGAAAGGCATATGTGAACTGATTCAGGAAAATTAATTCTAATACTATCATTTGATTATTATTTTTTTTTAAGCAATTGGGGTTAAGTAACTTGCTCAAGGTTACATGGCTACTCATTATTTATGCGTGGGTGCTCATTTTCTGAGGCCAGATCTGATCTTGGGTCATCCCAACTCCGAGGCCAGCGCTCTTACTCACTGCGCCACCTAGCCGCCCTTTTTAGGGCAATTGGGGTTAAGTAACTTGCCCAAGGTTACACGGCTAGGTTTTTTTTGTTTTGTTTTGTGTGGATTAAGTGTCGGAGGCCGGCTCCAAACTCAGGTTCTTCTGAATCCAGGGCCGGCGCTCTATTCACGGCACTCTATTCACCTAGCCGCCCTCTATCATTTGATTATTAATATTAAAATGTAATATTCCCTCTTCAAAACCACCACATTCTAGCTAAGAAATATGATCATATTCTAGCCCTTCCCAAGGCCTGGTCTGGGCCTCTGTGTTTACCCCATGAGCACAGAAGCCAGCCTGAGTTCATTCACACTACCTAAAATTGACATTTATGCACGTGTTTTCTAATAAAAATTGGGGGTTATCTGGTCTACAAAGGGGAAACTAAGTCAGGGAGATCCTGATTGAGGTGATTTTCCTTGCCCAGACTTCTAGAGACTACTGAATCTCAGCTAACTCCCTGCTTCCCCTAACCCACACTGATTATGTAATAGGGAGAAGTTGAGAATTTTTAACTTACTTTCCCATTAAATGCCTACCAATCAGGTTTGCCTTTCACTTGTCAGGGGAAGTCTCAGTGATGTACTGTCAGAAGGAAAAGACCTGGGTTTAAAGGACCCAGTGACTCTTACTTGGTGTCTGATCTTGGAGAGAGGTCAATGACTTCAATTTTTTGGTGATTTGCTGGCATTGCTGATAAATTGACTTCTTATACTTGGAACTTTATCCCTCAGAATTCCACTCTTGACACAATGCAGAGCAAAGTAAGCCAAACAAAGAGAAATAACCAAAAGAATGTAAAGGAAAATATCACTGAAAGACATTTGAACTTTGTGACCAATCCTGACTGTACAAAACTCAAAGTGTTTTTACAAAACCCAGAGCTCTTGGAAGGTGCAGAGGTGTTGGGTTGTTTGGATTAATTACACATCTTTATTACAATTCAGCTTTTAATGGGGAGAGGGAGAGGAGGTGTGTGTCAGTAGAAAGTGATACTATTGTAAAGAAAAAAAATAATTTCAATGCAAAAAAAAAAAAAAGAAAAAAAAGGGGGAGGACCAAAAGTAGGGTGGAAGTAGAGAGGACTGGCTTATATTAGATATATATCGTATGTGGCTGGCTATATAGTATGATGTAAAGTGAATACACGGAAAACTATAATATATGGGATTGGGACTATTTCCCTGCAATTTCAGATTTGTATATAGGGCAACCCATCTCAGGTTATATGAAATGGTTTCTAGTAATAAACTTATCAGCAACAGAGACAGAGAAAGAGAGAGGAGAGAACCTAAGAAATATAAAAAGGAAAAATAATACTCAGTGATACATGACCCCTCCAATTTCTACAATGTTGGAGTCAGATTAAGGAGAAAAAGGGAAGTCATAGGATTTGTAAACATCTATGTTACACTATTGAATATTAACATAAGAATTTACCAATTTACCCTTTCTTAGAAGGGTTCATTCAAATGTGTTAAAAAAAAATTAAGGATTGGCTATCACATAAAATTTGTAAACAAAGTTTTTGGGAGAGAAGTGATATCATTGATCTTGGAAGATGTCTTAAACCAGAGTTATAAATAGCTGACCCAGGAGGAAAGAAGCATTAGAAGAGTAACAAAGTAGTAAATAAAATCATCCTTAATTAGCAAATTCAAATTTAACAAACATCCATTATGTGTGATGGACTCAGGCACCTCTCAAGGAGCCAGGGCACAGATCCAACTACATGGGAGATGCCCTAGTTGAAGGATTTCCCTGGTCAACACAGAAGGTTCCATTCTAAGTGCTTAGTGATACAAAGAGAGAAACAGCTACAGTCCTTGGGATCCAAAAGCATACATTCCACTGCAGGAGATAAGATGTGTACACAAAAACTGGGTTATGATAAGACAGAGGAAGAGAAGGAATCGAAAGCATTCAAGGAAAATGCAAAAGGGGGAAAAAATCAATTTCAACTGGTAGGATCAAGGAAATTCAGCAAAGCATAGGAAAAAAAAACTAAGAAAAAGAAAGCTTGAGCAGGAAATTAAAAAACATTCTTGATTCTTCTTTATCTATTTATTTAGGTCTTCTTTGAGCATATTACCCTAGTACTGAGGAGAACCTTGGAAAAACATTTGGAAGGGGCGATGGAGAAGGGACAGTGTTTTAGACTAGTTTAGAAAAGACATTCGATGAAGTCGGCCTGTGCTTGAGAGCTTCAGCGGCTTTTCAATACAACCATCCAGCAATTTACAGAGACTAACAGAGTTCTCTGCTGTGTCTGCTACAGGGAAAAAATTAAAAGCTGTGGAATTACTTGAGCATTGAGGATTACCTTTAAAAGAGGAAACTAGATGGTTTGGAGAAGCAAGACACAAGGTATCCCTATAATAACAGAACGAGGATCTAACACCATTTTAAGAAAGAGCAAATTGGACCAGAAAAAAAGACAAGGGATGAAAGAGATAACAGAAGGCCTGGTGTCTATAAAAAGTAAGTCCCTTTTTGACTGTACATTCTACAAAGGAGATATTTATAGAGCAGCCCAAAGATAATGAAAAAACAGGCCCCAGGGGCCTTCCTACTAAAAGAGATAGGTGCTGTTATATTATCCCCATTTTACTGATAAGGAAACCATAGCAGACAAAGATTTAATGGCTTGCCCTGGGTCACAGTTCTTGAGGCCAGATTGGAATTCTGATCTTTCTGACTATGGTCAGGGCTCTATCTACCTGAAGCACCAGAACTTGAGGTCTTTCTGAATTCTTCCCACTTACTATTCCTTCTCTCCCTCCCATAACTTGATTTTAACTTTGTTTATACTTCTATGCAGTACAAGTTAGCTCGCTGAGGGTATGTCTAAAGAAGGGTGATTAGGATTGTGAGTGTCCTAGAGACCAGCCATTGGGATATTAAAAGAACAATGATCTTTGGAATTTGAAATCTCTAATATAAAAAGTTAATCACAAGTGAAAAGCCAAGAAAAAATAGGCCAGTCTCTCTGCCTGTGCCCCATTCCATCCTTTCCAGTTTCTTCCAAGGGCTTACTTCTTTGATCACCCTGTATACTAGAATGTTCTTATAGGGTCCTACCAGCCAATACCAATAACCAGCACAGGAAAAGATGAAATATTGCAGTTTATTCACTCACAGGGTGACATACCCACCAGCAGCTGATTGAAATATATGTCTAATAATCAGGCAGGTAACATTTATATATTCTGTTCTCCAAAGTGTAGAGAGAATAAGGAAAGAAAAGATGTGCTTCTTACAGAGCCATTTGACCAGTGAAGATAGAGGACTTTCTGGGGGGAAGGTACAAAAGAGGATGCTTATCGCTTGTTTGGGATGAAAGAATGGGTCCTTGTTAGCAAAGCCATTTACACTACACCAAAGAAAACAATACATTTTTTTATCAGTCAACAACCGTTTGTTAATCAGTTAGGATAAAGAGAGGAGGACAACTCCCTTGAACTATAAAAATCCTGTTGCCAAACAGTTATTAGGAAGAAGGAAACTACTGAAAGGGAAGTTTGCTTTAAGCAGTTCCCTGCAATATGTGAGGTGACATCATATAGCAAGAACAACAAATATTGAACAAAATAGAGTCAGTTATGTCAGCTCTTAATAGATCACTTTTAGCTCTTAAAAGAGTCCTCTTTCAATAATCCCCTCTCTCTGTAGTCTTCGATCTTCCAATTCATCAGCTCCTTTCCTGTTGCCCATAAATATTCCCAGATCTCCCTCATACTTACAAAGCCTTTATTCAGAATTGGTCCAGCCATTTTAGAAAGCAGTATGGAACTATGTTAAGAAAGTAGCTAAAATGTCCATTTCCTTTGACCCAGGGATTCCCATTTCGAGGCATAGACCCCAATGAGGTCAAATAGCCTACATAAAGGTCCCATAATCCTATCAGCATTTTTTTTGTGGTAGCAAAGAACTGCAAATTAAGTAGATGCCCATCAACTGGGGAACAGCTTAAACAAATTGTACTACATGAATATAACAAAATATTAATGTGCCACAAGAAATGTTGGCTATAGACAAGACAGAGAAACATAAGGAGATTTGTATGAACTAATGTAAAGTAAACAGAATTAGGAAAAAATATACCCAGTGACAATAGCAATGTAAATAAAACACCAACAACAATAAAAATTGAACCCTGTAATTATAATGAGCAAGTTTGGCCCCAGTGAATGGAGGAGAAAATGAACCTCCCCACCCTCTTTGCAGAAGTGGGGAATAGTTGGGCTGGAAGTGCAAGTGCTATCAGATTTTGTTGCTCTGTTGCTTGATTTTGCTGATGTGCCTTTTACTTTGTTTCTTTCATTCTTTTTTTATTCTTTCTTACAAGGGATGATTCTCAAGGCGAAGAGAGGGATACATTTGGAAATGAATGTGATATAGAAGCAAAATATATCAGTAATTAAGAAAAAACATTTTCACTTGCCATTAGTACTTCCATAAGCAGTTCTGCTATACATTTCTTCCCTTTGACTGTCAAACTCCCAGAATAAGCAATCTGTATTCATTGCCTCTACCTCCTTCACTTTCCACTCATGTCTTAACCCTTTACCATTTGGGTTCTAACCCTTCAACTTAAGGAAAATGGCTCTCTCCAAGGTTACTAAGGATCTCTTAACTACTAAATCCGATGACCTTTTGTCAGTCCTCATCATCCTTCTAGGCCTCCCTGCAGCTTTTGATGTTATTGCTAACCTCCTCCTGGACATTATCCTTGAAATTTTGTCATTCTCTCCTATTTCTCTTCGCACTTGTCTGACCACTCCTTCTCTCCCTTTGCCTGGTTCTTTCCACAAAAAAAAAAAAAAAAAAACTGGAACTGCCAGGTTCTCTCCTGGGTCCTCTTTTCTCTCTACGCTGTTTCTCCCTCTCTGTCTCCGTCTATTTTCTCTTTCTGTCTCCTTTTTTCTCTTTATGTCTTTCCCCCTCTCTCTAATTCTCTCTGTATGTCTTGTCTTTGTCTCTTTTTCTCCCTTTGTCTCATTTTATCAGCTCCCATGAGTTCACTTATCTCTATGCAAATGCTCCCAAAGCTACATATCTAGTCCTTTTCCCTCTGCTGAGTTCTAGTCCTGTATCTCTAACTTACTGCTGGACATGTCTTCTTGGATGTCCCATATGTATTCTCAAACTTAACACATCCAAAACAAAAATCATTATCATCCCCTCCAAACTCTCTCCTGCTGTTAATACTCAATGCTTTATTCTCCCCAACCCTCCATACCCAATTAGCTACCTTCTCAGTTCTACCTCCACAAATATCCCTCAGACTCATTCTCTTCTCTCCAATGACACAGTCACCACCCTCATTCAGGCCTTTCATCACTACTCACCTGGAGTATTCCAATAATTTTATAATTAGCCTCCTAACTTCAGTATCTCTTTTCGCCAATTTATTTTCCATACAGGTGACAGACTTATATTCCTAAAGTGCTCCTAAAGAGCACTCTCATGCTCAAGAAACTTCAGTGACTCCCCATTGCCTCTAGAATGAACTCCAAAGTCCTCTGGCATCACCCTATCTTTCCAGAGCAACAACATTATAATCCCCCTTATACACTTTATATTTCAGCCAAATTGGCATACTTACTGTTTCCCATACATGATATTTCACTTTCTATTTATATCTCGTCACATTTGCCATTCGTCGTGCCTGGAATGTTCTCTCCCTTCTCACCTACATCACGCTGACTCTCCAGCTTCTTTCAAAACACAGCTCAGGTGCCATACTTTATAGGAAACCTTTCCTGATTTCCACCTCCTCCTCCCACTACACCCAAGGTACTAGTGCTCCACACACACACACACACACACAAAATCACTTTGTATTCATTCTGTATGTAATCTAAATGTATTTATCTGTGTACTGGTTGTTCCCCCCCCCCCCATGGAAATTAAGTTCTGTGAAGGCAGGGTTAGTTTCATTTTTGTCTTTGTATTTCCCATGCCTAGCATAGTGCCTGGCATGTAGAAGGTGATCATTCAGTGCTAGCTGAATTGAATTGGATTTGAGTTGATCATAAGAGAGTACATAGCTACCCTCAATGACTTCAAGTTAATGATTTAGGTGAACCATATCCCAGAGTGTTGAAAGCATTATTGAAGAGCTGCTACCAAAGATCTTGGGAAAACCCTAAAAACTAGATTACTGTTATAGGATGGAATAAGTTCCCAATCTCCAGAGAAAAAAAGAAAATGAGTCGTGGAGCCACTCTGCCTGTGAGCTTGACTTGGATTCCTGGAAAATTTTTAGAAATATTATTGAAAGGTTGGTTTATTTAGAAAAGGAAGTGGTATTAACTAAGAGCCAGCATTATTTCATCAAAGAAAGATCACTCTACACCAAGGCACTGCTAGTAGGCCTGTGAATTAGAAAACAACTTAGAGTTATATTTTAAAAATCATTAAATTATCAAATACTCTTTGATATGATATACCCTTGATTTTATTACAAGGCATCTAACTTTATATGTCTTGTAAATATCTTTAATTTAGCATATCCAAAACAGAATTCACTGACCCCACCTATGCAAAACTTCCTGTTACTGTTGAGGGCACCTCCATACTTGGAGTCACCCAAGCTCACATCCTAAGTGTTATCGTCTTCCCCTCTCTCTCTCTCTCTCTCTCTCTCTCTCTCTCTCTCTCTCTCTCTCTCTCTCCCCCCTCTCCTTTCCTTCCCTTTCTTTCTCTCCCCTCCCCTCCTCCTCCCCCTCCTCATTCCTTTCCCCCTCCCTATCTCTCTTCCTCTCCCTCTCCTCCTCCCTCTTCTTCTTCTTCTCTCTCCTCCCTCTCCTTTCCTTCCCTTTCTCTTTCTCTTCTCTCTCTGTCTCCTCCCCCTCTCTCTTTCTTCCTTTCCCCCTCCCTGTTTCTCTTTTCCTCTCCCTCTCCTCCTTCTCTCTCTCTTTACACTCCCCCCTCCTCCCCACCTCATGTACAATCAGTTATCAAATTGTGCTTACTTTAGCTTCATAACACTTCTCATATACACCCCCTTTCCTCCCCACACACTGTTCTTATCCAGGTGTAGAAGACCTTCATCACCTCATGTCTGTACTACTACAACAGTCGTATGGTTGGAATGCCTGCCTCAAATCTCTTCTCACTCCAGTCCATCTTCCACTCAGCTGTCAAAGTGATCTTCCTAAAGGGCAAATCTGACTATGCCATTCCCTTGTATAATAAACTCCAATAGTTCCCCATTGCCTCCAGGAGCAAATATATGTGGTAAAGCTGTCCCCCACATGTAGGGTGGGAATGACTTTGTGTGTCTCAAACAGAGATAAAATAGATATCACTAACCTCTTCTCTTTCAACCCTTCTACAAGGGAGATTTTAATTTCTTCTAGGAGGAAAAATAGGAAGTTGGTCACTGCTCTCCTCAGAGAGAGGGAGTACTGAGTTGTCTGGGAGTATATCTGTCTGCTCCCATAAATATTGTTAGACTAAGGGATATAATTTTCAGGTTCAAGCTAAACTTCCGATAATGGCTCATTAATGGGGAAAGAGGAGTGTATGGGGTGTTCAGGAAGGACTAGCCTCTATTCCTCTTTAAAATGAATTAGATCAAACTTTAGACAGGATGGTTAATGAGTCAGATGCTTCCATTGATTCTGGTCATTCTAATGAACTCCCTTTAAAATTACAACCCAGCTTTATGCTTCTTCAATTATGCTTTTGCTAGTATGAGAACATTGAGTTTGAGCCCAAAAGAGGGGCTGTGCATTATTATTTATCATTTATTTACATATTGTTTGAATCTAACTTTATGTGACTAGATATTGTTTGCACCCAGAATGGTACCCTGACCCCAGGAACTATCCAAGAATGTTAGAGATAGGGGCAGCTAGGTGGCTCAGTGAATAGAGAACCAACCCTGGACTCAGGAGGACCTGAGTTCAAATCTGGCATCAGATACTTGACACTTACTAGCTGAATTATCTTGGGCAAGTCACTTAACCCCAATTACCTTGCCTTCCCCCCTCCAAAAAACAAACACACACACACACAAAACCCCCAAGAATGTTAGAGATAGCTATAAGGAATTTTTGGTTCCTACAGGTCCTGAATCATCCCCAAACACTCTTATTTTGGGTTCCCACACTCAGATCTTGTTTTAGGTTTATCCAAGCTTGTGTTTGGGTTCTGTGTGAGACAGAGTCCACTTATCAAAATAAATCAATACAAAGACTTAGATACCTGAAAGCAGAAATGAGTTTATTGCTTTCTCATGATAAAGGGCACCCTCCTCCCCCCACTTTAATGGTGCCAGCCAGGGAAGTACAAATTGATTCCCAAAAGCAAGGTGCTTTTATACCCTAACAAACCTCCCTCCCCATCCTGAATCCCCTTCCTCTTATCCCATTGACTGGGTTTCAGGGGGCACAATCTATTCCATGAAACTTCCCCAGCAACAAAGAACAAAGGACAAGAAAAGATGGGAAAGTTTTGCAAGAGTTTGCAAACATGCACAGTTTAGGTTGTGTTGCAAAGCATGGAAAAACTATTAACCCTTTTGAGAAGGCTTCACTTCTGAGAAATCGTCCCTCACAGTTCTTAGTGTTTTAGCTTTGCCCAAACATTCTTTAATGTTTACAGTTACTCATATTCATCTCAACCTGCCTTGCTTTCAAATTACCCTCTTGACAAAATTACTTAACTATGTATGTGTGGTTCATGTTGGAGTATCCTTGTCTAGATCCTATATAATGTAAACCTTCCAGAGCCTGGATGGGAGATAGCCCCACACCCTTTCTTGTTTACTTTCCTCTACTAATAAATTTCTTTCTAAAACTACTTCAGGGTGGCTAGGTGGTGCAGTGAATAGAGCACTGGCCCTGGAGTCAGGAGGACCCAAGTTCAAATCTAGCCTCAGATGCTTAACACAAATACTAGCTGTGTGACTTTGGGCAAGTCACTTAACCCCAATTGCCTTCCAAAAAAACAAACAAAAAAATGTACTTCAGATTTTGGGATTTATTCTCCTGAACAAGTTCCACTTTGGACATATCGAGTTTAACTCTGCACCACTCAATCAAGCAACTACGTCTAATTTTCTTTCTGGTCATCAACCTCTACAATGCAAAAGCTTCCCTGGCTGTTAACCATTATCATTCTAGGGATACCACAGCTGCCACCTCTCAGGCCTTTGGACTTTTCAGAACTCACAGGTTTGTTGCCAGTCCGGGACATGTTCAGCATGGAATATTCAACCTACACTCAATAAATACAAACACAGAAAGGTCAAAGGGACTCCCAGATAACAAACCTACTTCCTAAGCAGAAGAATACTGGTATGTAGGAAAGTATTATCCTTCCTTACTTCTTACTAGAATGACTACCAGGGGAGTCAAGGCTGAGAGATCACCAGCTCTAAGCTGCCTCTTTTCTTAACAAATACAGCGCCTTGTTCCTCTGCTTTTATAACAGGATAGGAGAAATGGGGAGGCAGGGAGGGACAGTAAATGAGGAACCACATAGTCTGTCTTATACTATGTTAAAACAAGTTCTTTCTCGAGGGATCGCAATATGGCCCTAAACAGCCCCAAAGCTCCCCAATGGTTGACTAGAGAATCAAGCAAAAAAGTATTTGTGCATACTCCTTGAAATGGCATCTGTTATACTCGTAGGAACTGGTACAGAATAAAGAGAAGTAAACAGCAAATGATCATTTCCACAATGACTATGATTACATAAAGAGAAGCAAAATGAAAGGTAGCAGAATTCTGAAAAATGCAATCACTACGCAAGGATTGATGATAAAGCTTACCTCCTGCCTCTTGGTAAGAAGGCCATAGGACCTTAGATTTAGAGATGACAGAGACAGGTGATACGTAGAAGAGATGGGATTTGGATTCAGGTCCAGTGACTTTAGTTTCATGGGAGAAGTTCAGTACTCCTCACTGTACCATGCTTTGGTGGAGTAGCCATGTGGAATAATACATACTATTTAGGCATGGTTTCAGAGCGTGGGAAGGAAGGGAAAGGGAATAATGGGCATTTATATAGACCTGTTACATGCCAGGCACTGTGCCAAGTTACAAGGTAAATGCTGTTATTATTCTCATTTTATAGTTGAAAAAACTGAGACAAACAGAGGTCAATTGACTTGCCCTGGATCCCGCAACTAGTAAGTGTTTGAGGTCAGATTTTAACTAAGGTGGATAAGATTCCTGACACTAGGCCCGGCTGTCCATCCACTGTGCCACCTACCTGCCTTATGAAGGAATTTGGAGAATGATTAAGTGTAATACTGAGTCTAGACCCAACTCTCCATCCACTGGACCACCCACCTAGCTGGAAAATGGAAAAGAGAGGTGCCCAAGAGATCAATAAATATATGTGGAAATGTAATGAATTTGTCAACACTTCTCTAATATTTTCAGTATCACTGACAAGAGGATTACCTCATTCCCACTCTTACATCTCAGTTTCCTAATAGTTTTCAAAGTAGAAATGGTACTTAGGAAGACGAAGTATATATTGAGAAAATTCATGCTGGAGGTAAATCTGCCTTGAGCATTAAGGACTCACTTTACAAGATACAAAGGGAAGGAAAAGATACTAAAGAGGAGGTAGGGTGAAGAAATGTGGATTATATTAATAAAAGGCCTTTCCTAAGCATTTGCTATGTGATAAATACTGTACTAAGCATGGGAAATACAAAAACAAAAGCAAAGATAGTCCCTGCCCTCAATGAGTTTGCATTCTAATAGGAAGAGACTTACATGTATGTCACTTCAGTGGTTACTTTGGTTTGGAAAATTATAGGAATGGTAAGTGGAACTGTAGGCGGCTAAGTTGTCATGCACCCAGGTGGTACATAGAGCTCAGGGCCTAAAGTCAGGAAGATCTGAGTTCAAATGAAGCCTCAGTCACTTACTAGCTGTAGTACCTACCAGTCAGGGTTATTGTCAGGATCAAATGAGATAAGAATTTAAAGTACTTAGCACAGTGTCTGGCACTTAGTGAATGTTCAATATATGCTTGTTTTCTTCTTTCCTTTCCAGTAGCAATGGAAATATTGATTTTATTATGTTTTATTGAATGCAACTGACTATGAGCTGACCTTGCAAGATCCAAGAGCTATGAATTGCCTGAGGACAATCAAACTTAGTTAAAAGAGGACTATGGAAACCAGTTAAAACAAAGAAAAGGGGAAAAAATGGTGCAGACCATTCAGATCAGATGTTATCACTCTCTAGCCTTCTCCATAGACTTTTGGTTGTTATACAACTTGTAACAGCTTCTCAAGGCTGTGCCTCCCAAGAGACTCCCTCCCCATTGAAATGTATTTCACCCTGCCTCTCCACACCTCCCCACTTCCCCACATCTCCACCTTCCTCCCCCCCCTCCAAGTTCTTAGACACTCCAGTGTCTTTGGTAGTCTTTATTTCAGGTTGATAGTTTCCAGTCCTGGGAAGAGGGGAGGAAGAGAATGGCAGAGCAGCTTGTTAAGTTAACAAGTGCCAAGCAGCTTGTTAAGGAAATAAAGTCACACCTGGAGAGGGTAAGCTTGATACAGCAGGCTGAACTTGAGGTATTCACAAATCAAGACCTCAGGGCCTCCAGACTGGCAGTCTGAAGCTGAGCTCTCTCTAAAGTTCTCTAGGATATATTGCCCAAAAGGCAATCAAGCGAGCATTGGCAGTACCAGCCCACATTCCTAATTCCTAGTCTTGATCAAATATTTACATATTGACAGGATCTTTAATCAAAATATGAGAAGGGACCAGGCAAGCTTTCATAAATAATTCTCTATAACAAACCACATCTTTATAGTCACACAATTGACTGAAAATACAGAGAAAACAAAACCCCACTGTTTATTTTCTGTCAATTAACAACAACAAAAAGTGACAAAAGAACAAAACAGAGCCTTGAAGGCATTCCACCAACAAAGAATCTCTCATGGGTATGTTAATATCATAAATTTCTTGACAAATTCAAACTCAGAGATAAATCTGTTCATTGGCTTTTTGATTAATAACATTCAGTGAGACATAAAACAAGGAGATATATGCCTGTATATATGTCTGCTATGATCATGAAGGATGTCTTTGCCAAAGCCCAAATAGAAGACGGATTCTTTATGCAGAATAAGATCCACTAAATGGTCTTTGGCTCATGAATGATATTGTGCTGATTATATCAAGGCCCACAACTCTGCAAGGCTTCCTCAGCAAGGTCCATAATTATTCCAAGGAGATTGGCCTGACAATTCAAAGAAGAAAGAAAAAAACCAACCAGATACAATATGCCTATTGTCTAGACTATAACATGCAGCTGAATGACCAGTCCTTGAAGTCATACATCATTATACATAATTGGGACAGGAACTACAGATGGATTTTGAGTTGTCTCTAGACTCAAATAGGGGGAAGAAAGTTATGTTATTGTTTTTATCCTTCATTTTTAAAGAGGAAAAAAGTCAGGACAACTGGCAATGGCCCAGAGGAGCAAAAAAGTGGATAAATTTGGAAAATCATGCAGTACTTTTAATGACCAAGATACTTCTTTTGAGCAAAATCTCATTTCAGCACCAATGTCTGAATGAGTTATTAAAGTTGCTAATGGAGTTGCTATTAGAGTTATTAAAATTGCTAGTGGCCCAAAAAGGCAATGCCAAGATGCATGGTGGGTACAAATAATAATAACAATAACTGATATTTAAAAGTACTTTAAGGTTTGTAAAGTACCTTGTATATATCATCTCATTTGAGTCTTACAACTGCCCTGCAAGGTAGAGGCTACTCATATTATTATCCTTGTTTCATAGGTGAGGAAACTGAGATGGTGAGAAGGGAAGTGATCTAACCTCTTACAAATGGTACCTAATGAAACCAAGTCTTCTATTCTTCAAAGCTTCTATTCACTGAACAACATCACCTCTCCAATATACTGCACCATATTTATTTCCATTAGTGTTTGGTTGTTCAGTTGTTTTCAGTTGTGTCTAACTCTTCATGACCTCATTTGGGATTTTCTTGGCAAAAATACTAGAGTGGTTTGTCATTCCCTTCTCAAGTTCATTTTACGGATGAGGAGACTGAGGTAAACAGAGTTAAGTGACTTGCCCAGGGTCATACAGCTAGTAAGTTGTAGCACAAATACAATATTTACAGCACCCACAATCACAATAAAGACCATGATTATAAGTATTGTATGACATTCAATCGCAAAATATGCCAAACTCTCCAGATAGAGGAGAGAACTGAAACATTTATTTAGACACCAGAAAACCGAATCCCAAAACTAGTAAGCTGATTCCATCATAGTACCAAAGATATTCAGAAGCCATAATAACACTGAGAGCCATACCATCCTTTAGCCTTCCCACAAACCAATATAAGATCAATAATTACTTACAAAATTCTCTTTCTCCTTGCTTGAGCTCCTCTGTCCCCCACCATCTGGCTAATTCTGAACCAGCTTCCTGTGGGCTCTGCTGCAGAGTTTATCTTCACAGCAGGGAAGCTTCCTGTGGGCTCTGCTCCACCCTTTGGCAAATTCCCTCCATCATAGGCTCCATGTGATTACATTCAGCCTATTAGGGGGCAGAGTTTACTTTCAAAGCAGGAGACCCCCTAGGTCTATTAAGGGGCAGGGAAGATCTTCAGATTCCCATTCCCATTATATAAGTGTCTGAGGATAGATCTGAGCTCAGGAAGATGAGTCTTCCTAACTCCAGGCTGGGTGCTCTATCCAATGCACCACCTACTTGTCCCCTTTCTATTAATGACCAAGGCTCAAGAAGTGGCATAAGGAATACCATTTTAAAAGTGTGATTGGATAAGAGATGGGTAGATCATGAAGCAAAAGTAATGAGGAAACATATGGACAGCCTGAGAGCTACATAGGTACCCTTGAAATGTGCACACACCAAGAGAAAGGTTTCCTACATACTCAGTGCATCCATTGTGAAGAATCTACAGAAAAGCATGGACAAGAATCACACAGAGTAAGAAGGTATGAACAAGTTGTGATCTGCACCAATGGAAGGAACACCTATACTGATGAGATCACAGATTTATTGAAGTATCAAGGTATAATTTTTTATTACTGTTATTATTTTAGTTATTACTTTCATGGGGTTGTTATAAGGAAAACGCTCTATAAACCACACCTTGCTACATAACGCCTATTACTTTCTCATTTTAATTCTTAGTTCAATAATAATATCTTTTGAACTATTTTTCTTCCAAGAAGTCTAAAGTATTTCCTAGTAATTTTCTTATATTATAAAAATCAAATAAATAGAAGTAAGTTTTATTACTCCCACTTGACATATGTGGAAACTGGAACATAGAGAGAATAATAGGTCCAAGTTCATAAACAGCTGACGTTAAGACAAGTAACTGAACTCTTCTAATATGCCTATTTTTTGTGTTCTGTATCTGTGGGATTAGTCTTTACTTTCTTTTGTCGTGGTTTTCATTTAAGATTGGAGGCACAACCATCAAAACATCAACTGATAATGAGGAGGATTTGGAAAACCTGTAGGGCCCACAAGAAGAAAAGAAAGAGAAATAACAAGGAAGGAGAATAGTTTGTGGGTAGATTTACCCCGGGCAGGGCTAAATGGTACTGAATCATCCCCAGCAATAACAAAAGGGCAAACTGGGACATTGAAAGGACTACTTCCCTTCCAGATGAATTCACAAAATTTATGTCCTCGTTACCATCTGAAAATGCTAGTTGTATGTTATGTGTGCCTTTGTGGTTTATGACCTAGTTGTCAGTTCAGAACTATCTTCACATTCTATGTCATTCTCAACATCAGTTTTTAATGGGCAAATGTGATTCCTCTCAGAGCTTGCCCTACACAAAAACTGAATAGGTTGTTGGCTAAATTGTGTAATTTTAGGGTCAAAGGGAAGTATTCCTTTTGTCCATCAAATACAGGCTCTTTACCTGTTTATATTTGAAATGCTCCATTCCTCTAGACAAGGGTTCTTAACCTGGGTTCTGGAAATTTAAAAAAATTATTTTTTTGGTAACTGTATTTCAATATAATTGACTTCCTTTATAATCCTATGTATTTTATTTTGTGCATTGTAAAACCAGATCTATTGAAGCATCTGCCAAAGAAATCTGTGACATAAAAAAGTGCTGATGATCCCTTGTTCTAGGGTAAACCAAACAATGATTTTGCCCTCTTAAAATCACTGGATCAAAAGAATTGAAATCACAAGATGATGTCTTGACTTGCATGTGAATTGGATTTAAGTGAGGCAGTTGCACAAAGTTGGCAGCCTCACTCTCTCTTCCAGAGTCATTAGAGTTCAGTGGCAAGACAAAAGTCAAGATGACTGGAGATGGCTCTGGATGTAGTGGATGACCTTGGCATCTTCAATGCCCAACTATGCTCTAAGCATCTGCTTCAGCTGCCTTCATGGTCATTGGAATGAATTATTCTCACACACCTATTTTACCAGGGAAGTCTTCACATGCTTGGGGTAGACATCTTCTTAACTCAATGACAGGTTTAAGGGCTGCTGGTTACCCTCAGCCTAATTGAGAGTATAGGGGGTAGTCAAGGAAGATTAGCACCTCTGGTGTGAGGCCTTTTCAGGAATGCTTATCCACCTTCGATGTTGACCTTTCACCCAATTCTCACCTGTTGAACCAAGAAACTGTAGCATATGCAGTAGTCATACCCTGGCAAAACCATCTTCCCATACAGGCCAAACCAAGCCTTGGATGTAGAGTTTGGGGTCCTTCTTCCCCTGAAAATGACAAAAAATTAGATGGAACCTGATAATATCTTCTTTAGACCATATCTCTCTTGTTCTTAAACAATACCCTGTCCTGGTCCAACTCAGCTTTGGACCATGACTATGAACTTATTTATTTACTCCTTCTACCAAGACCTTTAGATTTATTTATCCTGGTTCATTCCCAGCAAATATTTTGTTTGTTCATGATTCAGACTATACCCTTTACCCCCAGGAAGGTTCTCTCCCTTTGGCCCTTTTAATTAACTTTATTCATGTTAAGGGGACTAGTGTCTGATGGTTTTACTTCATAAAACAAAACAAACTACCACCTGAAACTTAGGAATGGCAAAGCTGCCTACTGTCCTACCTGTCCTGCTTATGTCCTCCATGTGGGAATTTCCAGCTGCAAAACTATCCCACAGTATAGTATTCCAGCAATAGTGAGAGCAGACCTCTTAGAATCCAGGCTACCCCCAAGACTAGCAGAACCTTTGCCTCCCAGAAGGAAGAAAAAGAAGTGGGGGGGCGGGGCGGGGGGAGGGGGGGAAGGCTTCCGAAACAATCGGTATCAGCTTCTCTGGCTTCCAGCAGCAAGGTGGAGTTCTCCACACCGTTTTACTACTTTATTTCATTCATCCAATAAACATTTATAAAGCACCTACTACACCATACCAGGCACTGTGATAAGTGCTGGGAATACAAAAAGAAGCAAAAGGCAGTCCCTGCTCTCAAGCAACTCACAGTCTAATTGGAGAGACAAAGGACTTCTCAGGTGTGGGTATTCTGGAGCCCTCTGAAGATAGTTAAATTTCCAATGTGAATATTTACACCTCAGACCTTGGTTTACTTTTTGTTGATTGTCTAGACTTTTTATAAGGATGAGGAAAATGTTAATAATGCAAATTAAACACCAAACCATGTCATGTACATACATGTATGTGAATATGTGCCTATACATGTGTGGATATACTATACACACTATGTATGTATAAGTATTTAAGTATGTGTATATATTTTAATATACTTTATATGTATATGTATACATACACACATTGTGTGTGTGTGTGTGTGTGCTTCATTAAGAGACCCAGTAGTCAAACATTTATCAGCATACCCCTGTTTTCAAGGGTATCCGCTTTCTATTCAGACCCCCAGACTCAGGGATTCCTCAGCTGAGGGAAGAGAACCTTGACTGTACAGTCTGTCTTAGAAAACAGGTTGCCTTCAGGGCCACATCCTATCTCACAGAAAGAAGGGCTTCAGCATATAATAGGAAGAGATTTCTTTAGGAAGTCAAGAAGAGACTTCTGGCTCTTGTTTTTGATCTGTTTTTCTAACTACAGCAATTCACTTGCTTAATTCAGTGTGGGGCTCAAACCACAGCATGGTAGGCTATGGCAGCTTCTTCTGAGCCTTCAGCCAAGGTCAGAGGTTGATAGGTTGAGAGTTAGAAGGGATCTTAAAGGCCAGTTGGTCTAACCCCATCATTCCATAGAGGAAGAACTGAGCCCAGAGGAGTGAAAAGATTTGTCCAATGTCACCCCATTAGCAAGTAGCAAAGCTGGTATTCCAACCTCAGGCCTGTGATCTTTTCATTTTCTGGACTTATGGAATACCACTGAACCAGAAGATTAATTTGTGGAATGTCTGTTTTTGATGAATTAGCCCAGGTGAGCTAACTTGGTCAAACTCATCCACTAATATGTCTATACTGAGTGCTTCCTTTCATAGTTCCCTTTTACCTCTGGAATAAAATCTAAAAAACAATCAATTTGACCTAGTATTTAAGGCCCTCTACAAATTGGCTATAATCTACCTTCCAGGTTTATTTCTTAATCCTCTGCCCACTTTTACAAGTTCTACATTCCAGCTAAATTGGACTGTTCTTGCTCTCCAGACTAAATTCCATCTCCTGTCTCCAGGTATTTTGCACAAGCTATTCCCCACCTCCAATGTGCCTTTCAGAATCCTTATCTGCCTTCAAGGATCAGCACAGATACCACCTCCTCCATGCAGTCCTCCCTGATCCACTCTCATTGTTAATGTTTTCTCTTTGCTTACATTTTTCCAGGGCATTTTGCTCTCACACATGATAATCCATCTCCTATCTCCATGGCTCTGCATAGGTTGTCCTCCATGTCTAGAATCTACTCCTATTTTGTGCTGTTGTTGTTGTAGTTATTGTTGTTCAGTTGTCTTCAGTCATGTCTGACTCTTTGTAACCCTACTTAGGGTTTTCTTGGCAAAGACACCGGAGTGGTTTGCTATTTCCTTCTCCAGCTCATTTTACAGATAAGAAACAGAGGTAAACAGGGAGAAGTGACTTGCCAAGGGTCACATAGCTAGTAAGTGTCTGAGGCCAGATTTGAACTCAGGAAGAGTCTTCCTGACTATAGCTATGCATGGCACTGTATCCACTATACCACCCAGCTGCCCCTCTACTTCATATAACCTTGCAAAACTCGTTTCAAATGTTACCTTCCACATAAGGCCTTGTCTGGTCCCCCAGATGCTAGTGCTACCCCATTCAAAAAATTATCTTGTATTTATTTTGCATATATTCTGCATATGTTTATGTAGTACTCTTTCCCAGCTCAGACTCCCTCTTACAGGTTGGGGTCCCCCTGAGAGGTGAACTACCCAGTTTCTAAGAGTAACCTTTGCTGGTGACTATAACCTTAAAAAGTATCATCATCAGTAATAATATTCCTCATGGTAGTGGAAGGAGCATTGCAATGGGAGTCAGGAGACCTGCATCCAAATAATAATTCTGCTACTCAATGGTTATGTGACTCAGGACAAGTTACTTATTCAAACTCTCAGAACTTCAGTTTTCTCATTTGCAAGATGGGAATAATGTGAGGACTGTATAGCACCATACAAATGTGAATCATTATTATTAGTTATAGCTTACCAAGTCCTGGGTAATAGGCCAGACAGGAATTAGTATTGTCCATTTAATGGAAACAGAACTTAAGGTTAAAAGGAATCGATGAATTTGCCTAAAGTCAAAAGGCTAGTAAGTGGGCAGTAAGTGGGATTAGAATCCACCGCTCCTGTCTTCTCTGTTTCTTTTATTCTCCATGATACTGAGATTAGTCCCACACCTGTAAGCACCTAAACTGACCCACTTAAAGAGCTCCCAGGTCAAGAAGAAAATATTGCAAGTAACCAGAAAGAAACCATTTGAATATTATAGAGCCACACACAATCATGGTCACACAAGATAAGTAGCAGCAGATTTGGCCAAATGGAAAAAAAAAAAACTACAAAAGCTCAATGAAGAAAATAATTCTTTAAAAATTAGAATTGGGCAAGCAACAATCAAGAAACAATAAAACAAAGCAAAAAGAATGAAAAAAAATAGAAAAAAAATGTGAAATATCTCATCAGAAGAACAACTGTCCTGGAATATAGATTTAAGAATGATTGAACTACCTAAATGCCATGACAAAAAAAAGAGCCTAGACATAATATTTCAAGCACTTATAAAAGGAAAACTGTTCTGATATCTTAGAACCAGAAGATAAAATAAAAATTGGAAGAATCCACCAATCATCTCCTGAAAGAGATCCCAAAATGAAAACTCCCAGGAATATTATAGCCAAATTTCAGAGCTCCCAGTTCAAGGAGAAAATATTTCAAGTAACCAGAAAGAAACCATTCAAATATCATGGAGCCACACACAATCAGGGTCACACAAGATTTAGAAGCTTCCACATTAGAGTACAGGGCTTGGATCATGATATTACAGAAGGCAAAGGACTAGGATCACAACCAAGAGTAAACTAAGTAAGTTTACTATAAAAAGTATAAAAAGAGTAAACTCCCCAGAAAAACTGAATATAATCTTTCAGAGTAAGAAATATATATTTAATGAAACAGAGGAATTTCAAGCTTTCTAGCAGAAAAGATCAGCTAATTAGGAAATTTGACATTCAAACATAAGACTCAAAAAAAAAAGCATTAAAAGGTAAACATGAAAGAGTATCATAAGAAACTTAATAAAGTTAAACTATATGTGTTTCTACATGAGAATATGATACATGAAACTCCTAAGAACTTTGTCATTATTAGGGGAGTTAGGAGGAGTCTACATAGACAGAGGGCATGTTGATTGTTTTGAGAAAATTTTTTAAAAATGAAGTGGTGAGAAAGAGGGATTCACTTGGAGAAAGGGGAAAGGAGAGGAAGAATTGTGAAAATTTTCTCACATAAAAGAGGCACACATATATATATATATATATATATGCATATATTGTATATATGTGTGTGTGTGTGTATATATATATTGTATATACATACACACAGTCAGCTGGGTATAGAAATATATTTTATCCTACAAGGAATTAGGAGGGGAAGGGGAAAAGAGAAAGTGAAGGTGATAAAAAGGCAGGTGGAAGGATGCAGTGATCAGAAGCAAAACAGACATTTGAGGAGGGACAGGTTAAAAAGAGAGAAGGATGGATGGAGAGAATACACAGTAATCATAACTGGGAGGAGGAGGAACAGAAGAAGGAGGAGGAGAAGGAAAAAGAGGAGGAAGAGAAGGAGATGGAGGAAATAGAGGAGGAAGAAAAGAAGGAGGAATAGGAGGAGGAGGAGAAGAAAGTTTCCCTAATAATGACCAAGTTCTTAGGAGTTGCCTATATCATATTCCTATATAGGAATATATATATAGTTCAACTTTATTAAGTTTCTTATGATATTCTTTCATATTTACCTTTATATGCTTTTTTGAGTCTTATGTTTGAATGTCAAAATTTCAATTTAGCTCTGGTCTTTTCATCAAGAAAACTTGAAAGTCTTCTACTTCATTATGAAACCCTCTGTTTTATGCTTTAAGATTTATAAAGCAACTTACTTAGAATATCCCAAAAGTCTTAATGCATTTCTTAACAAAGTATCTCATTTTATCCTCATAACAAGACTCACAAGTATTATCCCCATTTCAAAAATTAGGGAACTCTTGCTGAGAGGTTTAGTGGTTTGCAGAGGGTCACACAATTAAGTGTGTACAGAATTATATGGACACAATTAAGAACTTGAACTCATAAGTTCCTAACTATACATCCAGCACTCTAGTCACTGTGTTTCCACTGTGCCTTCTAGCTTTTTCAAAGGTCTGAGTACCATCTATTACTATGACAAATTACATGTCAGTGCTCTGAGGCTCAGGCTAGACCAGTTCAGGGATATCTATCATCAGGAGACTGTTCTTGAGGGTTTGATTTATTTTTATTTTACTTTTTTTTTGCCAGAAAAGTTTATGAAGAGCCATTCTTGATTCATCTATTAAGTCCTTGTAGCAGCAAGCACCCCAGCAACCCCAGGGTGGCTGCCAACACAGGTTCTTAGATCTGCTTTTCAAAAGGAAAGAAACTCAAAATGGGTTAACAAGCTTACTTTAATCAAACAAACATATATTACCTGGTTCAGGGGGAAAAGGTCAGCACCCCGAACTTCAGAGTATACAGACAGATCAAACAGACAGGCTTCCAAACTGTCCAACCATTATATCAATACCAAATCACAATTAGCAGAGAGGGAAGCATCAACATCTGGGTTTTCAAAGGGGGGGGGCTCTCAACAGCTGCCCAGAGTCTCATCTGGTTAAATCACACAACACTTCTCAAAGTGAGCCCCAAAGCAAAGCTTCTCATCAGGGTTTATATAGCCTTCTCCTGGCTCAGAGATTGTAACCACCCTCTTAACCCACTGCCCAATCACACAGCATCAAGGTGTGGGCATACCTGAAAACCAAGCCTCCTGCCACAGGCTCCATGTGACCACATTCAGCCTATTAGGGGGCAGAGTATATTTTCAAATCAAGGAAGGTTTTCAGAGTCTCTTAGAGCCAATCAAAGTCTCTTAAGCCAATCAAAGGGCCTAGGGGCAGGGAAGATCTTTAAATCTGCATTTCCATTACAATCCTGTAGGGATTGTGATCTGATATCCTGGAAAAAATATCCAAGATGAAATTATGGCTCTTTTAAATTATTGATATTTATATTTCTGATCTCCTCAGCCAGACTGTGAGTTCCATGAGAGAAGGGACTAAGGGATAGGGTATACTTGGAATCAGGAAGACCTAAATTCAAATTCTACCTCTACCATTAGCTAATTATGTAATCATTGATAAGTTACTCGTCTGAGCCTTATTTTCCTCATTTGTAAAATGAGAAGAATGGTACTTTGAATGAAATCACATAAAACACTTTGCAAATTTTAAGGCATAAATGTCAGTTAATATTCCTTGGCTTTCTTCCAAGTAAATAATAAATGCCCAATAGTTACTGATGGAAAGCCTTTCTTCCTTCTCAAAGCCACTAATTCGCATTAGTCTTAGCTCCCCAACTAGCCAAGAGAAAGTTTCCTATAGTGTCTTTAGGCATCTTTTGATATGTCAATAATAAACTTCTCTACTGTGTATATCTTTGCAATCATTTCATGATTCATTGAAGGGAAGAAAATTTGGCAGTAAATAGTAATTTTAAACAATATTGTCCTGTCCACATCTACTTTGTGACTACCATCTAGTCAGGAAAAAAAACCCTCTTTGTGTCATTTTAATATAGTAATTTGACTGACTTTTCATCATTCATCATTCACTATTTTTTTTTTAAAGCAATTGGGGTTAAGTAACTTGCTCAAGGTTACACGGCTAGTCATTATTTATGTGTGGTGCTCATTTTCTGAGGCCGGATTTGATCTCGGGTCATCCCAACTCCGAGGCCAGCGCTCTTACTCACTGCGCCACCTAGCCGCCCCTTTAGGGCAATTGGGGTTAAGTAACTTGCCCAAGGTTACACGGCTAGGTTTTTTTGTTTGTGTGGATTAAGTGTCTGAGGCAGGCTCGAACTCAGGTCCTTCTGACTCCAGGGCCGGCGCTCTATTCACTGCGCCATCTAGCCGCCCCCATCATTCACTTTTACATTAAAAAAAACCCTCTTAGCTACGTTTAACAAAAAAGACATTCTACCAAGTGTTTTGATTTCATCAAAACTTAGCTTTTCCAGGACTGTAATACACTGAGTAATGAATAAAAGGATGTAAAATTGCATTGTAAAGAGTTTATGAAGGATTAGTAAAAAATACACAGGGCAAAACACATGAAGAAAAATCTTACCTGAGCATTATTCAACTATCCAGCAAATCTAAGGATCCAAAGCCAATGAAATTTTTTTTAAATTTCCAGGCAACCAAAATAGGCTTCAAAGTTTATATATTTTACTCATAGGAGAGATCTTCAAGGCCTTACTCATAGCCTGTTTACCATTATTTTATATATAATTTAAACAGATTTCATTATCTAGCCTCTAACCCAACAGAAAGCTAGAAGCTTCAAATTAGATGGCAAGGAGAGATTTCCATACTTTGAAGAATCTATGGTCTTATCAATGTGGGTACTCCTTCCAGCTGTTCAGGGTACAAAACATCCAGCCTTGCTATTTTCTGTACCTCCAGTGTAGCCTTTGGTCCTCCATGGATTTAGGTTCCTACCTTAGATAATCTATTTGAAGGCTATGGAGATATTTAGCCTGGAAAAAGAGAAGTCTAACCAGGGATGTGATCCTTCTTTTTAAGGACTGGAAAAGATGTCCTGTGGAAGAGAGATTAGATTTGTTCTGTCTGTCACCTGACGGCAGAGCTAGGAAGAATGGATAGAAGCCACAAAAAGGCAAGTTTAGACTGGATGTCAGGAAAAATAAACCCAACTAGCAGTAAGGGATGCCTCAGGATTGTCTTAACTGGAGGTCTTCCAGGAAAGGCTGGATGACAATCTGGGTATGCAAAAGGAAGATGCTTTCAGGGACCTGTTGTTCAATTGTGTCTGATTCTTTGTGATGCCATGGATCATACTGTCCATGGGGTTTTCTTGGTAAAGATACTAGAGAGGTATGCCATTTCCTCTCCAGTGTGTCCCCATTTTACAGATGAAGAACTGAGGCAAACAAGATTAAGTAACTTGCCCAGAGGCACACAGCTAGTAAAGTACCTGAGGCCATATTTGAATGCAGGTCTTTCTGACTCCAGGCCCTACACTCTATCCTCTCTTCCACCTATCTGCCTCCAAGAGGTTGCTGTTGTTTATGATGCTGTTCTTTAGTCACCTTTGATTCTTCCTGACCTGCCTACATTCTCAATAAATAATCAACCTGCTTTTTTTCCAGTTATACATCTCTCTGATAATATTTTTGACCCATCTTTTCTTGCTTATTTCATTGTAAAATATTGCAGCAAGTTCAGCCCAAGCATTTTTCTCTATTACTCTTTTGGTGACCCATGGCTTTTATTCTTTGGAGGCTGTAGTATTTCTTCACTTAAAATGATACCTCATCACTGGAAATATATTAGTGTTCAAAAGGTGAATATTTATTTTGTGGAGAAATTTGAGGTAATTGAAAGTACCACACAATGTCCAAAAGACAATCTATCAAACATTTTACCCTCCTCCTATTAGATTTTGGGCCCAGTTCATTGTTCAACTCTAGCCCACAAAAAATGGATAACCCCTGTAGATTGCCTATATAACTACATATCATAGTCTGGAGAATAGGAATTCTTCATCCATTAGTTTCTTCTTATGTGACTAGATAAGCCGAACTTTTTTTGAATGATTATAAATGTAATTTAGGAAGTTCTATAGGGTTCTGAGTGTTGATGCAATCAGTAAACTATCGTTCACAAACAGGAGAATCTGGGGGACCTCATCAACCATAGGGAATTGCTCTTCCATTTAGAATCTATGCTGGACATTCTCGATGGGGGTATTTATTTATCTTTCTAACTCACTTGGTATCTAAAATCAGAGAATCAATAAACAAAATAATCTCTGTTGTTGTACCTTTCAAGCATCATTGTATGTTTTATGAATATATGCCAGAGATACTATGCCAGAGGAAATCCCATCATACCGTATTTTGCTGTACAGAATCAAAAAATATTTTTATAGTCAACAAATGATAAGTATGGTGGGATCTTGCAAGTATCATTACCTTTCAGTCAATTATGTGATTGTAAAGTTGTGGTCTGCTATAGAATGTCCTTTGTAAAAGCCAGCCTATTCCCTTCTCACAACTTCAAGGATGCCCTTGATTTATGCATTGATTATTCTCAAAAAATATTTTATAGACATGGGAAAGGGAAAGTAAGTATAGAGATCAATAGATATTGATATTTTTTTGGTTACTTTTTATTTGGTGAGAATGTTGTGATATTTTCCCCCTAAAATGTATGGTAATAGCTTCACTTTCAGATAGCTTGAAAGTAATTCCTTCTGTGTCCTTGAAAATTATGTTTCTCTGACACAGACCTTTCTGGTGTATCCTTGTCAATCCAGATGTCTTCCCTTTTTATTCTCTTTAGAGCCCTTTCTAATATTCCTTGTGCAGTACACTGGAGCCAGTTATGTTAGAACGCAGATTTGGTGGCTATGTGATCATTACGAAGGAACAGAATTTATGAATACCTAGAAAGACCATCTTGCATCAATAGATGCAAAATATATTTTTAAAAATTTACAAGGCAAAGATGAGACAGGATGAAAATTTTCATTCCAAAATAAAATTATATTTTTTTCATCAATTGATATGCTTTATCCTTCTAATGTTAAAGAAAAAAAGTTTCTTATAAAAATCTGTTGGATTTGATTTTTAAAAAATCTATTTATTGTTCTTTCCAGTTTCCTCCTTAAAAGTTCTCAGCATGCTTTGACGTAAGTGGGTCTCTTACCAAACTGTCTATGAAGTTGTTTTTCATTCCATTGCTTCTCATTGTTTATGAAGTGATAATGTTCATATTCTTCTACCATAATCCTCTGTCACACTTTATAAATGAGTTTATATTCTTATGTAGTATATGCGTGTGTGGCCTCTGTCAAACAGAGACATACAGTTGACCCATATGCAGCATGGATATATATATATATGATCTGAGATCTCACTCATCTGTCTCCAAGGGAGTCTACAATTTCCACCTGTGTGAAGAGTAATGGAAGGGTTATAGGCTTGGAGATTGGAGAGGAGAGGGTGAGGAACAATTCCGGACCTATCTCCATGTCTACATGACTTTCCTTTCATTTTCTTATCTCCAAGAAACAGCTCAGAATGGATTATATCTATCTAGCATACAGCAAATATATGTTGTATAGGGGTAAAATAGGGAAGCCACTTTCTCTGATCTCTTTTAAATGGAAGGTAACAGTTAATTTATTTTAATTTATTTTCACTGAGTTCCCTCTCCCCAAACAATACTTATACAAAAGATCATCACAAATAGCTTCTGTTGTTCAGTCAGGTCAGACTCCTCATGACCCCTTTGGGGGCAGGTTTTCTTGGTAAAGATACTAAATGGTTTGTCATTTGCTTATCCAGCTTATTTTACAGATAAGGTCCTGAGGCAAACAGGATTAAGTGACTTGCCCAGGGTCACAGAGCTAGTAAATGTCTGAGGTCAGGTTTGAACTGATGAAGATGATTTTTCCTGATTCCAAGCCCAGTGCTCTATCCACCATACCACTCAACTACCCATTCACAAATAGTTAGTGAATTTCTTTATCAAAGTAAGCAGTAAACAAAAAGTTATACAGATTAGAGTTGATAATAGAGAATGCCACAGTAAATTAGCTCTTTGACTTGGGAGTGATTGGAAGTGACAGGTCATCTAGGGAAGGAATGATATCATCAAGGTAGTCCATTTTTAGTGGTGTCTAGGGTTGTGGGTGCTGAGAATCAAGGCATGCATTAGGGGTCAGCTTCCCCAGGTTATTACTTCAAAAAGATAGTTCTAGTCTACTATTCAAAAGTTCGAGCTTGCTTCTCTAAAACAATGGTTGGCAAACTAAGGCCATGGGCCAAATCCAGCCCACAATCCAGGAATTCAAGAGAGGTATTCTAGAGCAGGGGTCTGCCCTCTATGGGTTAATGGGCAAGTTTGGCCCTTTACCTGCTTTTGTATGACCTGTGAAATAAGAATGGTTTTTGCATTTTAAATAAAAGTTTATTTAAAAATTAAATATATTAAATTTTAAATAGAGGTAGATAAAGTTTTGTTGTAATAAAACTTATTTTAAAATATACAAAAATGAGCTAGAAAAGGAAATAGCAAACCATTCCATTGTTTTTTTTTTTAATTAAAAAAACCCATCATTTTGCCATGAAAACACCAAATGGAGTCACAAAGAATTAGACACAATGGAACCACAAATCATTTTTAGCTTGCTGGCCATACAAAAGTGGGCAGAGGGCCAAATTTGGCCTATAGGCCATAGTTGGCTGACCTCTGCCCTAAAACACCTCTCTTGAACTTGTACAAGATACTAGGAGATATACTGTTTTCCAGACCTCTGGCCCAGTAAGCAGGTTATACCCTAAACTTGGCATAACAACAATCCTTTGTATTCACCCTCTGGATAATCTCAGCCACAGCAAAATCCCAGAATTGTTTCTGATCTTGAAGCCCTGCTCTGAATCAAACTCATCACACTGTTGCTGTTAACCCTCATTGTAGGGGCTACAGTGCACTGCACAGTCATAGGTATAAGTATTGAGATTTCCCCACACTGCCTTGGGTCCCTCCCACTAGAAGTGGAGCCCCAGCAATGTGTCCTTGCTTGTAAACTGTTTCCCTCACTTTGAAATTAAATTTCTGTTTGATTTCTGACTCTCTTATCTCTAGCCTGCTTTGTTTGTCTCCAACCACCCATAGGTTAGAGGCTAGTTCTGCTCAGTTGACAAACTTCTTCTCCAAATATCTCCTCTCTATGCAATTGAAAGACATCTCTCAGCTAGGCAGGAATTGCATCTCCTTCCTCATAATTAGTGTGCAGTGTTGGGATTAGGGTTAGGGTTAGCATGAGTGCTGGAATTAGGGCCCGGATTCAGGGCCCAGCTCTACCACCGACTATCAATATGGCCTTAGAAGCTTGTTGCTTCTGTGCAACAACTCTGTAGTGGTGAGGGAGAGTCTGAAGTTGGTAAGTCAGAATATTGCTAATAGACTGAGGGAGCTGGAAAGTTCTGAGAATGGGTACCAGTCCCTGTTCCCCTGGAACATCCCCCTAACTCACTAAATTGATATCAGCCTTGGTATTAGTATTAGCCTCTCCTCCTCCTGATCATAGCCCTAATTGTAGGACCCTGTCTCATTAATTGTTTTCTACAATTTGTCAAATCCAGTGTTAACTCCTTTAATTTTAATTATCAGGGACCCCCCCCATCCTTTAGGAACAGAATTGGGTAATCTAGATGTGACCCCTAGATGTCAAAGGTTTGACATACCTACAAGAAAGAGTAGGGAATGTTGGACCCAGCTCCATTCTGCCCTTCCCCCATTGATTTGTCACTTTGCCCTTCCTGAATGTCAGACACAAATCCACTCACCCTTTCCTTGAGTTGTAAAATAGGCAGCCCAACCTTCCCTTTCCTTGATTTGTAAAACAGGCAGCCCAACCTTTCCTTCATTGATCTGTAAAACAGAGAACTCTACCTTGCTTAATCTGTAAACAGGCAGAACCCCCACCCCTTGCTTACCCTTGATTAATCTGTGGGTGGGAATCCCAGTTTAGGGTTTCCTGCTGGCAGGGAAATTCAAATGTATACTGACCAATAATTAATTGTAGTTTCAAGTGTACACTGACCAATCATTGGAGTTTCAGCTTACATCACTGTAATTTCAGTTTACTTAACCTGGCTATGAAACCTCTATAAAACTGGCACAATGTCTGTGCCAAAGCACTGTCTGATTTGGGTGACCATGTACCCCAACAGTTCCGAGGTGTTCCGCGGTAATAAAATCTACCTTTTAAAATTTAAAAAAAAAAAAATATATATATATATATATATATATATGGCCTTAGGAAAATCACTTTCATTTTCTGGGCCTCAGTTGTTTCATCTGTGAAATGAAGGGATTTGACTGAATGACTTCTAATGTCAGTTCGAGTTCTAATGTGATCTTATGCTACTCCTAAAAAAAAAAGTATTCATGATATATAGCCATGAGTTTTCTGTCTGATCTACAAGTTTTCATCTCTCGCTTATTCCTGAATCATCTTTTCTTAAATATATACTTATGTATATGTTTATGTGTACACATATACATATGGGAGTGTGTGTGTGTATATATATATTTTATATATAAAAAATTTTTTTAACTATCCTTCCCTTGGCATTGAATTCAACAGACATTAAAGTATATGTTGATTTAATTTGGAAGGTTTTGACAGAATTTTTCCATATCATCTTTTTTTGACCAATACTGGCACATGGACTGTGATTATCTTTAAGGCATTCTTTTTCACCAAAGTCCAAGATGGCCAAGCACCTATGAGATTCTTTTCTTGTTGTCTTTGGACACATAGTAAAACCATGAGTTCTTTTACTTGCCTATTTAAAGAGAATCTTTGAGCCATCCTCCCATTAGGTGTAACCTCCTTTTTCCTCTAATACCATTTACAATTATTCCCTTACCCATTGTGACTTTCTCCATTGAGGTTTTGCTATATCATGGTTTTTATATAAGTTGGGTTGGCATACGAAATTAAATGGGAATTTGGGGGGAGTTTGGAAGAAGGCACAGATGACATGCCAAGGCCAACAGATGACACAGAGAAATATTTAACCCAAATTTTACAATAAGGTACTATAAATACCTCATAAAAGAAAAAGAAAAAATTTAGACTTCTTCTCTGATAGGAAGGGAAGGCCAAAAATTTTTACACAGATTTTCCAGATCCCAGGGGTGCCATTCGGCTAACCCCATGATGTAGAAGGGATAACTATATAGTGAAAATGTCAAGATTGGGATAAGTTGGGTCCTCCAGTAGTGAACACTCATTGGCCAATATCTCACACTTAAAAGTACGAACTGTTTGGTTAATATTTATAATCTCATGGCAGTTAGGTGGTGGAGACAGGAAGACCTGAGTTCAAATCTGCCTCAGACGCTTACTAGCTGTGTGACCCTGGGCAATTCACTTAACTCTGTTTGCCTCAGTTTCCTCATCTGTAAAATGAGCTGGTGAAGGAAATGGCAAACCTCTCCAGTATCTTTATCAAGAAGACCTCAAATGGGGTCACAAAGAGTCACATGACTGAAAGATGACTAAACAACAATGCTCTTGTGATTTTTACCACCTCCTGAATTTTAAAAAAATGTCATTATTGCAATGCAGAAGTACAAGGGTGTAATGGAAATGCAGATTTGCAGATCTTCCCTGCCCCTAGGCCCTTTGATTGGCTTAAGTGACTCTGAGAACCCTCTTTAATTTGAAAATATATTCTGCCTTCTAATAGGCTGAATGTGGTCACATGGAACCTGTGGTTCCATGGTTTTCAGGAATGACCACACCTTGATGCTGTGTGATTGGGCAGTGGGTCAAGACGATGGTTATATTCTCTGATCCAGGAGAAGGCTATATAATCTCTGATGTTAGGCTTTGCTTTGGGGCTCACTTTGAGAAGTGTTGTGTGATTTGCCCAGATGAGACTCTGGGCAGCTGTTGAGAGCCCCCCCGGCTTTGAAAACCCAGATGTTAGTGCTTCCCTCTCTGGTAACTGTGATTTGGTATTGATATAATGGTTGGACAGTTTGGAAGCCTGTCTGCTTGATCTGTCTATATACTCTGAAGTTCAGAGTACTGACCTTTCCCCCCTGAACTAGGTAATATATTTTGTTTGATTAAAGTAAGCTTGTTAACCCATTTTGAGTTGCTTTCCTTTTGAAAAGCAGATCTAAGAATCTGTGTTGGCAGCCACCCTGGGGATGTTGGGGTGCTTGCCGCTACAAAGGGGCTGCACAGAACTGTGAGTCATATTGTATTTTTCTTTATTTCATATGTTACCATGGCCAAAAATTCATTTCTAAGTGGCCAGATTACTGATGATGAGCCTTTATGTACTTAGTATTGAAAGTAGATATAATTTGTATCTGGGCCACTATTTTTTTTTAAGAAAACCAAAGTCAGAAGTAAAAGGATGTCAGAGCAGTAGGGAAATGATACAGAGCAAAATTTTTGTTGCTGTTAATTCATTTGTTTGTACTTTGTAAAATCCTAAATGTTTTATGGCCTGAACTTGATGACCTCTGAACTCCCTTTAAACTCTCAATCTATGACCCTATGAATGGATATAAGATTTTACTCCTTATTTTGCATGTTTGGTTGTCATTTTTAAAAATGTTTCCTAGGGTTATAATAGCTTTTTAAGGTATAGAGAATAGGTATGACAGCAGTGAGAAGAAATAGATAGCAAAGGGGAAAATTGAAAAAAAAAATTTAAAAGCAGATGGATGAACTAAAAAACCAGACATTTATATTTAACAGACTTTAAAATTTGAAATCCTTAAGTATAAGAGCTAACAAATTGCCCCATATAGCCATACGCCTTAGTCGGTGATGAGAACACTGTATAGCATTACAACATATTCAAACAACCAGTATTCATAATTGCAACCTTGCATCATCAAGGCAAGGCTAAAATTAAATTCAGTCTCTTCTGCTTAGGAAGACAAAGGACAGAGCCTGACCGCAAGGCATTCAGACTATAAGGAGTTATCTCCTTATAGCTGAGAGCTGAAGCAGTTGAGCCCTGTTCAGTATGATCCACCCAAAGTCATAACTAACATGGTACAAATAGGACTTTTCCCCAGAGTGCTAACATCCTAGAAAGTAGCTTTCCTTCCCTCTGTCACCATCCCTGTGCCTCCTAATGTGGACAACCTATGGTGTAAGAGACATCTATCCTCAGGCCATAAACCCTAAAATTCTATCACAGAATCTCAGAATTGGCTAGGACCTGAGCAGCCATCTAGACAGGATCTGAGCCATCTGCATCATAGGCCCACCACACAATGCCCGGTGTTATAAATGCAATATTTCATAGGACCCTGTCACATAGACTAGCTTTTCCCTAGGCCCTGCCCCAGGTAGGTGAGTCTAGTTTTCCCTTTAAAAGAATTTAAACTGTCCTTGAGTCTTAATCGGCTAAGGCAACTAAGGTTTGGGACATTAACATAACTTCCTGGTCACCTGTCTACAAAAAGGGACAGGAGAAACTCTAAGTGCTTCCTCAGGCTTCTGACAGTGAACCATCTTGGGCAATTCAGAGGCAAAGAAGCTGCTTTTGAAATCAATAAAGTATTTTATTTAGCATGGAATATCCTTTCCATGCTAAATGAAGTTCCTTTTGTTAAATGCCTAATATTCCACATGTGGCTCATTTTATTCCAATTTTAAACCTGAGGTACCTGGCTGGACTGGCCAGGCTTGGTTTGTTACTAGTACATGTCCCCCACCTTTCTTTAGCATAATGGATTCTATTTGAAGTCCCCTAGTGAAGTAGAACCTAATATCTCGTATTCTACTTTTTGGTTAGCTCTAATTCTTAAGAAATTTTGCCTGATATCAAGCCTACATTTTTCCCTAAAACAAAACAAAATCTGCCATGGCATTCATTCTCTGGGGCCTGTCTTCTAACTCAAAACTATGTGGTCCATTTATGCTCCATTCTATCCTGTTGCCAGAAATGAATTTGCCCTGGTTATAGTTATGTCTAGGCCTTTTGCTCCAGGTATATTTATGGCTAGTTATGTGTCCCTGGTCCACCCAAAGCTAAGAAAACAATTTGGGAATCTGGAGAAGTCCTAACACCTTGTAAGAGTCAAATGAACTCTTCTTGAGTTGTGTGTCAAATTCAGGCAAGACAGGAAAATAAAATTCTGAAGGAACAACCACCAAACAAAATCATCTACCAGAGTCTATGCAATTTTAGATATAGAGCTAAGAAAAGGCAACTAAACTGAGTAAACTAAATGAAAAGGGAAAATAGAATTGTAGATCAATCCCAGTGAAACTAGATGGGCTTCTCAAGGATGGGTTACTGCTGAAACAAAGGGGTAGGGTCAGTCTGTTTTTGATGGAATTATGGATGCCATAACCACTCCAACATCTTAAAAGGTCCATGGTTTCCTTAAAACTGAATCCTGATAAATGGAAGTTTGAAGTTCATTTTAGAAAGGGTTGTATCCAAAATAGTTTTTTTTAATGTTTTTAAATGTCAGTGCTTAAAGTAGCATCTACTCAACTATTCAGAAACCTTCACTCTCCTGAATAATTTCTTCCCTCAAGGCTTCTAAATCACTAAGGTTTGGTAGAAATGGTGCAATATCTTGCAATATCTCTAAATTGTAATCTCTGTAGAATTAACGTTATAAAAGATGTTGAAGGGGTGCAAATGAATTACCCCAAGGGCAAGGGAAGACTTTTAAACCTTTGCTGAAAACTATGGGGCTTGTAGTCTCTTTGCTTAGCCTGGGAAAAGATGGAAGGAATATCAGATGATTTGTACTGTATTGGGAGGCATTACACAAACCTGTGAGAAGCTTGAATTGGTCCAGAGTAGAGAGAGTCCAAGTAGGGAGAACCAAGGGGTCCAGAGAGCTGAGCAAAAGAGATAGTAGAAGTGGCCAACATATTCCCCCTCCCTGTCCCCTGAGGAGCAGAAGAAAAAAGTGTCAGGGGATCAGAAAAATAGAAACTGCCCCTGTTCTCAGAAGCTTGTCCTTTGTGGCTTAAGCTTCTGATTAGGAAGAAATAACCTCTTTGGGGAAGGTGAACTAACTGAACTGTTCCTCTCCTGGAGAACTGAGAAAAATCAGTGTTTTTCTCTACCCAACTCTACTCAAACCTGTTTGGTCATGATCAGGCATCCATTTGTGATTCTGTTCCTTGTTATGTCCTAAGTTCCTCCTTTATGCTGAATTTGCTCTCTCTCCACATAAATTTGTGGTTAACCTAGAAATGTGTATTTCCTGTGCGTATTTTTATCACCTCCAAACAGTTCAAATGGGGAAGCCTTTAACTCTTTGGCTACACAGAATTTAACTGTCTCTGAAGTTTCTTTTCCAGCTTGGCAGCTAGGTACAAGCTAGGGGCATGACAAGGTATTATTTTATTTTATCAGTAATTCTATAAACTTCCCATAGGCAGGACTTTAAAATGAAACTAGGATTCTTCTTTCTCCACTAGAGATATTATTCTTTTTTTTTTTTTACAAATGCTTTATTAGCTTCTGTTTTACATCATTCATTTCCACCAGATTTTGAATTACAATTATTTTTCCCCCTTGTTTTTCCCCTGCCCACACTCCCAGAATAGCCATCCCACAAGATATCGCTTCCTCCAATCTGCTCTCTCCCATATCTTCTCCCATACCCCCTTCGACTTTTCCATTAGAGGAAGGTGAATCTTTGTCTCCCAATGCCTGCACGTCTTATCTCCCAATTACAAGCAAAAGAGTATTAATAATAGTATTTATATATATTTGAAACATTTAATCTTAAGACCTCGAATTTCAGATCCATTCCCTTCCTCCCTTGACACCCATTCCCACTGGGAAGATAAGTAATTCAGTATATGTTGTACATGTCTAGCTATGCAAAACATTACCATGGTAGATATATTGTATAAGGCTGCTTATAATTCCCTCCCACTCATCCCACCCCCGACCTGGTCCATTCCCTGCTTGGTCCTGTCCCTCTTCTATAGTGGGTGCTTCCAACCTCCCCTCCCCCCAAGGATGCCCTCCCATCCATCATCCCTCCTCTCATCCCCCTTCCCCCTATTCTGCTGCAGGTTGAGATATCCCATTTAGTATGTATGTCATTCTCTCCCTGAACCAAATTCAATGAGAATGTGGTTTTGCCTTTTTGCCTTCCTATTCTCCCCCTCCCTTGCAACCACTTCCCCTTGCTTCTTCTACATGAGATAGTTTACCCTACCCTGTCTCTCCCCATCTCCTCTTGCCACTTTCCTCTCTCACCTCATAATTTCACCCCTTGAGTATCCTCCCTTCCCAACAAATTCAACCTATGCCCTCTATCCATATATAACTGTAACCATATACACACACATTCACATATGTATTCATATGACCACACACCCTTCTTCCATTATTTTCATAGTGAGAAAGATTTCATCAGTCACAGTTATTGTTTTTCCATATAGGAATGTAAATAGTTCAACTTTGATAAGTTCCTTTTGATTTCTTTTCCCTGATTACCTTCTCAGGCATCTCTTCCTTCTTGTGTCTGGATGTCAAATTTTCTATTCAATTCTGGTTATTTCCTCAAGAATGCTTGAAAGTCCTCTATTCCACTGAATGACCATATTTTCCCCTGAAACAAAATACTCAGTTTTGCTGGGTAGGTGACCCTTGGGTTCATTCCCAGCTCTTTTGTCCTCTGGAATATCATATTCCATGCCCTTCGATATTCTTTTGTTATAATATGGGTACAGCTGAGTCTCCTAATCCCAAGGATGGTCCAGAGAGAAAAAGAGTGTGCTGCTTTTAGGCAAAAAAATCTCTGCCCCTCACCCAAAAGGAGGGAGTTTAAGAAAGAGAGGTAGATAACAGAAAGGAAGGTGCTTCCTTCACTCAGCCCCTAAGTGGTGGCAGATGGTATCTGGAAGAATTCAATTCTTCCCACTCCCAGAAAGGAGAAGAGAGGCAAATATTCCTTAGCCTTCCAACTTTGCCCTCCAAAGCAACACCTGCAGTTTACAATACAATTACTATCCTATGCTTACAGGGTATTTCACTGGATCACTCACAATCCTGCTACGAGATAAAGGCTTATCCTACAAATAAAGAGACATTTACAAAGACTGAAATAGATACATATAGGTTCTTATTGAAATAGCTTTGACATTTGACATTTTGACATTTTGACATTTGACAGCAGTAATTTTCATATAATAGTCTGTCTTACAATAAAGCAAATCATAAAGAAAAACTGTAAACCAAAATTGTCCACATTGAGGGATACAAATATAGCCCTCTGTAAAATTGTCTGGACTGACGACCTTACTTTCATACTGTAACATTCAAGGTTATTCTAGTTGCTAGAGATCAGTACATGCTTACCACTCCCTATTTTCATTCAGACCTGCATGTGCCCCTGCCGCAGGTCTCTCCCACCTTCCAAACCTCAGATACTTTACTTCCCCCTATCCTTCACAAATATCCCCGTCTTTGTCTCTTTCCCAAAACCTAGGGACCCCCTTCCATTCCTGAGCCAGAGTTCACAGATCTGCCATCCCTGGCTTCACTGGGTACTTAGCTCAGGCCTTCCTTTCAGTCCTGTTCCTCAGGAACTTTCTGCCCAGGTGCATACCACCTTCCCCCCTCCTGACTTGAGGAACATATTTCCCATTTATAACATTCTTCCTTTAGAATTAGTAATTGTGTTCCTTCCTCTCCAGGCTGCACTCCACTCCTGTCTCTCCCCAGGACTTTGTCAACCATACCATGAAAACTTCTTCACCTTAGAAGCTCACTACACTCCTAGACTACCCTACGCCCCTGTGACCTCTCCTTCTGATTGGCTGGTTCCTCCTTGAACCTCCATTTGTAAAAGGAGGCCCATGCCAGTCATGTCTTCTCTCCATATTTCACTCCTGACTCACCCCAGGATGTTGTCTGCCATGCCTCACACCAGGGAGCTTCTTCTCCACCTCCCACCCTTTTCAGCTCCCTTTTATACATTGTCTTTCACCCCTCAGAATGGGGGCAGGACCTGTCTTTCTTTCTGCTTTTATTTGTATTCCTAGACCTAGCAAAATGCCTGGCATGCATACAGTGTTTAATAAGTGCTTTCTTTCTTGACTTGTGTTCATCTCAAGTTATGGCTTTGTGGAACCACTCAGTGACGTTATTCACAGAGTGCCTGCCATGTGCTTTTCTAGACATATATCAGTAGTGCTTCAATAGATGTATTTTTAATCTGGACTATTGTTAGTGTTCTATTCATCCATGTATTTTGATGCAGGAGCAGAAGCAGGACATTCACAATACTCTTCAGTACAGACATGGAGGTAGACATCTGTCAAGTCAAAATTGATCACCTTTGGAAAACAACAAAGCAAACACCAGATGGTAAAAGCCTTGGCCTGTGAGGTGCCCAAGACGGTCACTTTTCATGTCTAAGATCTGCACTTGGAGTTGACTACAGCAGTAACTAATCACTTCCTGTAAACAACACAGACAGCTGGAATAGGAGTGGAATAGGAGAGAAAAGAGATGGGGGAGGGCCTGAGAGGAGCAAGCTACAGCTAACTAAACCAGGATCCAAAAGGAATGGGAGAGGGGGACTGAGAACACATAAGTCTATAGCTCTTGGGAGATGGGCAGGAGATCCAAATGGATTATCCATGCCTTTTCTCCTATTACCACTAGAGAGGGAGTGGAAGACATTTTATAATCACCTATCCACCACAACAAAGAGGGAACTGATGGCATTAAGCAATTAATCAAATGAGTATCAATTAATCAAATTGAGTATCAGATTATGGGAGATATAACCAGCAAGTTGATAGGTACTGTGTGGAATGCAGTAGATAACACATTCCTTGCCTTCATGGAGCTCCCAGTATAGTTGAGGTTATTTAGATAAAAACATAGGAAGGAATTTTGCTGTTGTTGTTAGTCATTTTCAGTCCTGTCTGACTTCATTGGTCTGACCCCATGGGGGGGTTTTCTTGGCAAAGATAGTGGAGTGATCTGACATTTCTTTCTCTGGTTCATTTTACAGATGAGGAAATGGAGGAAAACAGGGTTAAGTGACTTGCCCAGGGTCACACATCTAGTAAGTGTCTGAGGCCAGATTTGAACTCACAAAGATGAGAATTCCTGACTCCAGGCCTGGCACTCTATCCACTGTGCTACCTAGCTACCTCATGAAGGAATTTAGAGAATAACTAAGCATAATACTGATTATAAGTGGGGGAAAACAGTGCTCAGCACAGAGAGAAAAAAAGTGTAGATTATAGCTATTCGAACTTGTAGGAGACTAGGATTTGAGGGGTTAACTGAAAGGCTCTAACAGCTGGGCCCCAGGTGGGGACAGCAGAGATCTGTAGCTAGAAGCTCTTGATAGCTTCAGTTCCTTTCAGCTTTATGGTGTCCACAGTGGGAAAGGGAACTGATTGTTACCAGATGTTGATGTGGCCAGACTAAGCAGGATCTATGTGAGTCAAAGTTGCTCTTGGGGAACTGGGAGATCAGGCTCTGAGAAAGGAGTAAGACTCTGAGTCATCAAATCCAAGAGAAGTCTAAAGAGGGAAATGTGAGTCAGCAGGTCAGAAGTCAACATGGAACAGGCTGGAGGAAAAGATATGGGCCCCTGAAGCATGAGCAGTCAGAAGCAACTGACACTGTGAAAACCACATATGGCAACCAGCTATTGCCCTCAGGTGAATAAATCAGGAGAACAGGAGTGAAAATGGAGGAAGTATGCTCCAAGAAGGGCCTGTTCATTAGTGGAAGATGGATAGTTGATGCCACATGAGGACGGCCCATATGGAGAGTATCTGAATCATGATTCAGATGATAGGGAAAGTGCATAGTAGTACCCGTTTGGGTTTTGAGAATCTATTTAAGAATTCCCCAATTAGAGGGAGATGTCTATCCAGACTGGGGGTGGGGAAGCTAAATTCAATTTAATAGTCTATATGTGGAGCTTCCAAGGAAACAGTAGCCATGTGCAGAACTCATTAGAGGCTAAAGATAGCAATCAGCCCTGGTCTGTCTACAAACCCAGATTTGAAACTGACTGCAGACCACCAAGTCTGAGGAAACTGAGAGTACAGAACCAATTCACTGCAGAAGCACTCGGTCTATTGGTCAGGACCCAGTATAGCATCATGCTCCATGGGTAATGGGTGAATAAATTAGATGCAGTACCAGATAATACCCACTAGTGAAGTACATGTATGTAATTTGTTTGAAATTCCAGAAAACGGTATTATATACTACATATGACCTCTATGTTTAGCCTATTGTATGCAATTCTGCTATGTGACACTATGTGCTATGTTTGCTTGTGACCTGTGTATTTGGTCTACTATGTGCAACTTTGCTACATAATTCTCTGTATCAAGCCTATTCATGTCACCTAGATTTCTATTATACTGACTAAAACGCTAATATTGGGTGTTATATACCACGAACTTGTCTGTAGCCTTTGTAGTTCATAGGACCATAGATTTAGAACTGGAAGGGACCTTAGAGGTCACTGAATCCAACCCCCTCACTTACAGATAAGGAAATTGATAATTTCCTGTAGCTACATATTATGCAAATTAATTAATGCTTTGATGTGCACCTATGAACTATATCTGCATATCTGGTATAATTTACTAATACCTCTTTTTTTTTTAACTCAGGAAGATTTTTAAAAGGTGAGGCCTTTTTTTTTTCTTACTATAGTGTGTGAATGCTGAGCAATAGTCAGCAGCTCCAACCCTCTCTTACCAGGAAAGGTTTAAGGTAATTTGCATGACCCAGTTGCAAGCTGCCAGAAGCATGATGGGAATGAAAGGTAAATGAAAACCCATACAAGTACTCATCACCAGCCTAAGGAAGATTCAAAGCAAGGTCCAAGGATGGGGAGCCTATGGCCTTGAGGCCACATGAGGCCCTCTAGGTCCTCAAATGTGACCCTTTGACTGAATCTAAACTTCACAGAACAAATCCTCTTAATAAAAGGATTTGTTCTGTAAAACTTGGACTCAGTCATAAAGGTGGCACCCAAGGACCTAGAGAGCCACATATGGACTCAAGGCCGAAGGTTCCCCACCCCAGGTATAGACTGTATCTTAGGGTTTATAGCCTGTACCCTGGGGTGGGGAAGAGGTGAAAAGAATTTACCCTCACCCAGATTAGAGTGATCACTTGGGAACTTTCTGCAAGGGAGAATTTTCTGACAAGACAGTCATTTTTCATGTCAAATTAAATTAAGAATTAAATTCTAGTTAAATTAAGAATTAAAACCTTAACAACCACTTGGTGGTGCTTTTGTATATCAGCCAAGTGTGGTTGAGGCCTGCTGAGCTTAGGAATTATAAGTGTGGCCCTGAGGTATGTTGACTCAGGGCCCCAGAGTTGTACAATGGAAAGAACACTGAACCTGGAGTTGGGAAGATCTGAGTTTAAATCTAGCTTCAGACATTTACTAGCTGTATAACCCTGGGAAAATCACTTAACCCCTATTTGCCTCTGTTCCTCATCAGTAAGATGGGGACACCCTGGAGAAGGAAATGGTAAACCACTCCAGCATCTTTGCCAAGAAAACATCATGGACAAGTCCACGGGGTCTGAAGAGTTAGGTATGACTGAACAACTACAAATATTGGCTCAGGGTAGCCTCAAAAGAAAGTAATAAGAGTTCCCCCAAGCAAGAAGCAGCCCTAGCTTCAGCAGAGGACATCTTCAGCAGATGGTAGTAGCAGCTTGTCAGAAAAGCTGTGAAACCACCTTTCAAAAGCAGATAGCAGTGAGATGGGTCTGCAGAATCTGGAAGTCAGAGATTATAAGGTCTTCACATTATAGATTTCAGTGCAGGACCATGATGATAAGGTCCCAGGAATGGTCATGCATAGTCATGGGTGGCTGATGTAAAAATGTAAATGTAGATCGAGAGAATGGAAGCTGGTGAATGACAGTAAATTGTGGATATTGTTGGGTCACCAATAGGCATGGTGAAGTTCTGAGGGTGTTAGGGACTGAAACAGCAGAAAAAAAATGAACTATATGTTAAAAGTCAAAATAAAAGTAGAAATGAGTTCCGGGATATAGGCATGAGGAGGAGTAATAGACAACCAAAGAAATGATCTAAGAGGGTTGCAGTGATGTCATGGATCTCAAGTGAGAAGTAAAGAACAAAGGGTGGAAATTCAACGGTCTAGAAATAGCACTGGGGAACAAATGCAGAGGAAAGCAAGGCCTCTTTGGGAAAGACCTAAATTCAAATCAATCCCACAGGCATTTGTTAATCATCTACTGTGTGCCAGGCACTACACAAGATGCTAAGGATCCAAAGATAAAAATGAAATTAATCCTGCCCTCAAGGAGCTTACATTCGAGTAGGATATGTAAGACATAACAGAGATAACTATGAGGAAAAATAAAAATACAGTAAATATGTAAGAACAATTTGGTTTAAAAGCCCTTGACCTTGGGTAACAATAGGTAGAAATCCAGGCCTGGAGTCAGGAAGACTTATCTTTCTGAGTTCAAAATGACTGAATAACAACAAAATTTAACCTTTCGATTTATTTAAGGGAGAAATAAGTAAAATTCAGGGGTGGAGAACCTGTAGCCTCGAAGCCACATGTGGCCCTCTAGGTTCTCAAGTATGGCCCTTTGACTGAATCCAAACTTCCAAAGCAAATCCTTTTATGTGAATTTTGGATTCAGTCAAAGGGCCACACTTGAGGACTCAGAGGTCCACATGTGACCTCAAGGCTGCAGGTTCCCCACATCTAGGTAAATCATCATCACAGTACAAGAGGCCCACTTGCCAACAGGGGGATATGGTAGTTTTCAGGGGGAATTCAGGCTTCAGTTATGGCAAAGAGGTAAGGGGAAGAGGTAAAAAATGGGGTTAAGAGGGGAGGCTAGGTGGCACAGTGAATAGAGCACTGGCCCTGGAGTCAGGAGGACCTGAGTTCAAATCCGGCCTCAGTCACTTAACACAAAACTAGCCATGTGACCTTGGGCAAGTCACTTAACCCCAATTGCCCTCCAAAAAAAAAGCAAAAAAAATATTTAAAAAAAAAAAAGAATGGGGTTAAGATAAAGCTGATTTTGCTCATAAGAGAGAAGGAATTGGACAGGATACAGTAACAGGGTATAAGTATAAAGATGATAGAAAAGAACAGTGGATAAGACAGGAGTCGGTATGAATGGAATGAGTAGATGTAGGTGGGAATCAAGTGAAGATAGTAGGAGTATGAAGTACAGATAATGGGAAAGAAGGTAGCATCCATGTGGGAACCAAATGAGAGCTCCATCAGCATAGTGAGGAACTGACTAATGAAGCTGGCCAAAGATGCCTCAGTGACCAACTGATTAATGTGAAGATGTGTCAGAGCCCGCTAAATAAACTAGGACTACTACAATTAATTTCATAATGCTCGTTTGTGGCTACTGGAACCCCACCCTGAAAGAGATCCTTGCTTTTTAGGATTTTTGTAACTTCGGGTAAATATAAATATGGTGACACCGCTTTCTAGTAAATATACATATATTATATACATTAGCAATATGTTACATATATAATATGATGTCATCTCATATTATATTATATTACATACATTAGCAATATATTATATACATTAGCAATTGCTTGCTGGTGCATCTCATTGATGCACAACACCCCAATACATAAAGCACTAAACACAAGGCCCTGAATGATGGTCAGTCTCTTCACTACACCTTGTTGTTGTTGGGTCATTTCAATCATGCTGTAGTCTGCAGGACCCCATTTTTGTTTTTATTTTGTTTTTTTTGTTTGTTTGTTTTTGGCAAAGAGACAAATAGCAGTGGTTTGGCATTTCCTTCTCCAGCTCATTGTATAGATGAAGAACTAAAGACAAACAGGGTTAAGTGACTTGCCCAGGGTCACACAGTTAATAAGTATCTGAAACCAGATTTGAACTCAGGTCCTCCTGACTCCAGGGCCATTGCTTTGTCCACTGTGCCACATTGGATTAGATGACCTCTAAATTACCCTATAGCTCTAAGTCTATTATTTTAGGTGAGAGTTTCTGATTTAGGTGACCTATAATAATTAATGTATTCTTACAGTAACTTCTTTCTCCAACTCATTTTACAAATGATAAAACTGAGGCAAACAGGGTTAATTGACACAGTTAGTAAACATGTGAGCTCCATGTAAAATTGTTCCTGAAGGTACTAAGGCAAAGGACTTAACATTTTAAGAGGAAAAATTCTTATAGACTCAGAAAAATAGCAACAACTCAAAAAGCCGTGCATGTAGGGAGTAGAGAATAGTGAATTACCTCCAGAATGTTGGACTTTCTTCTCCAGCAATGAACTGTTGTCTTTTTTTTTTCCCTAGACTTGTGATTTCATCAGTGTAGAAACTAATATAGCATACCAGGGCCTCTGAACCTGGGGTCCATTAATTTTTTTAAAAAATATTTTTATAACTGTATTTCAATATACTTGGTAACCTTTGTAATACTATTTATTTTATTTTATTTAATGCACTTTAAAACATTCTGTAAAGGGGTTCATAGGGTTTTCCAGGTTGCCAGAAAGATCAATGACACACAAAAAAAGGTTAAGGATCCCTGATTTAGTCTTAGAAAGTTGCCTTAGGGTACTGAGAAATTAAGAAGTGACTTGCTCAGAGCCACAGAGCTGATTTATTCCAGGGCTTATACTTGAACACAGGTCTTTCTGACCCATTTTTCACACTGTTTCTCCCTACCTCTTCTAACACCCAGCTTACACCCTAATGATGTAGACCAGTCAGAGCAGGCCCCATTTTGCTGAGAAGAGAGATGGAGATTTTCGTTGTTGTTGTTCAGTCATTTTCTAGTTATGTCCAACTCTTCATGACCCCATTTGGGATTTTCTTGGCAGAGATACAAGAGTGGTTTGCCATTTCCTTCTCCAGCTCATTTTACAGAGAGGGAGATAGGTACATAAATAAAGCTAGAGTGATAAATGACTATCTATGATTGTAGCTCTTGACTCCAAAGTAATTCTGCTAACTCCCTTTAGCCTTACCTGACAGTTGTCAGGCCATGTCTGGAAAGTCTAATTTTTGTACATATATAGCTTCATTTCCCCTGCCAAAGAGGAAACCCAGAAATTAGCAGCAAAGCAGATGGGTGTATGTCCTCCTATAGGTTCCCAGAATTATTATACATCTATATAGTCTGTATATTATTTCATATACCTTGTAATTAGAATCCTTTAAAGTGAAGCTTTGTCTGTGTTTCTTATTTCTAATCACACTAGCACAAGTTGGCATTATAGGTGGCAACAAGTAGTTCAGCATAAAGTAAAAACCTTTTTGCAGGAGTTTGCTCACTGCCTTTAAAAGAATGTTTAACATGCCAGGGTTAAGTTTACCTTCCTCCTGCCCTGACTCAGATACTGCAGCTGAAAAACAAGGAAGCCATCACCACCAACATGAAGGACACTGGAAATTAGCTCCTCATCACCCTGGAGCAATTGGCTCTGACCCTCTCCATGGCAGATTCCATCACATTAGTCACGTCTCTAGCTTCTCTGCAATTGAATAATTTCAGGTTGTAGCAGTAGGGCAGACATCCTGACTCCCTAGATGAATTTAAGGTGGTGATAAAAACAGATCAATTGGTGATGCTATTGTCACCTTTCTGAATTTATCTGACCTTTACTCCATTTTGGTTGCTTAATAAAAAGAAACCAGATGCTTTCCCTGAGGGAGGTATTTGTCAATATACTCTCTCTGAAATGAAGCTACTAAGAGATTATAAAATCTGCTTAAGATTTTGCAGAGATTATGACCACAATAAAATAATGATTGACACTGACATATTGGAGAAGGCTGATGAAGAACTGATGCTGCAAATAATATGCAAGAAGTGCTAGATAGAACAAGAAAACAAGAATAACATACACTGAAATCCCAGTACCTCAGCCAATCAGTACAAATTCAATGAATTCAATGATAAAAAAATAACTTATTTTTCATATACCTTAACTAGGCCAAGAATAAAGATGGACAATCCAAGGCTGGATTATGGAACTGTTTCATTGCAAAGTGTCTGGAAAACAGTCCAAAACAAAAGAAAAAGTCCAAATAAAACATGCAAGTGGAAGAGATGCTGGCTTACCTACTGTATAAGCTTAAACCATATCCAGAGATGTCAAATGCATTGGCTCCTATGATGATTATTTTGGGACAGGATAAGAATTTTAATAGGAAATAAATAAGATGTCAACCCACAGAAGCTCTGCCAATACTGAATTTAAACAAATCCATGGTCTAGAGCAAGTACCCCAAACCAAAATTATATTAAAGATTTATTCAACATTTCTTTCTTAAGAGAGAATGTCAAAACACAGCTTTGTGTTTGCAACCAGGCTCAGAATTTATGTTTTAAATAATATTTTTTTTAAAGAATAAGATTAATTATTCAAGCTAGTAGGTAGTAGGGTCCTGGAAGAAAGGGGAAGGGATTGGGTTAAGGGCTCAGGGATAGAGGTTAGCTCTGTAAATGAAGAGGGAAGTCTTGTCTTTTTATCCCTAGCTCCAGAGCAGTACTGAGTCCCATGCTTGTTGAATTGAATTGAATGGAGTTCATAAAAGAAGAGGAATTTGGTGAGAAGAAAACTATATTGAGATAGACAAGGAGGAAAGTGAGGGAGCTGATATCCAATAGCCTTGATCTCAATAAAGTAAAAGTCAAGGTCATTTCCTAAGAGTGAGAAGGACTAGAGTAGGAATGGGGGCTTGAAAAGAAAGAATCAGAAAGACTTGAAATACTCATTGTAGGGAATATACAAAGGAATGATCAAGAGATCAATAATTGAAATTCTGAGTTGCAATGAGGGCCCATTTGAAATTAGAAAGCATGCACTTGTAGAGGGATAGGTCAGTATAATTACCTGACATTTTCCAGAAATGCTCTTCATCCCAGAAGAAAGAAGACAGATAACAAATAATTGGAGTGATCCAGTTTTGGATACTGGTACAAACTGGAAGTTTACTTTTTATCCCTAACATGAAAGAAGCTGCAAAGCATGATGATGTATCAAGGCAAGTCAACAAGCATTTATTAAGCTCTTGACTCTGTGCTCTGAGCACAGTGTTAAGTATTGGGAATATAAAAGGAAAAAAAACAAAACAGTCCCTGCCCTTGAGAAGCTTACATTCCTTTAGAGGCAATTGATGGATTCTTTCAATTGACATTTTGGTTTTTGTCTTCAGAATTTCTAGGTGGTTTTCTTATATTATTTCTTGATTATGGATTTCAGGTTCTTTGACCTGTCATGTTTTTCTGGGAGAACTATAGTCTTTAACCTACCTGTCTTTATATATCCTGTCTTCAAGATTAGTATGTTTTGCTTATATGAATGTCATGTTTTCTTTTAAAATTATTGCCTTTTGTTTCTTCTCTTCCAGATTAACCTTCACTTCTGTATATTTCCATTCCCAATAAGTTATTCTCTCTTTTGTTTCTTCAGTGACATTTGCTACTATGGATTCAAATTTTTCTGTTCTGCCAATTATTTTTGCTGTTCAGGAGATAAATTTCGTTTTCACAATGAATCCACCTCTAGAATGTTGGACTTTCTTTCCCAGCAATTAATTATTTTGGGTTTTTTTTTTTCTGTCTACACTTGTGATTTCACCAGTGCAGGAACTAATGTAGCTCAGCATCTCATGTGTAACTTATAGCTGGTATATTCCAGAAGCCAGGCTTGACTCCAGGTCTTTCTGACTCCAAAGCCAGGCTGTGTATTCGTTGCATCACATTGCCTCTCCCTACCTCTTTGAAAGTCAGTCAGAAACAGGATTGCTATCTTCAAATATTTGGAGGGTTGTTCTGTGGAAGAGGGCCTTAACCAGTTCTGTTTAGTTGCAGAGAATAGAACCAGGATAGGATGAGCAGTGGATGCTTAATAAATATTTGTTGTACGAAATGGGATAGAATTGAAATTTGCATAGAGAAATGATTTTGGTTCAATGTGAAGAAAACAAGGTTTCCTGAGGGGAGGATGGAGATATATGTACATAAATATGGCTAGAGTGACAAATGACTATCCATGATTCTAGCCCCTGACTCCAAAGTAATTCTGCCAACTCCCTTGTTTAGCCTTATCTGACAGTGGTCAGACAGTCTGGACAGAACTGGCTCCTGCTCAGTGCTGGGCTCTTTTCCTCAGGCTTAGTGGAGCATTGCCCAGCCACATACACATGTCCTGACCTAGGTCCCTCTGTTCCTCAGTTCTGTGATTGAGCTCAATTACAGCACAGAGTGACACCACATTGCCTCTCAGGAAGATTAAGTTTCTGCCTTTTCATTTTCTCTAGCAATGGAAATAGGGAGGGGTATAATTGTGATCTATTGCAAGCAGGTAGGTCCACCTATGCAGCTCTGCTTATGGGCTTGAGGAAGCTGAGGATGCATGTTAGAGGTTAGAATTAGCCTTCTTCACTGTTAGTTCATTAAATTGTTACTTCATTTGGTTCTTCTACTAGACCATGGAGATAGCCAAAATAAGTTTATTTCTTGCAGGTGATTCCTATTTCGGACAGGTATGAGAAGATGCAAAGATCAAGAAAAATGTCTGGTCTTCCATCTTGTTGGTCACATAAGGAAGTTACATTCTGATAGAGAAAGACAACATATGTAATTAAGTAGAAAAGCAGGTGGAAGAGTGGTGGGTGGGAGGGAGAGAAGGTGCCCAAGTAGGGATATGGTAGAGAAAGAAGTCTAGAGAGTCAGGAATGGAACACCTTAGAAGAAAGGAAGGAGCAGACCTAGTTGGGTTGGGCACTTTCCATAAAATGGAGATTTTTAGGATGACCAATTAGAGGAAAATATAGGGGCAAAATGATCTTCCAAGATGAGCAGTTTTTTGTGGTATGGTGGAGAAAGAAGTCTTAGAGAATAAGGAATGGAGCGTGGAGAGGAATGCAGAAAAGGAAATTTACATGTAGAGTATAGGAGTGGAAGAATGACATATAATGTAAAGGGTCTTTCTCCCTACTTTGAGCATAACAAACATCCAATAGCTGGTTCTAATCTGCTAACTACATGATAAAGAGGAGTCTTTTTGAGTGGCTGTGTAGCTAAAACTGAGGTGGATTCAAAAAGTACCAAGTTAGTAAGGACAGTCTCTTGGTGAGGGCTCTTCTCAGACTTACTAGCATTGGAGAAGAAGGAGCTGCTGAAGGTCTATGGTTATGGGGGGGAGGTGGTTCTCAGGGCCTCCTTCACTGGGAGCCAGCATGAACCAAAAGAGTACAGGCCTCTACTATTGCTTCTGTCACTGTTGTGTATATCTTCTTATTTTTAAGTGAAATAGACGGGCAGATGCCTACAACTTGCAAGCTTCAAAAGAGGGTGGGGGTAGGGGGAAATAAGGAGAGACAGAGATAGAGACAGAGAAAGTGTATGCTACCAGGTCTACTAGCATAATCCATGTCAGGTTTAATGGCCAGCCAGTCCCTCACTGATACCCTGAGGAATAATGTCCAGTCCAGCAGTATTGAGATAAAGATTCATCCAAGCAGCTCTGCCATATTTGGAAGTGAACTTAGTGGGGCAAATGCTATGTAGAAAACTAAATTTGAATCCTCTCTACCCAGAAACTAAAGTAATACAGGGAATAGTGTGTCCTGCAGTTTGGAGGAGAAATGCCTTGTATTTCTATTCTTGCTATTTCTTCAAAGTAAATTTCCCTTTGTAAAAATTAATTATTGTTAACTGGTTATATGATAGTTAATCTCTGGCACTTAAGAGTGGGTAGAATAAATCAGAAAAGAATCTCAAGTCATAACTTAGAAAAAGATACCCAGGGTCTTTCAGAGGTACCTAGAACCCCAAGGGGAGAGATATAACCAGCCTCACTTGGGGAAAGTCAAATCACTACATTAGTAAAAAAAAAAAAAAAAAAGATCAGTGTACCCCAGAACCAATGTTAAAGTGGGTGACAATGGAAACTGTCCAGTTGCCAAAAGTGGGCTAATGGTCTAGCTAAATTAATATATAGAATCCCAGAGTTATGAAGGACTTTAGAGGTCAACAAGTTCAACCTGTACCTAAGCATGAATTCCCCTTGAGAAGATCCCCAATAAGCTGTGGGCCAACAGGCTTTTGAATAACTCCAGAGATAGCAAACTCATTTCCTTTTGAAGCACATTTCATTATGTGATGGCTCCAATTTTTATACTTGTTTTCTTCACATTGAACCAAAATCATTTCTCTATGCAAATTTCAATTCTATTCCATTCCATACAACAAATATTTTTAAGTATCCACTGCTCATCCCATCCTGGTTTTATTCTCTGTAACTAAAAAGAACCAGTTAAGGCCCTCTTCCACAGAACAACCCTTCAAATACTTGAAGACAGCAATCCAATTTCCCCTAAGTTTCTTGTTTTCCAGGCTAAACACCCTCAGTTCTTTTAATTGATCCTTAAAAGGCATATTCTGGAAGACTTAGACTGTAGTAGTGGTTGAGCAGTTAGGTATCCTAGTGATGGGGAAGGAATCAGTTTGTGGACAAAGATCATAGGTACAGAGCTGGAAAAGAGCTCAGGGGTCATCAGGTTCAGCCATTTGTATTTTAAAGATGAGGAAACTGAGGCCTAGATTTAAGTAACTCAAAATCATATAGGAAGCAAATGTCAGAGATAGATTTGGAAGACAGATTCTCAGACTTCAGAGTCTATATTCTTTCTTCTTCTCTACAGGCAAAGGATTTTTCCATCCATTTTTAATCATGGAAGATAAGAAAATATCTATGAGATAATTTTCCATTACATCAAATTTTTTGGGGGGGTGGAAAGGCAAGGCAATTGGGGTGAAGTGACTTGCCCAAGGTTCCACGGCTAGTGAGTGTTAAGTGTCTGAGGTTGGATTTGAACTCAGGTCCTCCTGATTCCAGGGCCTGTGCTCTATTTACTGCTCCACCTAGCCGCCACTGTATATAATTTTTTAAAGGAAAAGCAATGGGCATAGAGTTGAGTTGAACTATGCTATAGCCATATCCCTATAATTAAGTGATCAGATTTTCAATTTAGTCCAAGTACAGAATATTTCATCTGCACTAGTAGAATACTTGGGGGGGGGGGAGGGGAAATCACATTAGATTTCTATCTAAACTCCCCAATGAGGCAACTAGGTGGTGAAGTCCACAGAGCACTAGGTCTGGAATCCAGAAGGCTCATCTTCCTAAATTCAAATCTGGCCTCAGACACTTATTAGCTGTGTGACCCTGGACAAGTTACTGAACCCTGTTAGCCTCAGTTCCTCAGCTGTAAGACAGTAAAGACAATGGCAAATGACTCCAGTGTCTTTACCAAGAAAACTCCAAATGGGATCACAAAGTTGGACACAACTGAAAAAAATGACTAAACAACAATAAATTCTCCAATAAAAAGAAAGCATTTTGTTCTAGTTCTCCAAATGTTCTTTTCAATTATTCTCCTTGAGTTTTATTATATACATATAACAAGGTCTGGAGGTGCTTAGCTAAAGAAGAAAATCTTCTCTTTGGTCCCCACTCTGGTGGGAAAATGAGTCAATTCTTTCCCAAATCATCTCCTCAGATTTCTCATAAGAGGAGGATAGGGAAGAGAACAGACTTTCCTTAAGTTGACTCCTTTATTCTGCCCCTCCTAAAGGAGAATTTCTTTGACTTTGCTGTGGGAGTAGACAACCGAAGGAAAATTTGCCTGAGGGCTGCTACTTGCAAGGAGGCTTCCTCCCACTTCTAATCATCAACCCTCCTCACCATTTAAAACTGCTTTCTCTTTATTCAAGTTTTGCCTAGGGTAACAGGTACAGATTCACTTAATCTTTCTCCTGCTATGGGGAAGTTACATAATATAAATAAAATTCTCTTTCATTTCACTCCAAAGCCTCCAGTTGGGAAGATCTTTCCAATTTCCAGCAGAGAATCTATTTTCTGTTTCCTTCTCTCTGAATAATAAGTTAGTTACTGCCCTTCTCTTGTACATACTATTCCCAATAATGAGACACAGACAAATCAGAAATTGAGATGGCTGATCATACGTTTATGTTGTATTATGTTTATTAGCTGTGTGACCCTGGACAAGTCACTTAACACTGTTGCCTCAGTTCCTCAGCTATATGAACTATATGAATAGAAATGTAAAAAACAAAACAAAACATTAGGGCACAGTTAAGCTTTGAATCTAATATAAACTAGCATAAGCTCTCCTAGGCTGAGATTTGGAGGAGGAGGGATGGCTATCAAATCCATGGAAAGTTCAGCAATGACTAATCTACTCAAATATACCCCTCATTATTGACCTCAGGCAACATGTTCTACCACCAGTTGAGGTGACAGCAGCCATGGTCAAGCTACAGTGGATAGATCAGTGAATCAAAACAAACTGAATTTCTATTCCAATCATGAGGCTTCATCCAAATGCTCCACATCTTTTGGTACAAAGTGCAAAAGGGGAGCTGCATTCAGAACAACTAAGAATAATTAGGTTCCTTGGAGGAAAATACTTTACAGGAGAAAAAGTGTGAAAAGATCTGTTAAAGACTGTATTATTAAAGACAATACTTTCTTAATGTATAAGCAGGTTGAAATAGACCTGAAAGAAACCGCCTAGATGTCCTAACTTGTCATCATAAATTGCAAGATAATTTAATTCTAATTTTAGAGAAAATACCACACTCCTTTTCCTACAAGGCATGTAATCCAGTAGAATGTTGAGAACGCATAAGAATATTCTATTTCTGATTGATTTTCTACTTAAGACATCTAAATTCTTGAATTTGATTATATTGCAGTTTTCTTCTATTCAAAGTACACTGGTTCAAGTAGACATACTCGAGTCCCAAAATACTTGTTACTAAATGATTTCACTGAAGGTTTAAACATGGTATATACGCCAGAAAACTAAAAATGATTTTTATGTACCCTCACTGTCCTGGCTGTAGGCACAGTGTATTCTTCTCTCTAGTGAAAACTATAGTCTTGATGTTTATTGCATATGAATTTTTAATTCCATAAAACCCAGGGAGTCTTTGTGATCACATGATCAAAGTACCTTGGTAAGCATTGAAATTTCCCTAGTCTTCTTGATATGTCACTTAAAAACTAAAAGCTTCTTTTAAATTTCAGAATAAGAATCTAATCACTTAAAATAGAAATATGTCTAGGAATGAAATTGTTTAGGAGCTTTAGATTCTAGGAGACATCTTCTAGTTATTGCTAAAGTACTTGGCTTGATATATAACTATGTCAATTTAAAACTTTCTGAGCCTCAGATGATTTCTAAGTCTCCTTCCAGAAATAAAATCCTATTATTCTAATAATAATAGTATTTACATAGCACCTTAAGTTTATAAAACACTTCAGAATATTAATTTATTTTTGCAACCACCCTTGGACGTAGATGCCACTATTATCCCTATTTTACAACAAAGAATGCGAGATTAAGTGATTTACCCAGGGTTCACACAACTAAGTGTCAGAGGTTAGATTTAAACTTCCTAACTCCAACCTGTGCCATCTACCTGCTTTGTAGATGAGATTCCTGATTTTTTCTTTCCCCTTATACAATTATCTAGCTATTTTAACATCTTGTTCTCTTTGATCATTGATAAGCTTGTTGGCTTAGCACGCTGTTTTTTTGTTTCAAGTTGGTGATGCTTTTCTGTAACTATCAAATCTGGACTTCCCCCAAGTCTACACAGGGCTGTAATCTCTCTATTCTAATACTGAATGTATCTATTATTGTACCCACAGTATTCAATGTCATCTTCTGCCCATTTAAAAAAATTTTTGTGAAGATCTTCAATATACCGTTTTGAGACCTGGCCACATTTGCTGGGAAGTGACTGTTTAAACATTTCTTCCCTAAAAACATTTATAATGGGATTCCCCTGGCAAAAGTAAACGGGATTTTTTAAAAATTGGAACCATCCTAGAAATGGAATTACTCTTGGTAATTGCAGATGAATTTTCCTGAATGCTATGGATGTGACTAAAGTGACAATTAAAATGAAGAAGAGGAAAAGATGTTATCTTTTGAAAACACTCTCAGTTGTTGTAGCACTTGGGAGTATGTTCTAAGCTGCGTTTTTTCTTTCCTTCATTACTCTTTCTGCTTGAATATTTCATGGCTTCTCTGTTTCACCCCAGTGATTGATGCTACAACAGTTGTATATATCATAAAATAAAAAGGAGAGAATAAAAATAATGTGATCATACATTTGGAGCTGTAACAATAATGCACAGGGTTTTAAGGTTTGCAAAGCACTTTACAGACATTATCTCATTATATCCTCAACAACCTGGGGAGAAAGTAAGGTACTTTTATTTTCCCCATTTCATAGACAAGGAAAACAGATGGACAGAGGTTAAACGATTTGCTCAACTAATATCTGAGGTCACATTTGAACTGCAGTCTTCCAAACTCCAGGTCCAGTTCTATCTAACTATCGAGCCACTCAGCTACCTCCTAGACTCTATAGGGATTTTTCTCTCAGCAGGTATTCACAAATGGGGTATATGTTTGACACTGTAGTGTCAAGTTAACTTTCATTATGGAAGATAGTCTAACAGGGGTTTATTCCTGTAGTATTTTGGTGATTTAACTGAACAATATTAAAAATGGTTATTTAAAATTCACTCTATAAACTATTTGTTTCATATAGAAACAAAATTATCTAAAAAAGCTATCATTTCATAAAAACTTAAATTTGTACTTTTCCAGGTATATAATATAAAACCTAATATCTCTATAGCCTTTTAAGTTTTGTAAAATGCTTACATAAATTAACTCATTTCATCTTTAGAACAATCCTTCGAAGTAGATACTTACAGGTATTATGACCTTTTTTTTAATATGTAAAGTAATTGGGGTTAAGTAACTTGCCCAAGGTTACTTGGCCAGTTATTTTTGTGTGGGTGTTAACTATGAGGACGGATCCGATCCTGGGTCCTCCCGACTCCAGGCAGGTTCTCCTACTCACTGCGCCACCTTGCCGCCCATATTATTACCTTTTTACAGATGACAAAACTGAGGCTCAAGGAAGTTGAATTGTATAATTGACAATTGGCACCTGAATTTAATTTTTTCTTTTGCTTTTAAAGCAAGATGAAACAAAACTTTTCCAACCTGCACCAAAGGTTTCATGAATATGGCAAATAAATATAGGTGACCATGCCTCCAAGTTTATGAGGAAAATTCCTTAAACAGTACTTGAACACAATAGTAGTAAATGCCTTTACTTGGAGCTAATTGTATTTATTAGCAGAGAATTAAAGAAAAGTTCCTCGGTGGGGGCTTCAAGAGGTATGGTTTTAGAAATATAGAACATAAAGTATCTTGAATGTGGGAGTAGTCACCCCTTGGAGACCCAAGTATAAGTGTTGAATTGGGGAAGTGGAGGAAGTCTTACAATTACTGCAGTTATGTCCATTCCCTCTTTGCTACTTATATAGCTACCACTCTAATTCATACTCTTTTCACCTCTTGACTGTATTATTGAATTGCCCTCCTAACAGGTCATCCTGCTGTCAGTTTCTTTCCTTGACTATCCTTCATAGCTGCCAAATTGTCCCTGGCATCATATACAAACTCTGCTGTCTAGCATTTAAAACCTTCCATGCCCCAACTCTAAATTACCCTTTGGGGCTCATTATGCATTGTTCTGTGGTGTAGCCAAACATATCTACTTGCATATTCCTATACATGACACCCTGTATCCTATCTCCACATCTTTGCACAAGTACAAAAAACACTTTCTCCCTCCTCACCTCTACTTCAAAGAATCCCTAGTTTAACTTCCAAGTTCAGTCCAAAAGGTAACCTTTTCTGATTCCCAATTTATTAGTACCCTTGGAAATTACTTGGAATGTGTTTTGTATTTAATTTTCTAAGTACATATTGGTTCCCTTCTAATAGTTTCATTTCTATCTTATTATCCCCAGCATCTAGCATAGTTCCTAATTACATACTTGTGGAATGAACAGACATAGAAGAAAATCCAAATTGCTCATAGTGGCATTTAAGGCTCTATATGACCTTGCCTACTGAATTTCTCATTATTACCTAACAAAACTTCCATTCCAGCCAGATGAATGTCTTTCCTGCCTCCCCTCAATAACGTGCTCATTTGTAGCTCTAAACATTTTGCTTATACTACCTATCTTACCAAGAAAGCACTCTACCTAAGTCTTACCCATCTTTTATGATCCATTCAAATCCCACCTTTCTTTCTTTCTTTCTTTCTTTCTTTCTTTCTTTCTTTCTTTCTTTCTTTCTATCTATCTATCTACAAACACACACACACACACACACACACACACATATATATATATTTCCTCCAACTACCCTAATATTGAGAAAGGTCTCATGACTTGGATATCATCTTTCCATGTAGGAATGTAAACAGTTCGACTTTAATAAGTCCCTTATGATTTTTCTTTCCTGTTTATCTTTTCATACTTCTCTTGAGTCTTGTATTTGAAAGTCATTTTCATCAAGAATGCTTGAAAGTCCTCTATTTCATTGAATATCCATTTTTTGCCCTGAAGTACTAAACTCAGTTTTGCTGGGTATGTGATTCTTGGTTTTAATCTTAGCTCCTCTGACCTCTGCTCCCGGCTCGGTACAATATACTCTTCCTGTCAACATTCCAGGTTGTTGTCTTGGGCTGGAGATTTGTTTCACCTACTGTCATTTTATGGTGTAGCAGCAAGCACCCCAGCATCCCCAGAGTGGCTGCCAACACAGGTTCTTAGATCTGCTTTTGAAAAGGAACCAACTCAAAATGGGTTAACAAACTTACTTTAATCAAACAAACATATATTACTTAGTTCAGGGGCAAAAGGTCAGCACCCTGAACTTCAAAGTACATAGACAGATCAAACAGACAGGCTTCCAAACTGTCCAACCATTATATCAATACCAAATCACAGTTAGCAGAGAGGGAAGCATCAACATCTGGGTTTTCAAAGGGGGGGGCAGGGGGGGGTTCTCAACAGCTGCCCAGAGTCTCATCTGGCTAAATCACACAACACTTCTCAAAGTGAGCCCCAAAGCAAAGCTTCTCATCAGGGTTTATATAGCCTTCTCCTGGCTCAGAGATTGTAACCACCCTCTTGACCCACTGCCCAATCACACAGCAGCAAGGTGTGGGCATACCTGAAAACCAAGCCTCCTACCACTGGCTCCAGGTGACCACATTCAGCCTATTAGGCAGAGTATATTTTCAAATCAAGGAAGGTTTTCATAGTCTCTTAGAGCCAATCAAAGTCTCTTAAGCCAATCAAAGGGCCTAGGGGCAGGGAAGATCTTCAAATCTGCATTTCCATTACATATGGGTTTGTAGCTCTGGAATTTGTTTACAGTAATTTTTTACATTTTTACAAACCCATTTGGTTTGGGGGAGCTCTCAAGTAAGTCTCTGCTCTTACTCAGCCATCTTGGCTCTGCACTGAATTTATAATTTTAAAAAGATTTTAAAAAATCATACTGTTGCAAAATCAGTCATCCTATATTTTTCCTTTTCTAATTCGTGTGTTTGTGTGTGTGTGTGTGTGTGTGTGTAATTTTAGCTTTAGAGGACCTGTTACTATTAGCTCAGGTACCTGAGTTAATTTCAGTTGAGTTGATCTCAGTATCCTTTAAGAAGGAATAAAACATTCCTATACTGATCTAGAATTTTCACTTGTGTCAAAGCTATGGTTATATGGCAAGTTTCTGACAAGTTTTGGAAATCAAGTTTCAAGGGAAAAAAATTATGTTTTAATTTTTTTAACCCCCAGTAAGAACTGAAAAACTCCGGGAACTAGAGAAAAAAAAGAGTCATCTGGAAGTTTAATAATTTTCATAGTATTTCTATATTTTAATGCAATTAAAGGAAGTAAATTTTGAAAATATCAATAACTCTGCAAAACCATTTCTTTAATTTTACAGGAAAGTTAATATAGCCAATAGCTTAAGATCTTCCTAAAAGTAAAAATAGGCAATACACTATTCATTTTAAGAATTGTCAGAGGTGTTCAAGAATTACTTAATATAATAATGGAAGTATAAGGGAGGAAACAATTAACTTTGAAATTGGAGGATTTAGGTTCAAACCCTCTGATGTGGTCTTGCCTGGACCAGTTTACTTTAAAACGAGGCAGGGGGGGGTGGGGGTGGGGGTGTTGGACTAATTGGCCTCTGCTGTCCATTCCAGCTTTAAATCTAAGATGATAAAAATCTTCAATAGCTTGATTCTTTTAATTCAGTTTCCTTATATGTAAATGGGGGCAATAATGGCAGCCACACTCCAGGATCATTGTGAAGATAAAATGAGATGTCTGTAAGGTTCTTTGCAAACCTTCAAGTGCTATATGAAAACAATTATTGGCAGTTAGGTGGCACAGTGGATAAAGTACCAGACCTGGAGTCAGGAAGATCAGAGTTCAAATATGCTCTCAGACAATTAACTAGCTGGGTGACCCTGGGCAAGTCACTTAACCCTGTTTGCCTCAGTTTCCTCATCTGTATGATCAGCTGGAGAAGGAAATGGCAAACACTCTAGTATCTCTGTCAACAAAACCTCAAATGGGGTCATGAAGAATGGGACATGACTGAACAACAACGAAGATAACAGGGAGAAACAGAAACCACAAAACAAAGTTAGAAAACAATAAATTGTTTTAAATAAGTGGCAAATGGTCATCCTGACATTCAGCTAGTAATGCAGTGAAAAAGAGTGCCAGATTTAAAGCTGTTGCACCAAATTCAAATCCCAGGCTCTGGTGCCTACAGCCTCTCCAGGACTCAGTTTTTTCATACATAAATTAAGGTAGTTGAGTCCTCAGTAAGCATTTATTGAAGCAGGAACTGCATGAAGTACTGGTTAAGCCATATGACCCTTAAGGTTTGGAGTCTGTTAAAGTGGTTCTGTGGTTAGAATTAAGAAACAGGAAGGCCCAAGTTCAACATTCTGCCTTTTAACATTAGCTGTGAAACCCTATGCAAGTCAGTCTCTTTTCTCATCTATAAAATGAGATTGGGTTTGATGGTCTTTTAGTCCTTTCCAGCTCTAAAATCTATTATCTTCTGGTTCTTAATTTTGCATCTATAAATATGTACATAATACATGATGTACACACACATATAGATGTGAAATAAAGACTAAGATTTCAGATACCTAGATGTGTGTGTGTATGTGTGTGTGTGTGTGTGTGTGTGTGTGTGTGTGTGTGTGTGTGTGTGTGTATAAAAATCCTGTGTGGATTTGTTCTCAATGCTGGTGTGTGTGTGTATATGTATGTATGATATGTATGTATATGTAATGTGTGCATGTGCCATGTAGGTTATATATGTCTACATGGGTTGCCAAACTATATAAAGACAACTTAGAAGGCAGGCATAAATATGACCTGAGGTCTAGACTGCCTCTGAAGAGTAGAGGAAAGGCAGGGTAGGCCCTGTACCACCACCAGCCTGCTGGCTGAAGCAGGGAGAGGGGAGACAGGACCTTATAGTGGCTTGAGGTTGGGACTCTTTTCTCCAGTCTCCAAGAAGGGTACAGGACTAGAATTTAGAAATATTTATTGCCACCCTAAATATTGGTCTAGGGGTATAATTTTAGATATTCAAAACAAAAACCACTTTCTAGTTAGCTCTTAAAAGCTTAGCTTGAACCTTTTCTACAATCTATTGATCTATTTGTCATACCTCTAGTTTTGAAGGAAAGACTAAAGGAATAAAATTTTACATTTGGAGGACTTTAAAAGAATAGGGTAATAGAACTGCATCATTTAGCTAGCAAAACTTCCTACACAAGGACCTTCTTTATATTCTCAGTTATTAACACTCGAAGTTACTTTGTATTATTTTATTTTTCTCGTGTACATGTTATATTCGGCAGTATAGACTCCTAGGTAGCTGGAGCTTTCGTTTTTTGTCTACAACAAAAAAATCTAATGTAGAGTGGGAGGTACCTTAGAGACGATCCGATCCGGTCCAATTCTTCATTTTACAGATCAGGAACCCAAGACTTGGGTTTAGTGACTGCCCAAGGTCACACGTGTGGGTAATCCCCAAGTTTGGAATTTGAACCCAGCTGTTTTGACTAGGGCTAGTAGTAGGACTGAATTACGCATCGAAAAGGAACTCCCCACCCCCACCCCGCCTCCTGAGGGCTGGAAGAAAATGAAGTCAAGCTTTTATTAAGCTCCTACTAGGCACTGTGTTAAGCACCAGGTATAAGAAGTAGAAAGACAGTCACTGTCTCAAGCTCACAGTCTAATGGGGAAAGACAAGATGCAAACATTTTTGTACAAACAAGATATATTCAGGATAAATTGGAGGTAATTTCGGAAGAAAGGCACTGCATGAGATTAGGGAATAAAGTTGAAGACAGGTAAAAGATGCAAAATGGAATAAAGACAACTGGATTTTACTAAAGCAGGGACTCAATTCGTAATGGATTAACTTAAAAAAATGCATGTGCTAAGTGTATTTCAATAGAATTGGTTTCCGTTGCCGTCCTATGCATTTAAAAGCATTATTTTGTCAAGGAATGCGGAGGCTTTCCAGAACTGCTCCAGGCCTTCTTCGGGCGCTCGGGCTCAGGCTCCCCCCACCTCCTCCCCCGAGCTTGCACTGCCCGGTCGGGCTTCTCCTCAGATCCGGGTCGACCAGAAGACCAAACATCTCCTTGGGCCGCAGCCTGCAGTGGGCGGACGACGTGGGGGAGTGGTTCCGACGGGCTCCCCCTGGTGAGGAGTCAGACGCGCCGGCCCGGCTCCAGAACAGCCGGCGGGGCGAGACTGGAGCTGCCTGGAGCACCTGCCAGGCGGCGGCAGGTCCGGAGGGCCCAGCCTACAGCCTGGAAGCTAGCGGTGTTCGTCGGTAAAGTACGCGGTATGGAAAGACAGAAAAAGAAAAGCTAGAGCCAGTTCAAAAGTTCCCCGACCGCGGCCGACCTGCAGCACCCCCAGACCGCGAGGCTGCAGAGGCCGGCGCCGCCAGGTGGGGCCGAGGCTTCCGAAGGCGTCAACAGTCTGGAGGCAGGACGGCGGGGTGGGGGAAGGAGCAAAGAAGGGGGCGTGGGATAGAGCAGAGGCAGCGCCCCGAGGTGCACCGCCCGGGAGGGGGAGCGTTAACTGCGCTAACGGCGTCTCCGGACAGCGGGGGCGGGGGATGGGGAAGGGAGCGCAGTAGAGGTGGAGGACTGGAGGGCAGCACCTAGCTAACGGCCGCGATCTCGAAGCTCCGAGGCACCGGGCCGAGGGGGCGTGACGCCGCCGTGACGCAGCTGCGGGGCACGCGGGGCGGGGCGGAGGGGGCGGAGGAGGCGGAGGCTGGAGAATGGCAGTTGTCGGGAGGAGCCGCTGAGATCGGGCCGAGGAGGAGGAGTCCGGGAAATGGGCCGCCTGGACCCCTCCTCCACACCCACCCCCCTAGCCCATCTGAGGGGCGCCTCCGCCCGCCAGACCCCTCCCCCCGTACTTCCTCCTGCCGCCGCCGCTGCCGCCGCTGCTGGGAGATGGGCCTGTCCGCCAGCAGACAGCGGTCCCCTATCCCCTGCGCCGCCGCCTCTGCGCCTGAGTTGAAGGTATCGGGCCTCCGGGAGGGGAAGGGAAGGAAAGGGAGGGGAACCCAAAGAAGGGCGTCGCTGGCACTGCGGCTCCCTGTCGGGGGCTGAGGCCGCGGCTCTTTCTCCGGGACGCCCATAGAGCCGGGGAGCCCTCGGGGAGGGAGAGGCCGGGGAGTGCCCGGTCGGCCTCGGGTTTTGTGTTTGGTTTTGTTTTTTCTGGGTCGGCTCTTGGTCCAGGCCGACGCCCTGCCGAACTGGGGGGAACCGCCCCGGGAGTCCCGTCCGCCCTCCCCCCCGTGCTTTCTCGGGGGTCACCCCCGGCCGTATTGTGACGGGAAGGGGGGTAGCGTCTCCCCTTGAAGCACTTCGCCCAACCTTCTGAGGGAGGGGAGACCTGAGCCGCCGTGGGGAGGCGGCGGGGGCGGAGCACATTCCTGGTGGGTGAAATCGGCTCTAACGGGACCGTTTTCCGGGTCTCGTCGTAAATTCCGAGAGCCGGGTCCACCTCTCTCCCCCTCCCACCCCCAGATGGCGGGGGCCCCCCAAGGAAGGAAGGCGGGGGTCAGAAGGGAAGGGAATGTTCCCCAAAAGAACGGTACTGTGGGAGATGCCGGCAGCCACGGAGGTGTTCCACGGGGGTCCCGGAGTTCCTGCCACCCCCCTCCTGTTGAGCCTTGAGAAGTAGGGGTCCCCGGCCCCAGGGCCCAACGCACATCACGCCTCTACCTAGGCGATTTCGTTTTTTCTAGCAGCTGCCCCAGCGCTGCTTTCGTTTCCTAGCTGCATGAAGGGGAAGAAAGGGCCAGTTCAGTAATTCCGGACAGGGTCAGTCAATAGGGAGAGGAAGTAGTTTAGGCTCTTTCTATGTGGGAGAAGTGTTTACTCTTCTCCATTGAGATTCAGAGATGGAAGTATGTAGGAAAGAGGCCTTACTCGGTTTTCCCCACTTACTACTCGGAAATTTCTCCTGTGTTCTTTCTACTCATTGTTAACCCTTAAAAGTGTTGAGTACTCCCATAGTTCTCCAACATAGATTTTGAATGGGAACACGAGTTGCAAATGTTAGTAAGCAATAGAGGCATAATCATCTCTCAGATCAAACCTTCCTATCCTTTCTGGTTGTCTTCAATTGATTGTAAAGATTCCTCCCCATGACATTTTTCTGTGGGAAAGTTACAAGCCTTTTTTTTGTTTTTGTTTTTAAGCATTCATATAGATGTACAGTCCCTACTGGTATCCATTTACATTTTTTAAAAAAAGTTTTTTGGACTAGCATACTGTCGAAGTTTTGTTCCCCAGCTTTTCCGTCCACTTATTAGATCACAAACTGGGCCTTGCCTTTTTTACAAAAAAGTATAAACACTGTATTGGTGAGCTCACCAGGAAAAGATTTTCATGCCTAGCTGGTAACTTTGAAATAAACATTATTATTAAGCTATTCATTACTCTTTCTATATGAAATTTTGTTATTCAATACTTAGGATTCTGAGTTGAATTAAAGTTTAAAGACATACCTACCCCTTTAGAAAGGGGGTAGATTGTCTTATGTCAGAACTCATTTTCAAAAGCTCTTTTTATAAAACAATCCATGAATAAATAGTTCCTTTTAAGAATATAAAAAGGGTGAACATTTTTGTTTGAGGATAGCTTATTTTTTATGAATATGATAGAATTGGAAAACTTGCTAAAAAAAAAAGGCAAGAACAACCCCCCCCCACTCCTTTCAGAAAAACACCTCAGAAAAATTTAAGAATTCTTTTGAAATATTTAGAAAACAGCTTATTTTCTTTTTTGTTTATCTTTTCAGATTAGTCTAACCCCATTTAAACTTAGTTCTGTCCTCCTTAACGCATCCTGAATAGAGGGCTCTCTGAACTCAGTAGCTTCATGATAAGACTTCTGTTTACTGGGATTATTAACCCGCCGTTGTTTTGGATTTATAAGGATGAAATGTTTAAATTTTAAAGTCTTCATATAGACCATTCTTAAGGATTATGAAAATATGTTTTGTTTTTAAAATCTCCCTGTCTAAAAATCTTTACATTTGAAACTTAATGTTACTGTCTGGTAAATATTTCTGAATTTCATACTAGACCTTAGGTCATATTAACTTTACCCTATCACTTTTTTTTTTTAAAGATTTAGAAATAGTTAGATCTGAAACAGGCAAATTAATTATCTGTTTCATTTTTAGTTTCTTCAATTGGCTATTAATTTTAGTACAGAGGTGATTTTTTTTGTTTCTTTTACCCTGCATTGAAATATCTAGCATTGAAGTTTGTTTCCTGACTTTGATGCTGAATGTGAGCTTAGCAAATCACTTAACTTTTGAGTGGTTTTTCTTTTTACTGAACAAGAATATATTATTTCCCCCATAGCATATGAAATAAGTCTTAATAAATGTCTCATTTTTTATAAAATGCTTAAAAGAAAAAATCACGTGAAAAGAAAAGTAGTTCATAAAATTTCAGTGTACTTGGTTGGAATCATATAGTAACATTTTTGTTGTTAACAAGCCAACCCCCTGGGGCCTTATTTTTTATGTGACTAAATTTAAGAAGTCTAATGTTTGTATTATACTATTGCTGGATGGATTTGGAATAGAGCATTTAAAGGAAACACATTCTTAGGCCTTGTATCATTATTTTAATATTTTCTGGTAGCTCATTCTTTGATCCTGAAAATTTAAGCTTAACATTGAATATCGGTTTTGCTTTTAATCATATTTTGGTTTGGTAGCAAATAATGTTGGGTTCAAAAATTGAATGTTTTCTGTGTCTTCCATGGAACTGATAGACTATTTAAATGGTTTCATTCATGTAGCTTAAATTTTCTGTCCTGTAATTTATAGAACAGCTTTGTCATTTTTTTTCCCAAATAAACTTCCCCAAAACCTAATACAGTGTACATAGTAGGCACTTTACAAGTGTTAGTTGGATGAGTAAATGAATTTCATTTCTTTCTGCAGGCTATTAAGAACATAGTGAGTTATTCTTGGTAGATATTTATAATATATCTCTGAAGCCACTCAGAAGGGCCTTTTCATTTGTCAAATTGTACTCTGGTTTTCTCCAGACAAAGCATATGCTTTCAAATCTTTTAAGGTCTGGAGACAAAATTAGGCCACTTCTGAGTATAAGCAGAGTAAGCTAATCATTTCTGAATTTATCTTCAGTAACATAATGCACTGTGTTTTGCAAACTACCGGGTCAAGCAGAAATACTTTAATAATTGACTAAAAAGAGAGTACTTTCATATATGGAACACTTTAGTACTTAGAAGCTTTGGTTTGACTCCTGTTCAGCAAAATGTTAATCTGATTACTGATAAACCCTTCTCTACAACAGCTAATTTTTCCATACTTAATTAAGCTGATGGTTTGGTTAGGGCTTTTTCCCCTATCAGAAGCTAATTTTACCTTCATTATATTTATATTTTCAGTTTTAAGATGTCACTTCTTTGTTAGCTGAAAGATGATGCATAAGATCAAAACAATACACATGTATAACTACATCTGCACAGTTGAAGACAAGAGGGATGATACTGCTTTGCTAAATCCATCTATCTATTCCAGATGGTGGTAGACTTCAACCAGAAAAGGTAATGAGATATTTTGAATGCCTATCAACTTGGTTGTTTCACTTTCTTTTTAACTTCCATGTTTATATTTTATGCATTTAAAGTATGAAAAACTTGTAGATTTTCAAGCACATTAATATTAGTATTTGCATTTGCTTTCTTCATAGTTTAGATACTAAGGAATAATCAGTTTGTTCTCTTGATGGCTACAATGTTTTATGACATTGGCCTTGAAAGTGTTCTAGAAACCTTGGTGCTACTGATAACAATTTCTTTTGCTTTAAAAAGCATTCAGTGAAATAATAATTATAAGTGTCATATATATTTGGAGAAGTTTATATGGGAGAGTTTGAGAAGCCATAAGTAGCATAACTTTAGTGTGTAATATATTTGCATATTGATTAATTGTGAAGCAAAAAGCTGCTCAGAAATTATCTCATTAATGGAATCATAGAGTGTTAAATCTCAAAGAAACTTTAGACAGTGTTGTCTAAGCCCTTTGATTTAATGGAAAAGGAAGCTGAGACTCAGAGAGATTAAACAATTCATCCATAGTCACATACAAATTTAGCAACAGAACTGAAACTGGAATCCAGGTCTCCAGACTAGCTTTTGGGCCTAAAAGGTAGTATGTACATTACACCAAATTGCTGTTTATAGGCTCCCCCTTGTTCAAAGACTCCTGGATTATAAATAACCCTGGTGTAAAGTCAGGAGTAGTGGGGCTGACTGCTTGAGCAGAAGAGGCAGCGTGATGGAGATAAGCCATAGGGAAGAAACACAAGTTAGGGGTGGTATAAAAGGGTGTGTAAAGGAGTTAGGGAAGAACAATAGGAGAAGCTTACAGCATTAAGCTTCTAGATAAATACTATCTTGTATTTGTACACCATCAAATCTCTCCATCTGCATATAAGACATCACTAAATTAGAGGATGCCTATGTGTTCCAGAGTGATGTCCTTCAGATAACCAAAGTTGCTCCGAGTTAAACTGGTTTTGATGCTTCTTTGGACTTTGGGACTTCACCACCATACTTTAGCTGCTCCCTTCTCTCTTTGTTCCTGTTGCCCTCTTCTCCCATTGGTGAGTTCTTCCAAGGGCCTCTATTTTGAGAGAGGGCCCATTATCCAGACCTTGTCACCATTCCCCCATTACCTTCTATGAATGGATACCTTCCACCTCTTTTCAGTCTCTTTTTATATGTTATCTTCACCCATTAGAATATAAGTTGCTTAATGGCAGAGATTGCTTTTCTTTTTACTATAACAGCAGCACTCATTAGCACAGTGCCAGGCATATAATAAGTATTTAATAAATGTTTCTTGACTTGAGTGTGACACATTTTCAGACAAGGAAAAGTAGCAATATCAAAAGTACTTTCATTCTTAATAATTTTATTTTAAGATGTATTATAAAAATATTAGAAAATCCAAATAAGGCCAAACATTATGTGGTGTTATTTATATTGCACTTAAGAACTAATTACAGTTTGCTGTAGGAATTCAGGAGGGCATATTTAGTCAGTCTGAGCACCATCTAGCTTAGAGGTCTCAACCATTTTTGTAGGATGGCTCTTTTTGGCAGTCTGAAACTTATGGCTCCCTTTTCAGAATGTTGCCTATATTCATAATAGAAAGAAATGCTAAATTTTAATTGAAGATTAGTGAAAAGAAAGATAACATTTTTACCCAGCCAACTTCTTAGGGCCCTGAAATTTTTCCACATACCCTAATAAAAGAATTCCTGATCTAACCGGATCTTTCTAGTTGAAGGATTTGTGGTAAGTAGCTAGGGGTTTTTTTCATATGAAACCTTAAAATTCAGAACCTTAGTGAGAAGAAAATTAAAACTGATCCATTTTTCTACCTGCCTTTCTTACTGCCAAATAAAGTACTGTTTAAAGGTATGTGGTACTGACATGAATGAAAATAGGTGTTTCTCTTCTAAACCAAGGGTGCCATTTGAAAAAACTCTGTTGATATTGGAGCTCGATGAACAGGCATACTAGGCAGCTAGGTGGTGAAGTGATATATGATTCATCATATTGTGTTAGATACAATATATACATGATACATATTCTGCTGATTGGGATTAACCTATAGTTAATTTAGAGCAGATACAGCTAGTCCTAAGAGTCAGGAAGACCTTAGTTCAAATACAGTCTCAGATACTTAGGACCCTGGGCAAGTCACTTTGATTAATGCCTATCAGCCTTAGTTCCCTCAACTGTAAAATGAGCATTATAATAGTACCTGCCTCACAGGGTTACAAGGCTCTCAGTCCTACAATGATTATTCATCAATTGAGTTATTTTCACTAACACTGTACTAGCACATAGTAAAAACATATGAATATTTCCTTCCACATTCCTTTTTATATCAAAAAATTATATGTTTTGAAATAATATATTTCAAGGAGAACTTGAATTCAAATCCGGCCTTGATGCTTAACACAAAAATTAGCCATGTGACCTTGGGCAAGTCACTTAACCCCAATTATCCCTCCAAAAAGCAAATAATAATAATAATATGTAAATAAATGCTGACTATTATTTAAAAAATTTTTGTTATTAAAAGTAGATTTTTATTGTTTTTACATTATGCTAAATGCCAGAGGAATCTTTAAACTGGCCTGATGCAGTTTGCTGACATTTATGTAACCATACCAAAAAGTCCTCAGTAAACCTAAAGAGTTTATCCTTTATGTGTTGATCATGTTATCCAAAGTATGTTTATGGTAGGTATCAGAGACAAGAATCTTCCTTTTGAATCTTACTATTCTACTAGGACTACCAGAGGAAGTGCTCCCAGGATAAGTAGGACTGGAAAGTAAAGATTATATATAGTAGTAATATTAATTTTCCCCCTCTCTCTTTCCCTCTGGCCTCGCTATGACTATCTTAATATCTAGAGTATATATTTGTACTTACTACTTTTATTATTTTGGAAGTGAAATCCCCACAGAAGGGTTAAGAAAAGCATTAATTTGGATTTTGTACTTTTTAAAATTCCTAGTATTAAAAAGATCAGTGGAATTACTTTACCTTGCCTATAGTATTACATATATATATATATATATTTTTAAATGTATTCTTTATGTAAAATCTCATAGTGTTCAAGAAGGCTTTTTAAAAATTTTCTTTTAAATAAATATGAATGTGAATTAAAGGGGAAAATCTATTTCAGGCCCCAGGACCAATAGGACCTAGGACAAGGCATGGAGGAAGACTGGGAAAAAGTAAAAAATGTTATCCTGGTTAGAAATAATTTTCTAGGTTGAAGTGAGAGGCCTTAGTCTAGGACAGTTTGATCAGTTAAAGTATAGCTTGTTAATAGTGTCTGTCAAAGGAAACTAGAAGATTGTAAGAGGTGAGCTATCTCCTTTCAGTAGGATAATATAGACTTTTCCCCGTTTGTGTTTGGAAGATGATGACCATAACCAAAAACTGAGACATTTATGTTAACTAAAACACCTGGTTTATATATTTTCTCTTAACAAATACACGTATACTTTCAAACAAAACAGATGTACTTTTAAACTTTAATTTTGGTTATGTGAAAAATATTTGGTATAAAAAATAGTTTCAGCAAAATTAGTGTGAAAAGATGAAAATACAATTAAAATATTTAGAGAAAGAGTAGGGTGTTTTGTATGATTGGATAGTCTGAATAATGTAGGGTTAACCAGTTTTAATCCTTAGAGATACTGGGTCTTTCAGATGTAGTGATATAGTATACTAAGAACAAATTTTGGGGTAGGGGATATTTTTTCTCAGTTATAGAAAAAGGTTTTGTATCTGTGAGGCCAGACTTTGGTCCCAGATATCTTAAAAAAATATAAAAAAAATTTTTTTTTAGACTTGGTGCCATGGGATTGGGTGGTAACCTTGGAGTCAGGAACACCCAAGTTCAAATCCTTCAGTAGACATTAGCTGTGTGATCTTTGGGCAAGCCACTGAAATTTTTTTCACTCTCAGTTTCCTCATCTGTAAAATGAGGGGGTTGTATTTAGTGGCCATGTTATCTCCAGCAGATGACCGCCTGTACATCCTAGAGCCGTACCTTCTCACACTCACTCACTCACTCATCTTTTAGTCTTTCCTTATCTTCTGGATGCTTCCCTACTATCTACACAGGGCCATGTCTTCCCTCATTCTCAGAAAACCCTCATTTGATCCATCCATCCCTACTAACTGTTGTCCCATATGTCCTCTTCCCTCTAAACTACTTGAGAAAGCTATCAACATCAGTGGTTTCCATTCTTCCTTTTTTCTCACTCTCTACATCCTAACTTCCTACCTCATTGTTCAGCTGAAACTGCTCACTTCAGAGATAATGGCATTTTCTCAGTCTTCATCCTTCTTTACCTCTGCATCTTTGGTACTGTTAGTTACTCTTTTCCTAACACTTTTTCTCTCTAGGTTTTTGTGATACTACTCCATTGAGGTTCACCTCCTACCTGTCTTGACAGCTTCAACTCATTTTTCTTTGCTAGATCTTTTTCCAGGTCATGTCTTCTAACCCTGGGTGTCCCATAGAGCTCTGCCTTGGCCCCTTTTCTCTTCTCCTGTATTATTTTGCTTAGTGATCTCATCAGCACACATGGATTCAACTGTCTTTGTGCTGATGATTGTTAGACTTTATCCACCCCAACCTCTCTGCTGACCTCCAGTCTCACATCTCTAAGCCCCTATTAGACATCTTGAACTGGCTATTTATTTCCTAGACATCTTAAACTTAGTATATCGAAAATTGAACTCATTCTGATTTCCTTATTACTATCAAGGGTGTCACTATCCTCCCAGTCATGTATGCTTGCAAGGTAGGTTGATTCCTCATCCTCACCCCCATATCCCATCTGTTGCCAAAGACTGCCAATTTTACCTTCCTAACATTTCTTATATATGCTCCTTTCTCTTGTCTGATGCTGAAACCACCCTAGGTCCAGGCCTTCATGCTTGAACTATTGGCAATTGCCTGTTGGTTGATCTGCTACAAGTCTCTCCACTCCAGTCCATTTTCCATCTACCAAAGAGGTTTTTGGCATAGATCTGTCACAGGTATCCCTCTCTTCCCCCAAATATGTAGTCAGTAAACTCCAGTGACTTCCTAATCCTGTTTAGCATTCAAAGACTTTTCCTAACTTGCTCCCTCTCCACCTTCTTACACCTTAAAATCCTCCTTTCAACCCCCCACATATTTAGCTTTTCTTTGACATTGGTTTCCTTCCTGTTATTTGAACAAGACAATTCAGTGTCTCCTGACTCCAAGCATTTTCACCGACTGTTCCTCATGCTTGGAATACTCCCCCTCCTTTTTTCTACCTCCTAGATTCCCTGACTTCTTTCAAGTCCCAGCAAAAATCCTGTCAGGAAGCTCCCTTAATTTTAGTTCTCTTCCTTTGTTGAATATTTTTACTTGATCCTTTATATAGTTTGTACATAGCTTTTTGCGGGTTGTCTTTCAAATCAGATTGTGTGTTTGTTACTCTAGAGCAGGGACTATCTTTTACTTTTCTTGGTATCCCTAGTGCTTATCAAAGTTCTTGACACATAGTAAGTTCTTAGTAAGTATGTATTGACTGACTGACTCTTAAGGTCATTTCTAGCTCCAAATCTGTGAGCCTATAATTTATGAGTACCAAATTAATTTTTAGTCTTTAGAAGGATTTGGACCAAAGGAAGACCATTGTGTTTACATTGGAAAAAAAAAAAACAAACAAAAAACTAGGGCTATGTAATGGTAAGGGAATTTCAAGATCTTCCCTACCCCTTAATGGACCTCAAATGGAACCCAACAGGAGGGGTTTGATTGGGGGGAGGCTTGTTTTTCCAGGAAGGCCCACACCTCTTGTTACTTTGTAATTAGGCACTGGGTCATGAAGGTGGTGATGTCCTCTGACCCTGAAGAAGGGTATATTCTCTGAGGTGAGGTTTTGCTTTGGGGCTCATTTATGGGAAGTATTGTGTGACTTGGCCAGATGAGACTCTGAGTAGCTGTTGAAACCCTCCCCCCCCCCTTTGAAAACCCAGATGTTGGTGCTTCTCTCTCTGGTAATTAACTATGTATGTATAGAATGGTCAGATAGCTAGAAGCCTTGTGTTGTCTGTTGGTCTGTTGAATTGTATTTTCTAAAGGTCAGGGTGCTGACTTTTCCCCCTAAACTAAGTGAATTGTGTGTGTGTGGTGTGTGTGTGTGTGTGTGTGTGTGTGTGTGTGTGTGTGTGTGTGTGTGTGTAATTTGTTATTGACCCAGTAAAGTTGCTTTCCTTTAGTAAAGCAGATCAAAGAACCTGTGCTAGCAGCCATCCTGGGTGTGCTAGGCTGCTTGCTGTTACAGGTTCTTAAATTGAAAGCTAGATAATCATAACTGGTCTTGAGCATTACTATCTTAATCATCCTAGTTTTTGTCCTAGTATTCCTGGCACCTAGAACAATGCCTACCACATGGCATGTGTTTAACATACCTATTTATTGATCCTTAACAGACTTTTTATAATTCACCTACTCTGTGCAAAGGACCATGCTAAGCCCTAGACATACAGAGAGGTATAAGACATGATCTCTGCCTTTGTAAACCTTTTATGGTACAATTTGAATATAAGGGCCAAGTGAATGAAGGTGCTTTAAGAGTTCAGAGAAAGGAAAGAATCCTAGTGACATCAGCATTTAAGGGAGATTTTGTTTTGTTGGGTTTTTGTGGGAGGTTTTTTTTTTTTTTTTGAGAAAAGGAGATTTGACTTGAGTATTGAAGGTTGGTTAGGATTTAGTTAAGCAGAAGGAAGGGGAGACCAGAGCAATGGAACATCATATGCTGAGAACATTAATTGTCCAGTTTTAATGGAATATAGAAGTGGGTAAGAATGGGGTAGTCTTCTGAAAGGAAGCTGGAATTCATTTGTGAAGGGTTTAAAATTGAATGCTGTAGAAATTTGTATTTTATTCTAACAACAACAGGGAACTACTTGAAACTCCTTGAGAAGAGTAATAACATTGCTACTCATGCTTTAGAAATGTCAATTTGTAGGATGTTGGTGGAGTGTGGATTGGACAAGGGAAGAGATTAGAAGTAGGGAGACCAATTAGGAGGTTTTTTTTGTTTTGTTTTGTTTTTGTTTTTTTAAAGCAATTGGCATTAAGTAACTTGCTCAAGGTTACACGGCTAGTCATTATTTATGTGTGGGTACTCATTTTCTGAGGCCGGTTTCAATCTTGGGTCATACCAACTCCAAGGCCGGCGCTTTTACTCACTGTGCCACCTAACCGCCCCGAATTAGGAGGTTTTTGTAAGACATGATGAAAATGTGAGCTAGGAGGCTTTTGAAGGGGATGGATAGATATGTTGGAGGTAGAATTAACTGGATTTAGGTAGAATTAACTGGTTAGTTGTTGGGGGGGTGGTGTTGTGAGGGAGAATGAAGGATTAAGGCTAGCTTCAGGGTTGTAAATATTGGTGTCTAGAAGGATGGTAGTGTCTTGTATAATATGACTTTTATTTTATTGGTTTTTTTTTATTTTTTTGCTTTTTGGAGGGGCATTTGGAGTTAAATGACTTGCCCAAGGTCACAGGGCTAGTGAAGTGTTAAGTGTCTGAGGCTGGATTTGAATTCAGGTCCTCCTGACTCCAGGGCTGGTGCTCTATTCACTGTGCCATCTAGCTGCTCCTACCTTGTATAATATTAAGGAAGATCAGAAGAGGGGTGGGTTTTGAGTAGAAGACTTGAAATTCTGTTTTGGATAGGTTGCATTTGAAATGCCTATGAGACATTCAAGTAGTGTTATCCAGCCAACTGAGATGCAGGAGATAAGGGTTGGATATATTGATTTAATAGTCCTCTGCTTAGAGCTAGATAGTAATTGAATCCACAGAAGCTGATGATATCACCAAGAGAAAATATATAGAGGAGAAAGGGTATAGACCAGAGTCTTAGGATATAGCAGCATAGAACTGGGACATGGAGAATGAGCCAACAAAGGAGAGGGAGGTGCCTTAGAAATCTAGTGTAGCCTACAGCTGCACAGAAATCCCTTTCACAGCCTGTCTGGCATGATCATTGGGCCTCTGCTTGAAAACTGAGAGTGGTAGGCAGTTCACTGCTTTCTACGGCAGCCTATTCCACTTTGGGTCAGATTAATTGAAAGTTTTTACTTTCATATACGGTATAGAAATGGCCTCTTCCAACTTCAACCTACTGCTTTTCATTTTGCCCTTTAATCATTTTTCTACATGATAGCTCTTCAGATCTTTAAAAACTACTGTCAGAATACACACACACACGGAGGGAAAATGTTTAGTCTTTTATTTTTTTTAATAGTCTAAGCATCCTTAGGTGACATGCTTTCAAGTCACCTCACTTATCCTTGTTGCCTTCTTTTGAACATTTAGCAGTATTCTTCCTAAAAGCTGTCCTTTGTATTTACAAAATATTAAAGAATCAGTACTGTAGTAATTCTTATACTTTTACTAGTCAGAGTTACTATGAGTTGAAATTAATACAGTTGATATTTTTAAATTCTATAAATCAGACTTTCCATTACTTTGTACCCAACTTAGGTTTTTATAGCATCATTGGCTCTAGTCCTGGAAGGATTAGTTGAAATTACCTTGGATGTAAGGTGTTGCTATTTTGTCATAAAGGGGTACTTGTATATTTTCTAGTGAAACTGGATTTCTGCCTCTAGTAGTTTACTTTTTCTTCCTTTATCCAGTTTCTCCTCTTTAGAGAGCTTTAGTTTTATGACTATGAGATAACTTTTACTTCTTTCTGGAGGAATTGCTAATTGGAAGCTTCTTGTGCTGCTGATATAAACTGGGTTATAGAATAATATAAATATCTCAAGTGAGTGATTTGGATTCAGCATACCTAAAAATCTATCCCTTCTTGTATAGTAGAACTCTAATTGGATAGAAAAAGTAAGGTTTTTTCATTTCAGAAATTGTTTAAGTGTTTATTGTGTTAGACCTCTAAGGTTCCAAAAAAGTATATTAATAGCTCACATTTTATAGTATTTTAAGGTTCATAAAGTACTTTCCTCTTAGTAGCTGTGTAAGATAGACTATGAAATACAAAGATATACATGCATGTATTATTTAGGAAATAAACAGACCATGCAATGTGAAGAAATACATGCATATAATATTTATGAAATAAAATTGTGCTTGTTCTGCTGACTGTATGTATGTGTGCACATACTTCAGTTCTTCAGGCACTAAGATTTCCTCAGTGTAGTACTCTTCACTTTACAGTTCATCTTTACCTTAGTGATCTGCTTTCTTGAGTTTGCGGGGTGGGTGGGGGTGTGTGTGTGTGTGTGTGTGTGTGTGTGTGTGTGTGTGTGTGTGTGTGAAAATAATAAAAGCTTTGTGGCAAACCTCTTGATGAGTCTTTGGCTTGGTCCTCAGTCAGTTCCCAGTCCTTTTATTGGTAGTCTTTCTAGTTTCCAGGACCTTGTTAGACCTTATGCTTTGCTGTTGTAGTCTTTGAGAATTTAGGGTTACTCCAAGAAATGCTTTGGAAACATCTGAGGGGAGTACTGTAGTGGAGGATATAATTATAATAGTAACTTTTCCTCAAGTCTCTCTCCACTTTAGTTTTATTTTACACATTCTTGCCAGTTATTTTCCTTAACCACAGATCTAAACGTGTCACTCTCCTACTGAATCAGCACTACTATAGTGGCTTTCATATTGCTTCTAGAATAAAATTCAAATTCTTATTTTAGTTTTTAAAAGCCTCTTATAACTGTGCCCCAGCCTGTCTTTCCAACATCGTTGTATATTACTGCTTCTCCCATACTCTGCAGTCCAACCAAACTGGCCATTTTTCTATGCCTCCATTCCTGTTTCTGTTTCTTTGCATTGTAGTGCTCTAGAATGTGCCAGCTCCTCACCTCTGTTTCATAGAATTGTTTTGTACCTTCTAAATGCAACTTAAGTACCTTCTTCTTTATGAAGGCTTTTCCTAATACCCTCAAATGTTAGTGTTCTTTTCTAACTACTTTGTATTTAATCTCTTTATATTCATTCCATATGTGTGTATATACATATGTGCTTATGTTATACACTTATATATGTCTAATTTTCCTAGTTTGAATGTAAGCTCTATATGAGTAGGGGTTGCTTTGTTTATGGCATTTGTATCACACATTTGCTGTTGTTCAGACATGTCCAACTCATAGACTTTTTAATGTTCCATTAGGTTTTTCTTTGAGGTTACAAAAAGCCCAATCATTTTAAATTTCTTTCTTTCTTTTTTTTTTTTTTTAAAGCAGTTGGGGTTAAGTAACTTGTTAAAGGTTACACGGCTAGTTACACGGCTATTTATGTGTGGGTGCTCATTTTCTGAGGCCGGATTCAATCTCGGGTCATCCCAGCTCCGAAGCTGGCGCTCTTACTCACTGCGCCACCTAGCCGCCCCTGTCATTTTAAATTTCTAATAGTTAAGAATACCCTTTGTTCCCAAGCCAAAAGAGGGGAACTTTGCAGACTTAAAATGAAGAATGAGATTCTTAATAGCCCATTTTTGTTTATTTGTACCACTTGGGAACAGAGGTCCTCAAAAATGCAAAACTATATCATCCACACTTTTTTTGGCTTCCAAATGTTTTTAAATTTACTTTTAAAAATTTGGGTGCATTACTCTTTAACATTTATTTTTACAACTTATTTTGATAGAGGTTCCCAACAAACAGCTAAGCAAAATTGCCTTATAAGGAATATTCCCTGAAAGTATTTGGCTTCACCATTGTTAATGGAAAGGAAAAATGTCTTTTAGTTTAGACAGTGATATTAACATTGGCAATTGTATTTGACCAGTGGGATTTGTTTTGAGTTTTTTGAGGTTTGGGGTTTTTTTGGGGGGAGGGGGTAACTATGTTGATTTTGTTTACTTTATTATAGTGATTGTGTATAATTCCTTTTGACTCAGTTTTCATAACTCTGTATCCCCTCACACAAGCCTTCTTATAATTTCTCTGAATTCTTCATATTTGTAATTCTTTACAGAATAATCATATTTCATTACGTAATATGTCCTACGTTTTTCCAGTTGTGGATATATTTTGTTTGCAGATTTTTTTTAAACAAATGCTTTATTAATTTCTGTTTCACATCATTCATTTCCGCCAGATTTTGAGTTACCATTATTTTTCCCCCCTCTGTTTTTCCCCTACCCACCCTCCCAGAATAGCCATCCCACAAGATATCGCTTCCTCCAATCTGCTCTCTCCCATATCTTCTCCCATACACCCTTCGACTTTTCCATTAGAGGAAGGTGAATCTCTGTGTCCCAATGCCTGCACATCTTATCTCCCAATTACAAGCAAAAGAGTATTAATAATAGTATTTCTATATATTTGAAACATTTAATTTTAAGACTTCGAATTTCAGATCCATTCCCTTCCTCCCTTGTCACCCATTCCCTCTGGGAAGATAAGTAATTCAGTATATGTTGTACATGTCTAGCTCTGCAAAACATTACCATAGTAGATATATTGTACAAGGCTGCTTATAATTCCCTCCCACCCATCCTACCCCCCACCTGGTCCATTCCCTACTTGATCCTGTCCCTCTTCTATAGTGGGTACTTCCAACCTCCCCTCCCCCCAAGGATGCCCTCCCATCCATCATCCCTCCTCTCATCCTCCTTCCCCCTATTCTGCTGCAGGTTGAGATATCCCATTTAGTATGTATGTCATTCTCTCCCTGAACCAAATTCAATGACAATGTGGTTTTGCCTTTTTGCCTTCCTATTCTTCCCCTCCCTTGCAACCACTTCCCCTTGCTTCTTCTACATGAGATAGTTTGCCCTACCCTGTCTCTCCCCATCTCCTCTTGCCACTTTCCTCTCTCACCTCATAATTTCACCCCTTGAGTATCCTCCCTTCCCAACAAATTCAACCTATGCCCTCTATCCATGTATAACTGTAAACATATATACACACATTCACATATGTATTCATATGACCATACACCCTTCTTCCATTATTTTCATACTGAGAAAGATTTCATCAGTCACAGTTATTGTTTTTCCATGTAGGAATGTAAATAGTTCAACTTTGATAAGTTCCTTTTGATTTCTTTTCCCTGATTACCTTCTCAGGCATCTCTTGTTTCTTGTGTCTGGATGTCAAATTTTCTATTCAACTCTGGTTTTTTCCTCAAGAATGCTTGAAAGTCCTCTATTCCACTGAATGACCATATTTTCCCCTGAAACAAAATACTCAGTTTTGCTGGGTAGGTGACCCTTGGGTTCATTCCCAGTTCTTTTGCCCTCTGGAATATCATATTCCATGCCCTTTGATCCCTCAGTGTAGAAGCTGCCAGGTCCTGGGCTATTCTGATTGTGTTTCCACAATATTGAAATTGTTTCTTCCTGGCTGCTTGTAGTATTTTCTCCTTGATCTGGGGATTCTGGAACCTGGCTATAATATTCCTGGGAGTTTTCTTTTTGGGATCTTTTTCAGGAGGTGATCTGTGGATTCTTTCAACCTCTATTTTGCCCTCTGGATCTAAAACATCAGGGTAATTTTCCTTGAGAATGTCTTGAAGGGTGATTTCTAGGTTCTTTCTTTGATCATGGCTTTCAGGTGGTCCAATAATTTTTAAATTGTCTCTCCTGAATTGATTTTCCAGGTCAGTGGTTTTTCCCATGAGATATTTCACATTGCCTTCTATTCTTTCATTTGTTTGGATCTGCTTAACAGCATCTTGATTTCTCATAAAGTCATTAGCTTCCATTTGCTCCAGTCTAACTCTGAAGGAATGAATCTCCTCAGTGAACTTTTGAGATTCTTTTTCCATCTGGCAAATTTGACTTTTTAAGGCATTCTTCTCCTCATTGCCCTTTTGGGCTTCCTTTGCCATTTGAGTTAGTTTATTTTTTAAGGTGTTGTTTTCCTCAGTCAGGCTGTTGACCCTCATTTCATACTTTTCCTGCATCCTTCTCATTTCTCTTTCCAATTTTTCCTCCACTTCTCTTATTTGATTTTTAAAGTCCTTCTTAAGGTCCTCTGTGGCCTGCAACCCACTCATGTTTTCCTTAGGGGCTTTTGGGGCAGGACTTCCGACCTCACGGTCCTCTTCCCGCTCCATGCTTTGACCCTCCTTGCCCCCAAAGTAGGAGTCTAGGGTTGCATTTTTCTGTTTAATTTGTTTCCTTTGCCTTGGCATGTTGCCGCTTAATTATTTGACTTTTGGGCTTGTTGCCACAGTATGTCTTTGCAGACAGATAGGGGAATTTTCGTCCCAAACGTGTGGGAGGGCAACTTCCGTTTCTGGCAAGCTGTAAACCCACCCATGACCTCCCCCCCAGATCACAATCCAGATCCAGGGAGGTTAAAGCAAGAGCGATTACCCCCCAAGACTGATCGCTGGATCTCCCTACAAATTTGCAGGCTGGGAGCGGGAGCTGCCTCTGAAAACTACAAAATGGCGTGTCTCCTCAGCGGCTTCTAGGCCCCAGGGGAGGGAGCTGACGCATTCCCCAAAAACTGGTCCCAAAGTCCATAGGGCACTAACCTCTCACTTTGTCCTAGGCATGTCTATGTTGATAATTCTGGAGTCTCCACAGCTGCTGGTGTTCTGGGGTTCCTCCAGCCGGCTGCTGGCCCTGACTCCCTGGGACTAAAACCTTGGCTCACCGGGACCTGGGCTCTGCTTGGCTCGGCTCCCGCGCTCTGCACGCTGTGCGCTGCCGGCTCCCAGACTGCTGCACTGGTCCTTCCTGCAGGGCTGCTGGGCTGTTCTCAGCGGGAGGTTAGCTTCTCTGTGTCGTTCTGTGGGTGCTGGGGCTCCAGAAGTTGTTCAGAGTCCCCTTTTACATAGTTTGGGGAGAATCTGGGGGCAGAGTGGCTTGGATGAGCTGTTTCTACTCCGCCATCTTGGCTCCCTTAACACTCGTTTTTAAAAAAGATTTTGAGTTTCAGATGTTTCTTCCTCTCCTTCCTAAAAGTGACATGCAGTCTGATACAGGCTGTAGCTGTGTAACCGTGTAAAACATATTTCTGCATTAGCCGTGTGGTAAAAGGAGAAGAAGAGTGAGAACAGCGTGCTCTCGTCTGTTCAGACTCCGTCACTTCTTTCTCTGCACGTGCTTCGCTTTTTCTGTTATGACTTTTTTTTGCTGAGAAGAGCTAAGTCAGTCATAGTTGATGATTATGCAATGTTGCTGTTACTGTGTACAATACTCTCCTGGTTTTGTTTACTTCATTCAGCATAAGTTCATGCAAGTCTTTCCAGGTTTTTCTGAAATCCGCCTGCTTATCATTTCTTAGAACACAATAATATTTCATTGCATTCATATACCACAACTTGTTCAACCATTCCCAATTGATGGGCATCCCCTCAACTTCCAATCCTTTGCTACCACAAAAAGAGCTTCTATAAATATTTTTTAACATGTAGGTCCTTTCCCCTTTTTTATGATCTCTTTGGGATGCAGACCTGGCGGTGTTATTACTGGATCAAAGGGTATGCACGGTTTTAAAACTCTTTGGGCATGGTTCCAGATTGCTCTCCAGAATGGTTGGATCAGTTCACAACTCTACCAACAATGCATCAGTGTTCCCATTTTCCCCACATCTTCTCCAACATTTGTCATTTTCAGTTTTTTGTCATATTAAGCAAGGTCATAATCAGGGATGTTTTATAGTGACCTCTCAACTACTAGGGATCAAGGAATTAGGATGGGGTGAACAGGAGAAGGGAATCATCATTAAACACCACATGTGTGTTAGATAGGTACTGTGCAACTGTCATTTCATTTGATCTTCAAAACAACCCTGTAAGGTTAAGCGCTGTTATTATCCCCATTTTAGCGTTGAGGATATGGAGGCAGAGGGTAAATGACTTGTCCAGGGTCTAGGACTAGTGTACTATCTACCCTGCCATCTAGCTGCCTCAAAGAATTGTAAATTCTCTTTTTAAAAATGTTATGGAGGAATTGAGGTGAGGGCATTACCACAAAAATAAACTTTTGTGTCTTTTGGTCTGAGGCTAAATTTTGGACCTCAAGTATAACTCTTTTGCAATTTTAAAGATACTAAAGGAACTAAAGTTCAGTGTTTAATTCCTAGATGGAGGACTTTACATTTCATCTTGATAGCCTCATGCGGTTCTTTGAGATCTTGGCATCCGCCAAATTGATAAAATATGCTGTTTGCCTTTATCCAAGTCATTGATAAATGTGTTAAAAAAGAATAGGTCAAAGCATCAGAGCCCTGGAGCATTTTATTACAGGACCTCACGACCCCCTTAAGCTGCTCTTCAGATCTTATTCCATTAAGTATTATGATGTGAGATTATATTTACCTTCCTAAGCTAATATTTCTATATTCACTTTGTATTGATGTCTGTGATGGTACCAATCATGGGTGTCATTTCTGTCCCTCTTTGCTACTACCATTGCCCCTTGGGGAATATACTGAGTACCTTTATTGGTAGACTTTCTATGCTTGGAGCCCTCTATGCTTTCTGATTTAATTGCTGTAATAATAACTGAGTACTCTTCTTCCTCACCTCTTTATCATTTAAAGTTTTCTAAATATAGTTAATAAAACTTTAGTTCTGAAAGGGTAACATAAATATATTACTATAAAACATTTTATTCTTCTGTTTCTAACTGGCTCTTTGTTAATGACTTCCAAATTGAATCCTGATACCTTTGATACCTTAACCTGCACTAAAGTTATATATTTATATTTGCTCCAGGCTATAGTTAATAATCTGTTTCTGATTGTCTACATAGAGTGCACCCATTTGGCTATCCTGACATAGGATTATTATATCTATGAAGAAATTGAAATTTTGTTTTAAAACCTATTTTATTTGATTGTGTTTAAAAAGATTCAGAGAAAAAAATAAATAGCTGCTCCTTTAAAAAAAAAAAAAAAGACATGTATAATGTGCAGGGCCGGGAGGGGACACCATTATCCCTCCCCCCCCAAATCTACATTTAGGTTACATTAGAAGGCAGTACCTTCTCTATTTTCTACTCACATTTTGAGGTTCTTAAGGTTGATCATCAAGTGCTTTTCTCACAAAAACTGTAAAATTAGATAACCTTTTTACATTTAGAGGAAATACTTATGTTTATATTTAAGAAAATGGAATCTTAGTGGATATGACTTGTCCAGGATCACACTCCACAAGTAGTGTGGTTTTGTTTTTCTTTCTGTCTTTTATTTTTGGTTGCATTTTTAGTTCCAAGCTCCATCTCTCCCTCCCTCTCAACCCTGAACTAGAAAAGGCTAATATTTGACATATAATGTAATACCGTACGTACATATTTCTATACATCAGTTCTTTCTCTGGAGATGGAAACCATCTTCCTTCATAAGTCCTTTGTAATTGATTTGAATGTTCATATTGCTCAGGATAGCTTAGTCATTCATAGTTACTCTTTGAACAGTATTGTGTTCTCTTGGTTCTGCTCACTTCAGTCTTCATTATTTTATGTAAGTCTTTACATGCTTTTTCTAAAATCAACCTATTCTTCATTTTTTACAGCACAGTAGTATTCCTTCACAATCACATACCACAACTTATTCAAGCCATTCCCCAACTGATGAACATCCCCTCAATATCCACTTCTTTACTACCATAAAGAGAGCTGCTATAAATATTTTAGAACTTGTAGGTTCCTTTCCTTTTTCCCTGATCTTGGGAACAGACCTAATTGTGGTAATCCTAAGTCAAAGGGCACACAAAATTTTATAATTCTTTGGACATAATTCCAGATTGCTCTCCAGTATGGGTGAATAAGTTCACAGTTTCAACCAACAGTATATTAGTGTCCCAGTTTTTCTTCATGTCCTCCAACATTTGTCTTTTTCCCTATCATTTTAGCCAGTCTGATGGTGGTTGCATTTCTCTAATCAGTAATGATTTAGAGTATTTTTCATATAACTAGATAGCTTTGATTTCTTCTAAAATTGCCTTCGTATCTTTTGACCATTTATCAATTGGGAAATGACTCATATTCTTGTAAATTTTTATGTATATGTGTGTAGATATATATATATGTACACACACATGTTGCAGGGGGGAAGGCAGGGCAATTGGGATTAAGTAACTTGCCCAAAGTCCCACAGCTAGTAAGTGTTAAGTGTCTAAGGCTGAATCTGAACTCAGGTCCTCCTGACTCCAGGGCCGTGCTCTATTTACTGTGCCATCTAGCTGCCCCAAATATTCTTGTAAATTTGACTCAATTCTCTATATATGAGATATGAGGTCTTTGTCCAAGAAACTGTACTCTTCCCCCCCAGTTTTCTGCTTCCCTTCTAATCTTGGCTATGTTGGCTTTATTTGTACAACTCTTTTAGTTTTAATGTAATAAGAATTATCCATTTTACATCCTACACTGTTCTCTCTTATGCATGAATTCTTCTCCTGTCCATAAATTTAATAGGTAATATATTTTATTCTTCTAATTTACTTATATCTCCATTTATGTCTAGCTCATGTGTCCATTTTGACCTTATCTTGAAAAATGATATAACTGCTAATAGGTATTAGAACCAGGGTAACCAGCTGAGTTTTCTTTTTATTCTGTGGTTTTTTTTTCTCCACAGTTATCATGTTGCTTTTACCTTATATTTCCTTCACCTTTCTTTTTGGAGGGGGGAAGGCAGGGCAATTGGGGTTAAGTGACTTGCCCAGGGTCACATGGCTAGTAAGTGTTTTAAGTGTCTGAGGATGGATTTGAACTCAGGGCTTCCTGACTCTAGGGCTGGTGCTCTATTCACCGTGCCACCTAACTGCCCCTATCCTCCTCCACCTTTAAAAAAGAGGATATGAGTAGAGCAAGGATTATTGAGTGGTCTCTTCTTGTGGTTTATCTGGAAAGGTATTTGGGGGGATAAGGCAGAAACATATCTATATCGATATTTTTGGGCAGAAGCCTCTGGCACTTGAAGCAGTTCTGGACTACCACATAAATGGGTATATTTGTGTGTCCTTTTGCTTCTCATGATACTTTTTTTTTTTTAACTCTCCATTGCACCTGTATCTGGCATAGACTTGCCAGTAGGACTAGCACCTTGTTCAGCTTCAGGGCCAGAAGGGGAAGGGTAGCTAGCCAATGTATCGAAGACTTTAAAATCCCTGTGATTATCATATAAATAAAAGTTTCCTCTACTTTCATCTATATGTGATAATTTTTGGCCAAACTGCAATTTGGGATATTATTGAATGTAGAAAAAATTGTCTGCCAGTTGAAACTGATGCTATTTATAATTTAAATTCAAAATCTGACTGTCATACTCAGTTGAACATAGCATTTTAAAAGCTATCAAAGGCCCAAGTTGATTGAAACCACGTTTATGTTTCAATTCCACTGCCATTCAGGATAGATGTCCAGACTGAGAGAAGTAAAATTATTTATGAGTTGTTAGAATCCGTAGATATCCAGCAGCATTTTGAAGAAAACCCAGGTTTATAATAAATTCTTTTATGTTTAATTAGTTTTCTGAACTTCATGTATCTTGGTATTTTTTATATCATATGTGCTAAATTTATGCTAAGCGTGTGTGTGTGTGTTTTGTGTATATTGTATTAGTGTGATAAAAATGATTCCTCTTCTAAGTAATATTAGCTGAAGGAGAGGATAGTGTTTCATTGGCTTATTTTTTTTTCTTCTCCTCCCTCTCCCTCCCCAGTTAATAAGCATTTTTTTTCTCTCCCTCCCAAGCCCCCTTCCCATTGAAAAAAAAGAAAAATTAAACATTTGTGTAACAAATTTGTCAAGCAAAACAAATTCCTATGTTGACCCTGTCTGGTATTTGATTTTTTCCTGCATCTTGAGTCCATTTCTCTACCAGGAGGTGGGGAGTATGTGTCTTTGAGATTTGTGATTTGTCAGAGTTCTTAAGTTTTTCAAAGTTAAATGTATCTTTAACATGTTCTTACTGTTACAAATTTTACTGCTGGTTCTTCTCACTTCCCCCTTCATCAGTTATGCAAGTCTTTTCAGGTTTCTCTAAAACGGCCTCTTTGGTTATTTCATACAGCTGGTTGTCATTCCACACAGTGGTTAGAGCCCTGGGCCTGGAGTCAGAGAATACTAAATTCAGATCTGATATCAGGCACTGCTGACTGTTGTGACCTTGGGCAAATCTCTTCACTTCTGTTTGCCTCAGTTTCCTCAGCTCTAAAATGGGGGTAACAATAATAGCACCTGCCTCACAAGAATGTTGTTAGGCACAAGTGAGCTATTTGTAAAGAAGCGCTTTTGCATAGTGCCTGGTACATACAGGGCTACGTGAAAGTCTTCTTTCCTTTCCTCCCCCTGCCTATGTGCATATTGAAAACCCAAACGTCCTAGAGCCAGTTATACCTTCTAGGTATCACCCTTGCTCTCTTCTTCTGAGTCACACTCTTTAAGATTCAGTGCCACTGGTTATACTCCTCTCTGCGAAGCTGAGGAGAACCGAAACAGCTCTCTAAAATACCAGTGATCTCGTCCTCTTCTAAGTCTTTATTTTGCCTGCCTCAGTTTCCTCACATGTGAAATGGGGATAATAATAGCACCTGCCTCCTAGGGTTGTTGTGAGGATCAATGAGATAAATAATTGTAAAATACCTAGCACAGTATCTGGCACATAGTAAGCAATATATAAATGTCAGATGGCATTATTATTATTTCCTTCTCTTCTCCTTTTCCTTATTGACCACCTTCTGGTTACCCTCTGCCTGCCTGCTGTTTCTCTCTCACACTCTTTTTCTCTCTCTCACACCCTTTCCCCTTCCCAGTTCTTTTACCTGTCAGACCTTTGCTCATTCATCATCCACATCATACTCATGAACTGGGGATAAACCCCAAGGCTCTGTCCTCAACCCTTCTTCTTTTTTTCTTATTAAAATTTTTTTTCATTACCTCCCAAGTTCAGTTACTATCTCTATGCAGATAGCCCCTAGATCTAGATACTGAGCTCTGGTCTCTCCAGAAGTCTAGTGCTTTATCATAAGCTACTTGTTAGACATTCTTAATTGTATGTCCCATTGGCATCTCAACCTTACTATTTCCAAAGCAGAAATCCATTATTTCTTTGTCTCCCCCCACCTCTCCCAGATCACACCTCTTCCAGACTGATATCAAGGACAAAGTCATCTTTCCAGTTATTTAGGTTCACAACTTTATTAGTCATCCTCAGTTCTTTTCTGTCATTCACCTAAATGTATCTCACAGTTGTCAAGTCTTGTTATTTTTAACTCTATAACATCTTTTGGACAGTCTGTTTTTCACTACTCATGTGTATACTCCCCTAGTTCAGGCCCCTCATCACTTCTTGCCTGGAATATTTCATTAGTTTTTTATTGTCTCTGCCTAAGGCTTCTCTCAACTCTTGACCAACCTTCAGCCTTGTTCCACAATATAAGCATCATTACATCCTGCTCTCTCTCTTTCTGCCATTTTGAGTCTCTTTTGTTCCCTCTGTGTGTATGCCTAGGATTAGTTCACATGTGATCCATATACCTTATTGTGTTTATGTAGCCTAGGATTCAGTTTTAGAAATTATTCTTTTTGCCTTGTCAAACACAATTTCAGAGATTTTGTCAGTATCATCAGTAGATCCTTTCTTGATGGTGACCACCCTCTACCTGTCCTCTGACTTTTAATATTCTCTCCTTCCTCTGGTGCTCTTAGAGTTCTTTTTTTTTCTTCTTCTTCTTTGCCCACTTTTAGTTCTTAACTTGTTGTATTTGCTATATTGTTTTTTTTTATATGGAGTTCAATTTTTATTGTTTGTCAATCAACAGGTATTTTACTTATATGCCAGGTGCTGGTAAGATCTTTAGGGATACTGGTAAGATCTCTAGGGATACAAAAGAAGACAAATTATACAGTTCTGGCTCTCAAAGTGCTCACATTCTGATGGTGAAGATAACATGTGATATAGAACTACATATGAAATAAACACATACAATTAGGGGTAATCTGAGAGGGAAAAGAGCAGCAGTGGAGGAGAGTATCAAGAAAGGGCTCTTTCAGATGCTGGGATTTGAACAGAGACTTGAAGGAAGCCAGGAAAGCCAGAGAGTGGAAGTGAGGAGTGGAGAGCATTCCACATATAGGAGTAGGAGTCCTTGGCAACCTCATTTCCAGCCTTTCCCACCTTTCTTAACCTTATTTTTCATTACTATAGTTTACGTACTTTTACCAAATTGAACCAATTTTTATTCTCTAAATACACCCTGTACTTTTCCTGTATGTCTTTGTTCTTTGTCTATGTCCTGTGTTATTTTATTTAGAAGGTATATGTACAATGTCCTCTTTTTCTTAATTCTCTTGAAATTTCTCCTGCCTTGCCCAAGCTTTTCTATCATATTCCAGAAAGGCATCCTCTCTGGCCACCTACAACTTTACAGGGTCTACCTTTCCTTTCTTCCATCAGTCTCCAGGAACTGTCCTTCATCACCACAACCACCACAACTCCACCACACAGCTGCCTGATGTCCTGGGACAAGGCCACTTGAGAAGAGATTCCTATAGATAATGATAACTTACCTGAGCTCATTCGTCAATGATTAACCTACTTGCACCCTGTCATACTCACCCCATCCCCGTGATTCTGAACCATTGATTACTATTGTCCAAACCCCATTATCCACCCTAGTCTAACTGCACCTTTATTCCCATCCCTCTTGATTCCCTTCTCCACCCCACCCCAAGCTCCCCATCCCCTTCACTGTGTTCTCTGGATTTCCTGCTCTGTAGGTAACAAACTGGCTTTCATCTAGAATCTCCTTTTTGTCTTTCAGTTGTCTTGCATTCACTGAGCTTGGCTGCCTCTTGATTACATAGCCCAGTGCTTCTTAGCACATTGACTGGCATGTAGCCTAGGATAAACCTCCTTAAACCTCACATTGTATTTTATTATTCTGTACCTCATACATAGAATTTAGATCTGGAAGAATCATTAGAGGTCACCTATTCCTACCCCTTGATGAGGAAACTGGTCCTAATCAAGTGAAGTAATTTGCCTGTGGTCATATAGCAGCAGAGGCAGGATTTGGATTCAAGTTCTCTTAACTCCAAAGCCATTGTCCTTTTCGTTATACCATGCTTTTAAAGTTCCTGTTTATATCCATCTTACAGTCTTATAGGGGAAATAGATCACTTATACAAATATATGTGATGTAAATAAAATGTAATCGCAAAGGAGAGATCCTGAAAAAGTGCCCTAGATAATTTGAGAAGAATTACTTTTAGCCTTAGGGGATCAGGGAAGTCTTGAAGCTGTCCTGCTGTCTGAATTAAGACTGCAAGGAAGAAAATTCTGTGGATGAACATGACAGGGAAGAGGTGTTTTCCCAGCTTGGGGATTGACCCCAGGTATGGACCTAGAGCTTTCCAACTCTTTTTTCTGTACCTTCCAGAACTCAAATACATGTAAATATACCTTAAATATACTACATTTCTTCTTCACTTATAATTATTAGTTTCTTTACATACCTTCTGCACAAAGTTTTTTTTTGCTACCACCTCTGTTTGTGTAAATGACTTCTTTCTGTTCAAATCACCTTGTATTTAATTGTCTATATATTGTATCTTTGGTGCCTGGCACTGTACCATGTACAATTTTGTGTTTTTGTCTTTGTTTTTATCCAGACTTGTGATTTCATAGGTAGGTATCTTTATGTACATAACTCTCAGTGAGGTAATATACTTTACTTGCTCTGCAATTTATAGCCTGAAAGGAGTTGCCTGGGACACTGATTTTAAGTGGAAAGTCACTCGAGCCAATATGGGTCAGAAAAATGACTTGAGCCCGAGTCTTCCTAACTCTGTCCTCTGTGAAGATAGTACTGTATCTAAACTGACTCTTTTAGAGACAAGATTGCAAGATTGGAGCTATATTATAGAAGGCTTACTATATCAGACCAAGAGTTTTTCCCCAATAGGCAAAAGGAAATAACTGAAGGTTTTTGAGTAAGAGTAATATGATCAGACCTGTACTTTAGGAAAGTTATTTTGTTAGTTTTGTGAAAGTTGATTTGAAGAGAAGAGAGATAGGAAATAATGAGGCCAATTAGAAGGACATTATAGTAATGTAGATAGAAGATTGAGGTGAGGTGAGCTATGGTTGTGGTGGCATGATTTGAGAGAAAAAAGGTTGATAGAGCATATAGAAGATATAATTAATTGATTTGGAAAGTAATTGAAATTTGGGTAATGAGGGAGAGCAGAGAGCACAAGATTTCAAGTCTGGGTCTCACTGGGAATAGTATCATGCACAGAAATACAGAAAGTAAGAAGGACAGTTTTATGGGTTGAGTTGTAGACATGTTGAGGTGTTGAACTACTCAGATGAATCTAAGATCTTAATCCACTGAGGAGTTCCCTCTAATGATACAACTCACAACCTTCCTTGATGGTTAAGAGATTTAGGCTTGTAACTGAGGATAGAGAATACCTAGATTTGAGATTTGCAAAGAAGCCACAAAGCCATAGGGATAGATGAGATTCAAGGGAGGGAACATAGAATGCCATTATTATGTGAAAATTCTTTGAAAAACTTAAGCTATATGCATAAAATAATGCGGCATACCATACAAGCTAGTTTTCCAGATAACTAAAGTTTATACCTTACTATATAAAACTTTAGTTTTAGCCATTTGGGGTAGAAATATTTCTAAATTTATTATGCTTTCCCTTGGCTTCTTACACTGTGTACTTGAGGCCTATAATTCGTCTTTGATCTCATCATTTTAGATACTCCCTCCAGTAGTACAGATCATAATACATCCTTGCTATACATGACTCTTGCTCATGTCCTATAAATCCTCCAGAGGAAGTCCACCTAACAGACTGGGATCTTTGTTCTTGATCCCTTGATATTATGTAGGAAATTAGTGCATCACACAAGTGTGTTACTGTCCTTCCCTTCGCTACATAACCAGTCCATCTCCTTTTCCAAATCATATATATCTCTTATGGATTCTTATGTATTATTATGTATTGGAAATATGGTGCAACTTACCCATTCTCAGAATGTATTTCTCCATTGCTCTTTGAGTGACTTGAAATTTTGACTTTTCAGAAGCTGTGGATATTCCATGACTCAGTCATAGCATAACTGCTAAATTATTGGTGTTAAGAGGTGGGTTTTTGTTTTAGGCAGTAGCTTAAGTTTATTAAAAGCACTATATGGTTTTCCCAAAGGCATTCTAACCCATAAGTTTCCACCTCTTCAGTTTTAGGCCTAGTTCATTACCCTTGTGAGGTGTCTATCCAAGATACAGGTACTGAAGGACCAGTTCTGTGGTCTCTCCATTCAGCTTTTTATAATAGTTTGAACAATAAACATCCTCCATCCACTTGCTTTTTCCTGTGTGGATAGTTAGGCTGAACTCTTGAGTGATTGTGAATCTCATTTAGGAGGCTCAGCAGTGTTCCCGGGCTTGATGTAATCAGCACAATGTCACCTGCAAACAGGAGCGTCTGGAGGACTTCACCATCCATAGGGAATTCCTTTCCATTTGGACTCTGTGCTGGACATCCTCCATGACAGTGACAAAACACCTTTGGTGAGCATATGTCTCCCTGTTTTATGCCTCTTTTAATAATCAGAGGATTGTTAAATATACTTATTTGTTGCATCTTTCAAGGAATCTTTATTTGACTTTAACATATGGGAGACACTTAGAAGAGAGCCTTTAAAATCTGCATTTTATTCTTTTGAATCAAATTCTATTTTAAAAAAATTACCAGTGAATGTTAAACACTGTGGAGATCGTATTTGTACCTTTTAGTCAGTTGTATGTCTATGAAGATGTCACCTATTATATAGTATTTATTTTTGAAAGCCTGTTTCTTCCTTTGTCATATTTTCATCAGAGATTTTGTGTGTGTGTGTGTGTGTGTGTGTGTAGATCATCCTCATTAAGATTTTATAGGGATGAGAAGGTAGGCATATATAATTATTGATGCCTTCTATATCTCTCTTTCAGTTATATTGCCATATGTGATTCCTCCCGCCCCCAGTCATCTGGTATCTGTCTTCCCCCCTTTCAGATATCCTGAAAAATGTAATCAGTCCTTTCAAAATTCTCATTTTCAGCATAGATTTCTTTCTTTTTTTTGGAGGGCAATTGGGGTTAAGTGACTTGCCCAAGGTACCACGGCTAGTTTTGTGTTAAGTGTCTTGAGACCGGATATGAACTCAGGTCCTCCTGACTCCAGGGCCGGTGCTCTATTCACTACGCCACCTAGCTGCCCTCAGCATAGATTTCTTCCTTGTGTACTTAGTATGGTTCAGTTTTTCTTCCCGTTTCTGTTTTTTGTGCCATTTCTACTTCCTCATATGGTATATTGTGCAATGAGTTTTTAGGGTACCAATATGGAAGTCCTGCTGTCATCAGTGATGAAAATAGTATAGAAATGCTGGCACATCTCTTCCATTTTTTCTATTAGTCCTCTTTAGTTTTATCCCTGAAAGTCTTGAGGTGATCTGGCTTAATTTTCTTGTATTGGGCTTTTGTGAATTTGTTTTCCCTTTCTGTATTCTTTAATATTTTATGAAATAGTACTACTCACAATCTTTTACTATCCTCTGTAGTGTTTTTAAAAAACATGTTTTATTGATACTTCACATTGCTGTCATTTTCCAGAACCATCCCTCTCTCCTTCCCCAATAGAACCATCTCTCTTACCAAAGAGTTATAGTTGAAACCAAAACATTGGCTTTATTAGACGACATATAAGCCTCATTTAACACCTATCCAGATCCACCACCTCTCCTCTAATAAGAGAGTAGAAGTATTTCACCCTCAGTCTTCTGAATGCAGAATTGGTCTTTGTATTTAGAGTTGTGACATCTTCCAGTTTTTTCTTTACATTATTGTAGTCATAGTGTTAAATTGTTTTTTTCCACAATTCGTGCTGTATCAGTTCCTACAGATCTTCCTAGGTCACTTTGAATTCCTCATATGTGATTTCTTAAGGCACAGTAGTATTCTGTTACATTCATGTACCACAGTTTCTTCAATGATTTCTTAATCGTTTGCAGAGCCACTTGTTTCCATTTCTTTGCTACCATAAAAAGTGCTGCAATAAATGTGTGTGTTTTTTTTTTTTAAATATATATGGGAACTCTCCACTTGTCTGACTTTGCCTAGTAGTGGTGTCACTTGATCAGTGGATAACTTTATTATTTATTATTCCAAATTGTTTTCCACAACAGTTGGACCAATTCAGAACTCCAACAATAATATAGTGTAACTCCCATAATATTTACTGTTTTTATCTTTTGTCATCTTTGCCTATATGATGACCATGGGGTAAAAACTTAGCTATTCTCCTTTGCATTTCTTTTATTACTGATTTGGAATATTATTTCATGTTATTGCTTATTGTGTACATTTCTTCCTTTGAAAACTGGCTATTCATATCCCTTGGCTACTTACATATTGGGGGATCTGTACAATTTTGCAGATGAGTTTCCCTCCTAAAACATTGTTCCTCTTAGTTGCCATCTTTTCCCTCTTGGTAAAGAAATGCTGAGACATTTTTGGAACTCTTTGGCCTCCTTTTGGTAGTTGCTTTATCAGTTAAAAATTCCATGAGAAATGGTGATAGTTTGTCAACAGGCCTTTATTAAGAATTTGCTATGTGCCTGACAGTCTGAGCAGTGTCTTTTCCTTTACCCATTTCCCACTGTTTAACAGTAATAGAAGTCAGGGAGAACTGAATTTGAATCCTTCCTTAGATACTTAAGTTTCCTCATCTATAAAAAAAAATAGTAATATCATTTACCTCACAGGGTCATTGTGAGGATTGTATAAAATAGTTATATAAAGCACTTTGTAAACTTGAAAATACAAAATAAATGCTAGCAATGATGATATATTAAAAGTGATTTTGACATTAATAACTTTAATTCTTTCTTGTCAATTTGTTTGTTCTTTGTCAAAATTGTTCGTTTTTTTAGTGATATTTGGTGCTCACCTATATCTAGTGATTTCCTCCTGTTTCTTGTAGCATATATTCATCATACAAAAGTGTGAAGCTTCTGAGGAATCTAAAACCTTTGGTCTTATGATTTTTGATCCAGAACCATATTTTACAACTTTTTTTTTTCCAACTAGACTCCCATGCCCATCTTTCCATCAAAGTGATTTAATATAAAGTGCATCTTGGTACTTTAGTAATCGTTTAGTTACTGGGGTACATAGTATTCAGGAAGGACTAGTAACTTACTGGTATGAAGGCTTGTCAGCCCTTTACAGGGCTGCTCATCTACCTTTCATGTCTTCCTGGCACTGAGATCACCTATGGCTCCAAGAAACTATAGCATTCATAGTGGCCAAACCCAGGTAAACCATCTGGAGAGATGAGCTAAACCAGGTTGAGGGTAACCAACTGGGTTTTGAGTTAGGGAGATGTCTGCCCCAAGAATGTGAAGATTCCCCTGGTGGAATGGCTAGATAGAACAGTTTATTGAAGCACTTAGAGCATGGTCAGATATCAAACACTCAAGGTCATCTACTGCATCCCAGGCCATCACTAGTCATCTTGACTTTTGTCTTGCCACTGGACTCTTGTGACTCTGGAAGAGAGAGTGAGGGTAACAACTTTGTGCAACTCTCCTTTACTTGAATTCAGTTCACGTACAAATCAAGGCATTACCCTGTAATTTCATTTGTCCTCTCCCAAAATGAAAAACAAAACTACAACAATAATTAGGTACTTAAATACTTAGCTACATAGGTACTTAGGGAGATGGATACTTAATAAGTACTTAGGTATTGAGTTATTAGGCATTTTGTTGTTGTTCAGTTGTTTTTCAGTCTTATTTCTCTTTATGATCCCATTTGGGATTTTCTTGACAAAGATACTAGGGTAGTTTGTTATTTCCTTCTCCTCATTTGACAGAAGAGAAACTGAAGCAAATAGGATTAAGTGACTTGCCCAGGGTCACATAGCTAATAAGTATCTGTGGCCAGATTTGAACTCAGGAAGATATAGATATTTTCCTACCTTCAGCCCCAGCACTCTACCCACTAGCTTCTTGTTATGCCACCTAGCTGCCCTAATTAGGCATTATGTACTAGGTAATCATTTATATATTTAGGTACTTAGGTAATTATTTATATAGTTACTTGGGCACCTAGGTAATTAGTTAATTAGGTAAGTAGGGGCATAGGTACTTGACATTTATGTAATTATTTATATAATTAGATACACTGGTAATTGTAAATTAGATCCTTAGGTGCATAGGTACTTAGAGACATAGGCACTGAGGTACTTACCCAGGTTTGAACCTGACTGAACTGGTTTGAGCCTGTTGTAGTCCTGATTTGAAGTGGTTTAAACTGGAGTGAACCTGTTAAATTTAAACTTGTTTGAACTGGATAGAACCCAGTACTAATAAAGTTAATGTTTACAATTAGTTAAAAAACTTAATTGTGCCTGGTGCCTTCTGTCCCTAGGGGTACCACCATTCTGCCCCTGTTATTGCTGCTGAAACAGAAAGGGCTTTCGAAGGGCTAAGGGACTCTGTGTTTTTGTTTCATGGGTTTGCTTTGGCCAAAGATTTCATGATCTGAGCTACTAGGAAAAAGTTACATTATAATTAGGTAGACTCATCTTCAGCCAATAGTCTCTAGGACTATATTTGAAAACTTTCCAACTTGGTAGAATTATAGTGCTTTTTAAAAAAACCTTTCTTTTAAAAAATTTATTTTCATTAGCAAAAATCCCGCTTCTTTCCCTGCAGCCCATTTCATGCCCCAATTGAGAATGAAAGGAAAAATTAACACCTGTTAAATATGTATAGTCAAGCAAAGCAAATTTTCTCATTGGCTATGTTGAAAAAAATGTTTCATTCTGTGTAGAATCCTTCACCTTTCTATGAGGAAGTGGATAGCATATTTCATCTTGAGTCCTCTGGAATCATGGTGACGAGGAGGTGATAGGTGGTATGGGGGCTCCAATGACCAGAGTCCCTGAGTGGGTAGTCTGGAATGAATTCATAGGGACCCAATCGATCTTTTAAGTCAGGATTGTAAAAGTTTATTGTTACGATATACAGCGGGCAGGAGGTCTTAGGGAACCTGCAACCTTAAAGTCATAGGTATAGTTTATAAAGAGTTACAATAGTAAATCAAATGTCAATTATGCTAACTAGGTGAGTAAGAGTGGAATTAGGGAGGAGTTAAGGAGTGGTCAGTGCTTAAAGGAACATGCACTTTTAATATCAACTGCTCAACTTTTAATATCAACTGCTCGTATTGCCCATAATTCACTGGGAAATAGCTGGGGGAGGGTGGGGCTAACTGTAGGTGTGATTTCAGACTTGAAACATCACTAAGTCAGCTAGTGGTCAGGGCTCACTGAGAAGTGCCTAGTCTGCCACCCATCTTTGACAAGATGGATGTTGGAAACCAAGGCTAATGGGGATTCAGGATGTGTATAATTGGCTGAGGAGTTAACTTACAGATAGTGCATTGAAGGATTCGTAGGTGCAGCTGGCCATTATACTAGGGGGAGATAAACAGTTTATGAATTGTTGCTAGGCAGAGTGCTGGCAGGGGGAAGGGGCAGAGTTAATGCTCTGAGGCTGGGAGGGGATGTGATTTTACAGACTGGTTTTACAAATTGATTTTACAAACTGATGTTACAAACATAGACACCCCAAGCACCCCATCAATGGTAGATCATTAAACTGATCAGAGTTGTTTGTATTTTCCTGATTCTGCTCATTTTTGCTCTGCATCTGTCCATAAAGTCTTCTTAGGTGTCAGAGAAACCTCCCCTTCATTATTTCTTATAGCACAATGGTATTCTATCATATTTATACTGTGACTTATTCAGCCATTCTTCAGTTAATGGGCATCCTTCAGTTTAGAATTTTTTGACACTGAGAAAAGAGTTGCTTAAATATTTTGTACCCCCTTAGTTTCATTTAGGGTTAATTCCTCCCTTTATCTACTCTCCCTCTTATTGTCACCCCTTCACCTTCTCTTTCTTTGAATTGTGTATTTCTGTACTCAATTTTGTGTGTGTGTGTGTGTGTGTGTGTGTGTGTGTGTGTGTGTGTATATTCTTTTGAATAGTTAGGAGAGTGAGGTTCTAGTGTCACCCTCTCCTCTCATCCTTCCTTCCTGTTTTTATAGACTTCTTACATGCCCCATTTTTGTGAGATAATTTTTCCTATAACTTTACTCTGTTTTCCATGTAATATATTCCTTATTCCCTCCTTTTCCATTCTTTTTTAAGCGCATCAACACATGATTGAATTACTCCTAGGTCATCTGTCTAATTAAACTCTCTTTGTGACCTCTAATGATAAGTGTTTAGAGGGACACATGTATCATCTTCCCACATTCAAATTTAGACATTAACCCATGATTCTCTATACTCCTGGATTTGCACTTAGAGTTTCTTTTCATCAGGAATAAGCTTAGAAGTCCTCTATATTAGAGGTGTCAATAAACTCTGTAGAAACCCCTGAGAAATTGTTTTTTTTTCTCAAAAAGGTTTTTATTGTTTTGTGCAATCATCTTTGATAGACACCACAGACTTAGGTATGACATATAAATACACAGAGGAATACAGAGAATAAATAAACTTGAGTCTACCATAAATAGTAATCATTATGGACTTATTGACACTCAGTGGCAGCCATTTAGGAAAGGGAAATTAGCCAGTTAGGTAAACCTTTACCCTAAAGCAAAGCCAAGGCAAGTCTGGTTAAAGAAGCCAAAATCCCTAAGTGGCCATGACATTGGATAAATTTCATGGGAGTCTCACGTGCTTTCTTTTTGTTTAAATTCAAGATGACTGAACTTAAGCACACTAGCAGTGAAGAATGTTTCATAAATACTTCCAAGTACCACAGTATATAAGCATTAGCTTTACCCTCTTTGGAGGAAGGCCAGCTTTACATGCACCCATTTTGCCCAAAAATAATTTAGGTAATTAACCCAAAGTCCTTCACATAAGCAAGTGGCAGAAAGAAACCATGGTTTTTTGTTTTTTGGTTTTGTTTTTTTTTTTGTCTTTTTTTTTGCCATGGACATAAGTCCTTTATCTGGTTTACTTATTCACCTAACATGAACACAAAGACAACCATGCAAGACTACAGATTCTTTTAAAAGAGCTTTCTTCAGGACAGGAAAATATGTGGAATGAGGCAGGTTATTTTTAAATGCTACAGTGGTTATAAGACACAAATAAGTCAACAGATTTGAAGCTTTCCAGAATTTGTTTACTTTGAGGGAGTGTGCTATCTTAGAAAGACCAACACTAGTTTTCCAAAGAAATATATTAATTGTGAGTATTTCAATGACCTACAAAAATGCCCATTTCCCCAATTAAATATTGAAGATGAAGATACTTAACACACGCAAAAAAAAACTGTTGTAACCTTGGGCAAGTTACTTAACCCCAATTGCTTTTGAAAGACTATGGTCTTTCAAAAGCACAGTATTTGGTGGGTGGCATTCGCTATCTTAAAAAAAAAAAAACAACAGTAAATAATTTGTTAAATACTTTAAAGATGTTAATTTTTTTTCACTCTTGTCCAGCTCTCCATGACCCTATTTCTTGGCAGAGACACTGGAGTAGTTTGCCATTTCCTTTTCCAGCTTATTTTACAAATGAGGAAACTGAGGCAAACAGGGTTAAGTGACTTGTCCAGGGTCTCACAGTTATTAAGTGTCTGAGGCCAGATTTGAACTTGAGTCTTCCTGACTCCAGGTCCAGCAATGTATTCACTAGTCACTTAGATCAGCTATTCCATTTAACACCATGTCACAAAATTTGAGATGTTAAGAACTGACTTGGAAATACATGTAGTAGCCAAACTGGCTGTTTCCATGAGTACCTTAATTTCTTTCAATAAATCAAGTGTAAGCTCAGAATGAAAACATTATTTTGGGGCAGGGTGTGCCACTACTGATGATGAAGAAAATGACCCGACTTGTGACATTTTCTTTTAAACGTGGAGAGAGAAATGTTTAACAAAATAAAATATTGACAATGTAACACAGATAATGTAGTTTTCTAAGTCAATATGCAACCCACAGGAATCCATTTCTATGTGAGTTTGACATTTTTTATTAATTTATGTAACTAAAGGTCCGTTTTTTTCTCTATAGGATTGTACACAATTTTGCTAGGTAAATTGAAAGTCCATATACTATAGCTTTCTGGGATATTATATTCCAGTTCTGTTATATTATATGTGATTCTGACTGGATTTTTGGTATTTAAATTCTTTCTCATTGGCTACTTAATTTTTTCTTTGACTTACAAACTCTGGATTTTGGTTATAATGTTCCCAAGAGCTCTTATTTTGGAGTTCCTTTCTGGAGATGTGTGGTGGATTTTCTTTTATTTACACATTGCTCTCTGTTTCCAAGAGATCTGGGTGGTTTTATGACTTTTTGAGATGTCTTAACTCTTTTAGTCATGACTTTCAGGCAGTCTAATGATTCTTAAATTTTCTTTCCTCAGTCTATTTATTAATTCATTTATTTTTACTACAAAATATATTATCTTCCATTTTTTCCAGCCTTTTCATTTTTATTATTGTTGTTTCATGTAGTTATTAGCTTCTATTTGGTCCATTAAACTTTTAGAGAGTTTGTTGTGTATGTATCTATTGTGCCAAGTTATTAATCTCTTTTCCAATTCTTTCTTTCTTGACTCTAGTTTCTGTACAATTTTTCTTCTAGTGCTCTCATTTCGTTTATTTTTCAAACAAATTTAACTTAATAATAACTTTTAGAAATTCCAGTTGAATTTATGGCCCAAGCTTTATTTGTCTCTGAAGTTTTGATGTAGATGTTTTGAATAATTTTCTTTTAGGTTTATGTCTTGAGTATCCCTATCACTACAGTGGCTTTTTATTGTAAGATTCTTTTTTTTCTTTCTTTTGTATGTTCATCTTCCATCTTAATTCCTGATTTCAGATTTGTGTTAGTACCAGGCTCTGCACATTTCTGGAGGGAATATCTGGGCCTGTCTTCTTATTTTCTTGGGGGTAGTGAGTGTTGCATTTTTGCAGGGCAAAATCTGATTGCTATCCCCTGGTCTGTGCTCTGAAGGTTTCTGACCTGCATTTGGATCTCTACAACATTTTTATGGGCTTACCACTGTTTGGAAGTCCCAGTAGATTCCTGCCACACTCAGCTAATGTCAGCCAGCTGAGAAACTGGTGGTTTAGAGTGACAAGAGCCATATCCTTCCCTTCACTCTGGGATTCTGCCCTAATTATTCTAGTGTGGATTTCAGACTGGACTTAAAGCTGCTTTATCCCAGGAGTCCAAGTCACATACTGCTGCTTACTCCTAGAATTGCTTCTTGTTTGGTATATAACCTAGGACCCAGTGCCACCTCTTACCTTGAAATGTCACTCCTTGTCTCTTTTCCCCTCAATCTGACCTGGATATGGGACCTGGAGCTTCATTGTGAGTGACATACATGTGAATTGGCATCTGTTTCTTCACCTTACTCAAATTTAGGCTCCTCTTTGCTGAATTGGGGACTTTTTTTTGAGACAATTAGGTTTATGTGAGTTGATCAGGGTCACATAGCTAGTAAGCATCTGAGCTCAAATTTGAATTTGGATCCTCCTGACTCCAGGACCAGTGCTCTATCTACTGTGCCACCTAGTTGCCCCTGAGCTAGGGCTTTCTTTTTGCACTGGTATACAGCCTCTTCTTGAGTAGGAATGTGTAGTACTATGTGCCCGTGGCTGGACCTCATTCCCAGTGTCCATAGACCTCTGTTTATCTCCTTATGCCATCCAGAGATGGACATATTTTTTTCTTGGATTTCAGTATAGTGCATTTTATTTTTATTTTCAAAAATTACACATAAAAGGGGGTGCCTCGGTGGTGCGGTGAGTAAGAGTGCTGGCCCGGAGTTGGGAGGACCTGGAATTGGTTCCAGCCTCAGAAAATGAGCACCCACACATAAATAATGACTGGCCATGTAACCTTGAGCAAGTTACTTTTACTTTTTTTTTTGCAAGTTACAATTGCTTTTAAAAAAAGTACACATAAAAACAATTTTTTAACATTCTTTTAAAAAAAATTTGAGTTGCAAATTTTCTCCCTCCTTCCCTTCCCCCCCCTTCCCTGAAATGGCAAGCAAGCAATTGAATATGGGTTATAGATATGCAATCATGCAAAACATATATCTATATTGGTGCTGTTGTGAAAGAAAATACAGGGCAAAAAACCCCAAAAAAATAAAGTGATGAAAAATAGTATGTTTTTATCTGCTTTCAGACTCCATCAGTTCTTTCTCTGGAAGTGGATAGCGTTTTCCATCATGAGTCCCTTGGAATTGTCTTGGATCATTGTATTGCTGAGAATAGCCAAGTCATTAACATTGATCATTGTACAATATTGCTGTCACTGTGTACAATGTTCTCCTGGTTCTCACATCATTGCATCAGTTCATGCTTTTTTTGAAAGCATCCTGCTTGTCATTTCTTATAGCACAATATTGTTCTATCATAATCATATACCACCACTTTTAAAAATTAGCTTTATCTAGTTCTATGAGGTCTCCCACTAGTATAGTTTTACTATTTCTCTTTGTAAGTCATTTAACTTTTTCTTTAAGAATTTGGATGGGGGCGGCTAGGTGGCTCAGTGAATAGAGCACCGGCCCTGGAATCAGAAGGACCTGAGTTCGGAGCCGGCCTCTGACACTTAATCCACACAAACAAAAACCTAGCCATGTAACCTTGGGCAAGTTACTTAACCCCAATTGCCCTAAAGGGGCGGCTAGGTGGCGCAGTGAGTAAGAGTGCTGGCCTCGGAGTTGGGATGACCCGAGATCAGATCCGGCCTCAGAAAATGAGCACCCACACATAAATAATGACTAGCCGTGTAACCTTGAGCAAGTTACTTTACCCCAATTGCTTTAAAAAAAAAAAAAAGAATTTGGATGCTCTAGTGTTTAGTATTGATGTTGTTATTTCATTGTCTCTGGTACCTTTTAGCAAAATATAGTTTCTCTGCTTATCTCTTTTAATTAGACTACTTTTTGTTTTTGCTTTGTCTGAGATCATGATTGTTACCTCTGCTTTTTTACTTTAACTGAAGCATAATAGTTTCTCCTCCAGTCTTTTCCCTTTACTCTGTGCGTGTCTCTCTGCTTCAGGTGTGTTTCTTGTAAACAATATATTGTTGGGTTCTGGTTTTTAATCCACTTGCAAAAATATGGCAACACAAAAAGACAAGTCCTTAATAGCCCATAACACTATCATCCCATCATTGTTAACTCAAGCCCATGCATGCCCTCTATGTTTATACTCCTAAACTCTGTAACTTTTTCATAGATGTTAAAAGTGTCATCTTCCCATGTAGGATGTAAACAGTTAAACCTCATTAAATCCTTTTATTATTTCTCTTTTCTGGCTTACCTTTTTCATGCTTTTCTGAGTCTTGGTTATGAATGCCACATTTTCTCTTCAGCTTGTGGTAATTTTATCATGAATGTTTGAAGGTCCTGTACGTTTTTATAGATTTATTTGGAGAAGTTGGGGATCAGGATGTCGTGGGCGTTGGGGCATTGAGAGAGCTTTCTCCCAACTGACATAGCTTTTGAGAATTCAAGTTAATGTTTATGCCAGGAGGAGGCATCAGAGCAATACTTTTGTGGAGTTACTGAATTTGGCATGACAACAGTGTGAGAGATTTCACATGGTAGTATGTAATTGAATTTCAAATAAGTGATAATCATTCAGTAAATATGAACACACTTTGAGCAGAGCAGTGTGCTGGATATTAAGGAATTACCAAAGTTTGGGTAGGGCATAGACCTTGTTGTCAAAGATTTTTCAGTTTAATTTTTTTTTTTTAGGAAAAAAATCATTGTTTAATATTAATTACAACAATGTAGCATAAACATTGTAGTAGTCAATACCAGGACATTATCTGTGACATTTAGATTAAAATTTTCTCCAGAGTTATTGTAAATGGATGCTCTAGATTTCCTAAACAAACAATTGGCATTAAGAAAATACAAACAGGTAACATAGTATAAAACTCATCACATGATAAATCTATTAAAGAGTTTTGTAATGTGACAAGTTATACATTTCAGAAGAGAGAAAGATCAGTGTTGGTTATCAAAAAATGATGCTTCATGAGAGGCCCTTCATGAGATTTGAGCTATATAGGAGAGGGAATCATTTTTGGATAGCTAGAGAGGATGGAGAAAGATAATTTAGACAGTGGAGAATTTATAAATGTATGTATAGGAATGCATATGTTATATTTAGGAAATAGTAAGGAAAGCAGTTTCTAACTGGGGTGTGGAGGATTTGTGTTGTTCATAAAAACAAAATTTAGAAAAACTGGTAATGACCGGATCATGGGTTCAACTTTGAATTTCAGAATAATTTTTATATATAATTGTCTGTTTTCTGAGATGATTTTTTTGACAGTGGTGATTACATTGTATTTGAACAAATGGATCTAGTATTTGTTCCTCTCCTTTAAACCCAGAATTTTGTTTTGAAACCACCAATTTTCTATTCACATGTTGTTCCCCCTAATAAAATGTAAGCTTGTTAAAGACAGGCACTATTTCTTTTTTGTCTTTGTCAGTGCCTAACACATCGTAAGTATTTAATCAGTGCTTGTTGAAGTGATTTCTAAAATGTGTGGCATAATAACTTTTGATTTCAGAAAGCTAGTACTAAAGGAAAATGATTTTAGAAAGAGCCATCATATATCACAGGATGCAAAGAGATCACAAGATTTCCCCCCATGTGTAGGGAGTAACTTTGTAGAGCACTAGACTTGGAGTGAGGCAGAACTGAGCTCATATCCTGCCTTAGACACTTCCTTAGCCGTGTGGCCCTGGAAAAGCTTCTCTCAAACAACAGCTTCCTTATCTGTGAAATGGAAATAGTAATGGCCAACCATAGAGGGTCTTTGTGAGGAACAAAGGAGATAATACATACCTGCCACTGTTACTGTTGTTGTCTATTAGCTCAGACCTTTGCTTTCAGTGGTATGTGAGTGTGGGTTCCCAGTGGGTTTCCTCCACGGGTGTTCTTCAATCAGCACCTGCTCTACAGTTAGAGGTTGCCCCTGGGTCACACAAGCCAAACTTGAACCCAGCTCTTCTTGGCTCTGAGGTTTCCTGATTCTGTCTAGCACACCATATTGTCTCTTAATTAATTGTTCGTATGTCATAATCATCCTTGTGTGTGTATGTGTGTATTCAGTCATTTCTAGTTGTGTCTGATTTGATTCTTCGTGACTCCTTTTGGGGTTTTCTTGGCAAAGATACTGGAGTGGTTTGCCATTTTCTTTTCTAACTCATTTTATAGATGAGAAACTGAGGCAAACAGGGTTCAGTGACTTACTTACCCAGAGTCACACAGGAAGTGTCTGAGACCAGATTTGAACTCAGGTCTTCTTGACTCAAGGCCTGGGCCTCTATCCACTGTGCCACCTAGCTGCTGCCGTGTGTGTGTGTGTGTGTGTGTGTGTGTGTGTGTGTGTGTGTGTGTGTGTGTTGTGTATACAGATAATAAAATTGTCTTGGTTTCTCCAGTGCACATTCTGTCCTCTTGTTTCAGCCATCCTTGTTATTTTACTTTAAGATGCCATTTCAGAGGGGCAGCTAGGTGGCATAGTGAATAGAGCACTGGAATTAGGAGGACCTGAGTTCAAATCCTACCCCAGACACTTAACACTAAGCATGTGACCTTGGGCAAGTCACTTAACCCCAATTATTCTGTCTTCTCTCCTCCAAAATAAGACCCCCCCCCCAAAAAAAAAAAACAAGATGGCATTTCAAGTAAGCATTTTCATTTGGTTGTGGTTAGCCCTATGTAATATTGTTACTACTTAGAAAATAGTAGAGCAGGAGAGATGTGGACTCATCACTGATATGCTGTATAGGTATGGCTAAGTCATTTCATTTCAGAATCTTAGTTTTGTCATTTATAAAATGAGGTGGAAAGACAGTAGGAGGTTCTAGTACATGATTTCCAGGGCCTCTTCCAGCCCCCTTAATATTTTATAGTTGTATTTTATTTTAGTTCCCTGTGATTATTTTGGAATTTTATTTTTCTCTCATTCCCTATCCCCCTCAGCATGTCAAAATCATTTATTTTAAATAAATATCAATCAGATTTCCTTTAAACAGAGGGTACTTTAAACATTCTGAGTTACCTTAGGGGGTTGTGTCCTCAGCATGTGGAACTACCAGTCTGTAAAATCCCCCTACCTGTTCTGTCTAACATGGATTTAGAGAGTTGCCTAGAGCCTTTGGTGACAAAACTAGTATGATTTTGAGGCAAGACTTGAACCTCAGGTCTTAACTCCAAAGCTAGTTCTGCAGGCCCTGAATCTACTACATTTCCCTGTCTCTTATACCATCATACCCTTTTGTCCTTTCTCAGAAATTCTCTAGCTTTCTCAGTTTCTCTACATTTCGTTTCTTCATTGTGTCTACCATCATCTTGATATTTCCATTTTTACTGGTATTATTCTAGTGTCTTTATCTGTGAAACAATGATAATAATCTACCTTGCTTATTTTCTCATAGTTTTGCATGAAGTAATGTAGCATTGGATTTCATGTTTAAAGAAAATTTGCATAGTTTTTTCTATTTACATTTAGTTCCACAATAGGTAATGGAAACATTTACCACATATTTCTAAAAATTGATGGAAATTCTAGGAAATAGAACCAAAATTATAAGAACTTATTGGCAGTATAGGAAATTTTATGGTTATGGAGAAAATATAAACTTCTCTAAGCCTTCTTGCCATTCTTCAGCTGACATTTTGATCAAATTGGATGTAATCTTTAAAAATAAATTTTCTATCATGAATGTTTTAAAATATCACAGAATGTGATAGTTTATAAAATAAGATTCTTCTAATTTAATTTTACAAGTAGCTATTTTAGCAGTCTTTCAGCTGTGTTCCTTTAATAACTACTTACTGAAATTTATTTAAAATTGAAAAAATTGAAAATTATTTAATAACTACTTATTGAAAAAACTTGCTTTAAAATGTGTTGAATGAGTTTATTTAGGTTGATTTAAAAAAAAACACGCAGGACTTTATATTTTAATTTCCTTAATGGTTTTTGTTTTTCATTTAAATTTTCATAATGACTTTCAGTAGAATTATGCTAATTCTTATTTTTTTCTCCACAGATTATTTGTTAGAACAATCACTTGGAGATTAAAACTGTTTTTGAAGGTTCTTAATCAGGAACTAAATATTATCTTACATCATGGCCAAATCTTAATGCAGAGACACAAGAACAATGACTTACCACTAAATATGATAAGGGTTGTGTGTGAACACTGACCCTGATTCAGTTGTAATGAGTATTCTAGACATGAGTTTGCATCGGCAAATGGGGTCAGATCGGGACCTTCAGTCTTCTGCCTCATCTGTGAGTTTGCCTTCAGTCAAAAAGGCACCCAAAAAAAGATCATTTAGGTCATTTCTATTTAGGAAGAAAAAGGATACCAAACGTAAATCAAGAGACCTCAATGGTGGGGTGGATGGAATTGCAAGTATTGAAAGTATACATTCTGAAATGTGTACTGATAAAAACACAGTTTTCTCCACATATACCTCTTCTGACAATGGAACAGCTATCAACAGCAAACAGAATGGAGAATTTATGGAGTGTCCTTTATGCCTTTTGCGGCATTCTAAGGAAAGATTTCCTGATATAATGACTTGTCATCATAGATCTTGTGTGGATTGCTTACGACAATATCTGAGAATTGAAATTTCTGAGAGTAGAGTTAATATCAGATGCCCAGAATGCACCGAACGATTTAATCCCCATGATATTCGCTTGATATTAAGTGATCATATCTTGATGGAAAAATATGAAGAATTTATGCTTAGACGGTGGCTTGTTGCAGATCCTGACTGTAGGTGGTGCCCAGCTCCAGACTGTGGGTAAGAATATACTATTGGGATTTTTTTGTTTCTTTTTTCCTTTTTCCCATATTAAACTTTTCTATGGATGAAATTAAAATTCCTGAATAGCACGAGCTGAAAATATTCACCAAAGAGTATCATTTGTTAAGATTTTCTTCCATTTGAAATGAATCAGAGGGCTTGATTTCAGTAGCTCCACGGTGTTAAAAGGTAAAAGGTTTAAGGATCCTTGCATAAACAACAGTTAATTATTAATTTGGAAGGAGCTTCAGCAGTGAAAGGTAAGGTGGAAAATGTAGAAGGAAGATGCTAACATAAAGAACAGTTTCCCTCTGCCACATAGCAAAGTAACAGAATGTTTCTATTTAAATTACTAGAAAAGATGGGAGGATGAAGATTATCCAGGTTTTAAAAATTGGCAGCAATGCTACTACTAAGTATATTATAATAGTTTCTTTCAGATAGAAGCATGTCAAAGTAAACACTTTGATTTTAAGTGTATTTTAATGTTTCATATAATAGTATGTTGATCTTTGGTAAGAATGAAAAGAAAATATAATATATGCTTTTAAGTGTGTTGAAATAGCCTATATCACATTAAATATGTTTATTATAATTCACTATAAATTAAAAATAAAATCAAGCTTGGCATTTCTTATCTGGGTCTTTGGACTCACCTTTATGTTCAAAGAAATTTTATATACAATAGATTTATAGCGAACTATCATAAAAGCTAATTTATCTGACACTATCAGTTGGAAATTTGTATTAACTAATTTACTAACTGTGACACCCCATTTGCAGATCCCATTCAGTAACACAGTTTATATGTTGTAGAATTCTATGCTTTGGTTTTCTTTTATGTTATTTTTTGGGGCCATGTATTTATATTAATTAGCAAAAGAGTGATAAAAAATTTTTTTGTTTTTGATTTTTTTATAAATAATTCCCATTTTGAAATATATTTACATACTTTTTTCTGTCAGATACTTAGAATTGATCATGTCCAGTATTTTAAGCACAGGGGAAAAGGAGACAAGGATGTGTTTGAAATTATTTTAGTATATGTTAGTATATGTATAGAATATTCCTAGTAATTAGTCAAAATAAACATTTATTAATTGTTTACTGAGACTATGCTAAGTTCTGGGGATATTTTTAAAAATCAAAAACACTCAAGAAACTCACATTCTAATGGGAGACAAAAGATAAATAACTATGCACATCATTAACTTACCATAGAAATTATGTCACTATTAAATTGACAATACAGTACTATAGTGAGTTTTGGTTTTGGTGACTTAATATTCTTGCAGTGTTGAGGAGAGGTAGTATTACAGAGCTTCATGACTTGCTATACTTTGTAGTTAGGTAATGTCAGGTGTAGACATGGTTAATAATGAAAATAATAACCTAACATTTTTATAGGGCTTTAAAGTTTGTGAAGCATTTAAATGTATGTTTCATCTATTCATGCTAAGTCAAATGGTTTGTGGCTATTACATTGAAAAATACCAATCCAGAAAAACTTAAAGCAGCTATACATATATGTGGAATTAAGGAGAAACAGGATGTGATTGTACCCTTTGTTATATTTCTCTTTATATTCTCCAACAGTCCCACTCTTGATGGGAGGAAATTTAAGAATACATTTACCCTAGTGGTAGCTAATGTGGCCTACTTTTTTAGAAGAAAGGTAGAGGGAAAATTGAGAAAAGGAATGAGTAATACAAGATAATCATGAAAAAAGAGTCAACAGTTTGGTAAAGGAGGCACAAAAAATATTGAAGGAAATAACAAACAGGTTAAAAAACAGAATACATAAAGTGGTAAAAGAGGAACAAAAATCCACTGAAGAGAAGACCTCCTTAAAAAGCAGAATTAGCCTTATGGGAAAAGATTTACAAACATTTACAGAAGAAAAGAACTTCTTAAAAAGTAGGATTGGCCAAATGGAAAAGGAGATACAAAAGCCCACTGAAGAAAAGAATTCCTTAAAAATTAAAATTGGGCAAGTGGAAGCTAATGACTCCATGAGACATCAAGAAACAAACAAAATCGAAAGGATATAAAAGAAAAAGAAAACATGACCTATCTCATTGGAAAAACAACTGACCTGGAAAATAGATCTAGGCCAGATGATTTAAGAATTACTGAACTACCTGAAAGCCACGATTAAAAAAAGAATCTAGACATCCTATTTCAGGAAACTTTAAAGGAAAATGACCCTGATATCCTAGAATGAGAGCATATAACAGAAATGAAAAGAATCTACCAATCACTTCCTAAAAGAGATCCCAAAAGGAGAACTCCCAGGAATATTAAAGCCAAATTAGAGAGCACCCTAGCCAAAGAGAAAATATTCCAAGCATCTAAAAAGAAACAATGCAAATAATCATGGAGCCACAGTCAGGATTATTTTAGATTTAGCATCTTCTGCAAAGGAGCAGAGGGCTTAGAATATGATATTCTAGAAGGCAAAATGGATAGGATTACAGCCAAGAGTCAGCCCAGCAAAATTGAGTATGCTTCTTCAGGGGAAAATAGATATTTAAGAAAAAGAGAACTATCAAACATTCCTGATGAAACAGTAGAGCTGAATAGAAATTTTGACAGTCAAACTGAAGACTCAAAGAGAAGCATAAAAAGGTAAACAGGAAAGATAAAATCATAAGGGAATTCAATAAGATTAAACTATTTACATTCCTACATGGGAAGATAATACTTACAACTCCTAAGAACTTTATCATCATTAGAGCAGTTAGAAGCTATATGCACAGAAGGCAGGAGTGTGAGTTGACTATAAAGGGATGATATCTAAAAAATAAGGGGTAAAAAAAGAGGGATGCATTGAAAAAGGGGGGAAATGAGAGAGGTAGAATGGGGCAAATTAGCTCATATAAAAGATGCGGGAAAGAGCTTTTAGGTGGGGAATGGAGGGGTAGTAAACAATGTTTGAACCTCCATTGGAATTGGCCCAGAAAGGGAGTAACATACACACTTCACTTGGGTATAGAAATCTACTTACCCTATGGGAAAGGAAGGGAGAGGAATTAAGAGAAGTGGGGGTGGGGAGGTGGGGGCCGATAGGAAGGCAGATTGGAGGAAGCAGTGGTTAAAAAGCAAAACACATTTTTGAGGAGGGACAGGTTGAAAGGAGAGAGAAGAATAAATGGGGAAAATAGGATGGAGGGAAATACACAGTAATCATAACTGAAAACATTTTTATATCAAGTTTCTCTGATAAAGGCCTCATTTCTCAAATATGTTAGAGGACTGGGTAGAATTTATAAGAATACAAGTCATTCTCCAGGATATGAACAGGAAATTTACAAAGTAACCAAAGCTATTGATAGTCAAATGAAAAAAATTCTTTAAAATTCTGTTGATTAGTGAAATGCAAATTTAAACAATTCTCAAGTACCATCTCACAATCAGATTTGCTAATATGACAGAAAAGGAAAATAACAAATGTTCGTAAGGATGTAGGAAAACTGGAACACTAATGCACTGTTGGTGGCATTGTGAACTGATCCAACCATTATGCAGAACAATTTGGAATTATGCCCAAAGAGCTATAAAATGGTGCATACCCTTTGATCCAGCAATACAACTACTACTTCTGTATCCCAAGGAGATTAAAAAAAAAAAAAAGGGAAAAGGACCTATATATGTACAAAAATATAGTGTCTCCTTTTTCCCCCAATTTAAAAAAAAAAACATTTTTATTTAAAGTTTTGAGTTCCAAATTCTATCCCTTACTCTTCCTCCTATTCCCCCTCCCTGAGATGGTAGGCAATCAGATATAGTTTATATATATGCAGTTATTTAAAACATTTCCATATTAGTTATTTTGTACAAGAAGACTCGAATAAAAGAAAAAAAATTAAAAGAGTGAAAAATAGCATACTTCAGTCTGTATTCAATTAGTATCATTCTTTCTCTAGAGGGGAATAGCATGCTTTAGTCCTTTAGGATTGTCTTGAATTATATTGTTGAGAATAGTTAAGTCATTTCACAGTTCTTCATCGAACAGTATTACTGTTACCATGTACAACATTCTCCTGGTTCTTTTCACTCAGCATCAGTTGATGTAAGTATATAGCAGCTCTTTTTGTGGCGGCAAAGAATTGGGGGAATTGCTGAGCAAATTGTGGTATATGGTTGTTACTGTACTTTAAGAAATGACATGTAGGGTGCTTTGAGAAAAATCTGGAAAGACTATCCACTTTCCAGAGAAAGAACTGGTAGAATCTGAAGGCAGATTCAAGCATACTTTTTTTTTAAACTTTATTTTTCTTCAGTCTTTTTTTTTTCCAGTCTGTTTTCTGTCACTGCATAACTAATATGGAAACAGTTTTGCATGATGACTATACATGCAGCACCTATGTCAAATTGTTTAACCCCTCAATGAAGAGGAATAGGAGTGAGGAGAGAATTTGGAACTCAAAATTTAAAAAAATATGTGTTAAAAATACACCTGTAATTTGGGGGAAAATTTTTTTTTGAAGAACAATGTGATTAAACCATATGATATGACAGGTAAAAAGCTCATTTATTATTAGGTTTTGTTAGAGAAGCATAGTTTGCAGAACTAGAGAGTACCCTGATCAAGCTGTATCTAGAATTGTTCTATTCTAGGTAGCACTTTTTAGGAAAGATGTTAATAAGTTGGAGAGCATCCTAAAGCATGTGATGCAGATGATGAAGGACCTAAAAATAGGAGAATTAATTAAAGTTAACATGTCAGAATATCAGGGATGTTTAGACTAAAAAGGAGATAATTTAGGGAGAACCTCTTAGCGGTATTTTAAGTTTTTGAGAGCCCCCATATGGAAAAGAGATTAGATTTGTTCTTTGTTGTTGTTGTGTTGTTGTTCAGTCATATCTAAATCTTCATGACTCTGTGGACCATACTATATTGTCCATAGGATTAATGGGGCAAAGATACTGGAGTAATTCGCCATTTCCTTCTCCAGTGGATTAAGATTAAGTGACTTGGTCAGGTCATATAGCTAGTAACTATCTTGAGGCTGGATTTGAATTCAGCCCCAGGCCCAGCGCTCTATCCATTGAGCCACCTAGCTACATCTTCCTAGACTTCTTCTATTTGTCTCCAAAGGGCAGGATTAGGAACAGTGTTTGAAAATTTTATAGTTACATTTTGGATTGATGTTTGAGAAAACCTCCTAACTTTTAGAGCTGTACAAACATGGAATAGGCTATTTTGGGAGATAGTAAATGCTCAAGTAAAGGCTGGATACGAGTACAATAGCTTAACTCTTCATCAAAGAACAAGAAAGAAAGAAAGAAAGAAAGCAAATCTGCTTATACTTAAATGTAGATTAATACAGCAGACATGGGAGTAGCATGTAGGTTAAGGTGTGGGTAGGGAGGCTTTGTTCTTAGAATTTAAACTAGGTTAAAGTATCTACCCCTCTGTTTGAAAGGATTGATGGTACAGAATGGAACAGATTCTGGAGTCAGCAGAATTCAATTTGAATGCTGACATTGCCATTTATTACTTATGTAACCTTGTAGAAGTCACTTAAACCTCTATGGTCCTCAATTCCTCAATCTGTAAAATGAGAGGAAAGAGTCTTGGACTAGACCTTCGCCTAAAAGGGCCAGGGTCTCCCATTGCATCCTGGGTCATCTCCAGTCATCCTGATGAATATCAGGTCACTGGATACAGATGGCTCTGGAGGAAAAAGTAAGAATGGTGACCTTGCACCACCGCCCTCCGTCACCCAAATCAAAGTCAACTGCAAATCATGTCATCATTTCTCTGATGCCGTGGTTCTCTTCAAAAACAAAGGACAAACACAACAACAATTATAATAATGTAATTTTTTTTGCTTTTGGAGGGCAATTAGGGTTAAGTGACTTGCCCGAGGTCACATGTCTGGTTAAGTATTAAGTGTCTAAGGCCAAATTTGAACTCAGGTTCTCCTGACTCCAGGGCCAGTGCTCTATTCACTGCGCCACCTAGCTGCCTCCAATAATGTAATAAATTAATATGATTTAAATTTCCTTAGGAAATTTAAATTTTATTTTGCCCATCGATTTCCATTTGTAACTTGAGTTGTATTCCCCCCCCCCAGTGAACCTGGCCCCAACATCTGATTTTTAAAAAGCACATTTAGAAATCCTAATACTGTCCAAGAAGCAATCAAAGAAAGATTGTGTGTAAGATTGAAATAGAAAAGCATAGTTCTCATGCAAAATCCTTTCCAAAATAAAGTTATGGACACCTGCATGGTTAGTTCATAATAAATTTGTACATTCACTAAAAGTATATTTATATAATTTTAACATAGATTATTCTCATCTTGAGAATTCTCTCTGACTTTGTGGGATTTGATTTCTAATAGCATCTAGAAAAACAAATGACAACTACCTGGCTAGTTAAAATAAACATTTGTTTCTAGGGCTTTTTATTTTATGTTTTTCAGAACTAATGGACAATGTAAAGCTGATTTCTATTGACATAGTTACTGTCTACTCTACCTTTTTTAAATGGAAGAGAAAGACCATCACTTATTTTTTCATAGAGGATCTAGTCTAGCAGTCACAGACAGTGAATTAGAAAGCTGAAAATTTAATACCATAAGTCAGTTGTCAAGTTGTTTGGGATTTTGGACAAAGATGAAAAGGGGAAGCATGGCATAATCTTTTTTGCTGTCTATTAAGAAAAAAATAGTTGCATTTGATAGCAACTAGGTATTAATTGAAGTTGGAGTCTTTTGATTGGGGTAACTAGGCATATAAATTTGTATATTTAATCATTTAAAACTTGTATATGTTCCTGAGAACAAATTTTTCGTTATTTTTCAATCGTTTCAGTCATGTCCAACTATTCATGATTCCATCTGGGGTTTTCTTGGCAAAGTTACTGGAGTGGTTTGCCATTTCCTTCTCTAGTTCCTTTTAGAGATAAGGAAACGAAGGCAAACAGGGTTAAGTGACTTGCCCAGGATCATACAACTAGTAAGTGTCTGAGGCCAGATTTTAACTCAGGAAGGTGTCTTCCTAATTTGAAGGCTGCACCCTAATTTGAAGGCTGGCACTCTATCAATTGTGCCATCTATCATAAAGTATTAAGAGTGAATCTCACTGACACTTATGAGATTCAACTGCAGAAATATATAATTATAGGGTTCTGTGTTTATGGCATTTTCTTGAAAACAAGTTATGGAATGGACATCTTTTTAATAGGTAAAGTAAAGTTTAGGAAGCACTGAGCTTTTTCTTTTCAGATTCATTTGTTTAGTATAACTTCTTAAAGGAAATGTTAGCATATTTGCTAATGTGATAATCACAGATAAATTCTTACTATTAACCTGTTCATCTTTAGAATGGATGCTGGGAAAAAAACAAATGAAGTGTACTCTGGCTTCATAAGAAATGGGATGGGAAGTGGAATTTGGGGAGCATGCCATAGTGGAAAGATCCCTGGTTTTAGAGTTAGATGATACGGATTCAGATGCCAGCTTATCAGTTGTATGACCTTGAACAAGTCACTTAATCTCTCTGAAACTTAGTTTATTCATCCTTTTACAGCAGAGAATGGGCTATCCTGAGTTGGGGGACCTATGGCCTCAAGGCTGCATTCCCTACCCCTGGAAACTTATCTCTAAGGTTCTTTTCCAGATCTATATCTGTGATCCTGGAGCTTTAAAGTATGAACATAGGTAGCATCCATTCATTTATCTCTCTTAATCATTTAAGTTAAACATTTGTTGATGGGCAATTTGCTGGAAATGAAAATTGTTGCAGAGGTAAAATTATAATTAAATAATATTTTTTAGTATTTTGAATTTCTCTTGTATTAATGTATATATATTTAATCCCCATCTTCTCATCTTGATTCTTAAAGATATGCTGTGATAGCATTTGGCTGTGCCAGCTGTCCAAAATTAACTTGTGGACGTGAAGGCTGTGGAACAGAGTTCTGCTACCATTGTAAACAAATTTGGCACCCAAACCAGACCTGTGATGCTGCCCGACAGGAGAGAGCCCAGAGCCTACGTCTGAGAACAATACGTTCTTCTTCTATTAGTTATAGCCAAGAGTCTGGAGCAGCAGGTATTTATGCCCAGTTTTCTTTAAAATGTTGGGGAGATATATAATTTATTTCAATAAACAGCAATACAGTCCAACAGCTTTGGATTCTCTGTTCCCCTTCCAGTGTTCAGATTGTTGTGATATGGCATAGGATTTCTGTCCTGAAAATACTTGAGAAAGTTTTGTGTGAGGAAATGTTTTCATTATTTAGATGTTATGATTTTAAAAAATTAAAATGATTGTTTTTTAAGAAACAAAACAAAGTAAGTGCCATGAGAGTTTTTATACTCGGGAACTGAGAATGGTCATACAGTTTTACTTATAATATGTATTAGTCTTTTGGACAGGCTTAACAAAAACTCCATTTAATTGAGAGGTGGATTCTGACAATGACATCATTAGTTACAAATTACTATTTTTAATAGAAGTATATTAATTAATGGTTTTTTTAAAGATCTAAATTGTACAGGAGAAAGATACTTTACCTAACTTTTGAAATACTTTATTTCAGTAGTTACAAATGGGGTGCGTGTATGTATTTTTTAAACTTGCAATTGTCTCATCTCCACTTAAGGATATTTACGCATACTTTAGGTTGAGAGTTTAAAGATCTACATCCATATTTTTAAGGCATGAGTTTGAAATTCTTTGAGAGTTCATATGTGAATAATGTATTTATTCTTCCTATCCAGTACGAAAAACATTTTCATAAGCCATAGAATCCCAAATTCAGATTTTCTGACCCTTTTTTTTTTTTTTTTTCTTTTTGGAGGGCAATTGGGGTTAAGTAACTTGCCCAAGGCCACATGGCTAGGTTATTTTGTTTGTGTGTGTTAAATGTCTGAGGCCGAATCCAAAAGGTCCTTCTGACTCCAGGGCCAGCACTCTACTCACTGCACCGCCTAGCCGCCCACTCTCTGACCCGTTTCAATGTTTCTCCTGCAGTTCTTTGTAAGAGGCTCATGTTACTTTTAAACTTCCTAGCACTTTGATTGGGATTTCTTTTATTTTAGCAAATGCTTTGTTAACTTCTGGTTTACATCATTCATTTCAGCCAGATTTTGAGTTACAATTTTCCCCCCATTTTTCCCCTACCCACCACCCCAGAATAGCAGTCCCACAAGATATCCCCTCATCCAATCTGCACTCTCCCATATCTTCTCCCATACCCCCTTTGACTTTGCCATTAGGGCAAGGTGAATCTCTGTGCCCCAATGCCTGTATATCTTATCTCCCAATTACATGCAAAATAGTATTGATAATAGTATTTATATACATTTGAAACATTTAATTTTAAAACTTTGAATTTCAGATCTATTCCCTTCCTCCCTTGTCACCCACTCCTGCTTGGAAGATAAGCAGTTCAGTATGTGTTGTACATGTATAGCTATGCAAAACATTACCATAGTAGATATATTATAAAAGACTGCTTATATTTCCCTCCTACCCATCCCACCCCCAAACTGGTCCATTCCCTACTTTGATTCTGTCCCTCTTCTATAGTGGGTACTTCCAACCTCCCCTTCCCTCAGAATGCCCTCCCCTCCGTCATTCCCCCTCTCATCCCCCTTCCCCCTACTCTCCTGCAGGGTGAGATATCCCATTTAGTATGTATGTCATTCTCTCCCTGAACCAAATTCAATGAGAATGTGGTTTTGCCTTTTTGCCTTCCTATTCTTCCCCTCCCCTGCAATCACTTCCCTTGCCTCTTCTACATGAGATAGTTTACCCTACCCTGTCTCTCCCCATCTCCTCTTGCCACTTTTCTTCTCTCACCTTTTAACTCCACCCCTTAAGTATCATCCCTTCCCACCAAATTCAACCTGTGCCCTCTATCCATGTATACCTGTAAACATCTATACACACATTCACATATGTATTCATATGCCCATATACCCTTCTTCAATTATTTTCATAATGAGGAAGATTTCGTCAGTCACCGTTATTGTTTTTCCATGTAGGAATGTAAATAGTTCAACTTTGATAAGTTCCTTTTGATTTCTTTTCCCTGATTACTTTCTCAAGCATCTCTTGCTTCTTGTGTCTGGATGTCAAATTTTCTATTCAACTCTGGTTTTTTCCTCAAGAGTGCTTGAAAGTCCTCTATTCCACTGAATGACCATATTTTTCCCTGAAACAAGATACTCAGTTTTGCTGGGTAGGTGACCCTTGGGTTCATTCCCAGTTCTTTTGCCCTCTGGAATATCATATTCCATGCCCTTCGATCCCTCAGTGTAGAAGCTGCCAGGTCCTGGGCTATTCTGATTGTGTTTCCACAATATTGAAATTGTTTCTTCCTGGCTGCTTGTAGTATTTTCTCCTTGATCTGGGAATTCTGGAACCTGGCTATAATATTCCTAGGAGTTTTTTTTGGGGGGATCTTTTTCAGCAGGTGATTGGTGGATTCTTTCAACCTCTGTTTGCCCCTCTGGGTCTAAAACATCAGGGCAATTTTCCTTGAGAATGTCTTGAAGGATGATTTCTAGGTTCTTTCTTTGATCATGACTTTCAGGTAGTCCAATAATTTTTAAATTATCTCTCCTAGATCTATTTTCCAGGTCAGTGATTTTTTCCCATGAGATATTTCATATTGCCTTCTATTCTTTCATTTGTTTGGATCTGTTTAACAGCATCTTAATTTCTCATAAAATCACTAGCTTCCATTTGCTCTAGTCTAACTCTGAAGGAATGAATCTCCTCAGTGAGCTTTTGAGATTCTTTTTCCATCTGGCAGATGTCGACTTTTTAAGGCATTCTTCTCCTCATTGTCCTTTTGGGCCTCCTTTGCCATTTGAGTTAGTCTATTTTTTAAGGTGTTATTTTCCTCAGTCAGGCTGTTGACTCTCATTTCATACTTTTCCTACATCCTTCTCATTTCTCTTCCCAATTTTTCCTCCACTTCTCTCATTTGGTTTTTGAAATCCTTCTTAAGGTCCTTTATGGCCTGTAACCTGCTCATATTTTCATTTGGGGCTTTTGGTGCAGGAGTTCCTGACCTCCCAGTCCTCCTCCTGTTCCATGTTTCGATCGTCTTTGCCCCCAAAATAGGAGTCTAATGTTGCATTTTTCTGCTTATTTTGTTTCCTTTGCCTAGGCATGTTGCTACTTAATCACTTGATTTTTGGGCTTGTTGCCACAGTAGGACTCTTCCACCAGACAGGGGAACTTATGTCCCAAACATTGGGGTCTTCACAGCTTCCGGAAGTATTAGTTGGGTGACCTCTGTAAAGCCTCCACAAGCTCTGGCAAGCTGGATACCCACTCCAGACCTCCCCCCCAGACCACAATCCAGATCCAAGGAGGTTAAAGCAAGAACGATTAACCCCCAGACTGATTGCTGGATCTCTCTACAGTTTGCAGATTAGGAGTTGAAGCTGCTACTGAAGCTACAAAATTGCTTTTGTGCCGCAGCTCCTCAGCTGCTTTTTGCCCCCAGGGGAGGAAGCCGATGTGTTTCCAAAATAATTGTCCCAAAGTCCATAGGGCACTAACCTCTCGTTTTGTCCTAGGCATATCTGTGTTGATAATTCTGGAATCGCCACAGCTGCTGGTGTTCTGGGGTCCCTCCAGCCAGCTGCTGGCCCGGCCTCCCTGGGGCTAAAACTGCGGCTCACGCAGGCCTGGGCTTGGCTCCCAGAGCATTGCACTCGGCTCCCAGAGCATTAAGCTGTGCTGCGCTGGCCGCTCCCTGCAGCGCTGCTGGGCTATCCTCAGCGGGAGGTTAGCTTCTCTGTGTCCTTCTGTGGGTGCAGGAGCTCCAGAAATTATTCGGAGTCCACCTTTTACATTGTTTGGAAGTGGTGTGGGGCAGAGCACCTTGGAACTGCTGTTTCTACTCCGCCATCTTGGCTCTGCCCCCTTTTCATTGGGATTTCAATAAGACAGATCTGTGATGGAAAATATTTTTTACTTGTGCTTTTGGGGAATGAAAATCTTCAAAAGTATTTTGGTATTTTCTTGAACTGAAAGGTAAAATGTAGCATTTGCCAAGTTGTATGTATCCAGATTTTTTTACTGTGTGTAGATTTGCTTGATTCTATTCCTTCATTTAAAAAGTATGATAAAAGCTCAAAAGTATTAGTAAAAAAAAAATGAGACCTGAAATAGTTGTTGAAGGAAGGTAACTGAAAACTAGTAAAACAGTTGCTTTTAGGGGCCCACTTAAAAAATGACTTGCCTCTTCTCAGCATAGGGTAGGATCCATCAGAAACAGCATCATAGAATTTGTGATTAGAAGAAACCTTAGTGGTCATCTAGTCCATTTCATACTGAAAAAGATCCAGACTGTATCATATCTGACAATATCTGATCATATATCCTCTACTTAAAAGAGAGGGAAGCCACCACTTTTTGGGCTAGAAAGAGAATAGGAGGGAGAGTTCGGAATAGAGGAAGTAAAGGGGAGTTCCTAATAAGGAAAACATTTGCAAGTGGGTTTGTATGTACCTGAACTGTGTGTGTATGTGTGTGTTTTAATATATACATACATATATATTCATATTCGTACATAACACCTATATAAACCTGTGTGTAAAGGTGTATGTATACACACAATTAAATGGCATGATTTTTATTTTAACAAGACACCACAATTTGTACATCTAAATGCATTAATTTCCCATGTAAAGTTGCTGTCTTTAAAATCTGCACACTTATGTCAATGTTCCTCTCATTCAAAGCATTTCGGAAACGATTCTTTGGAGATTACTTCTAGAATTTATGTATTTTTTTGTTATTGTTGTTTTGGAGGGAAGGGGAAGTATCCTTGGAGACAAATTTTATCATTTGTGAGTAAATTTAATTGTTAGAAATAGCTAGTAGTAACTCAATGTCAAATCTGTTGAATAAGACTGATTAAATTGAATGTACTAATTCCATGTCTTAGCCAAAAATAAGAACTGTTAACTTATAAAATAAGAAGGCTTCCTATCCTTCTTATTTTATTGTGGGAATAAATCCTCTCATTCCTATTGTGGGAAGTTAGGTGACCATGAACACAGTTCCAAAAATTCAATAAATATTTTGAGGAATAGCAGTATCATTTGAATAAAGCTCTTAAGGTAATAATTTTAAAAGGTCTGACCATGTTACCAAACTCAAAACTCCAGTGTCTCCGTATCGCTTCCTGCATCAAAGACAAACCATTTGGCATTCAAAGTCCTTCATAACCTAGAAAGTCAGTGGTCTGAGTTCATACAGTTTATTTAGAAATGACTCCCAACATCAGTAACAAGCTTTTCCCCATCTCTCAAAATATTTAATCAGTTTCTTTTTTGCAATTATATTTGATCCTCAACATGTCCGATATCCCATCTCCCTTAAAGAGATTAGTCTTGATCTATAGACCTTAGACAAGCCTAACTCCTCTCATTCTGTACTCCCCAACCATATTTAGTAATATCTTTTGCTATCATTCCACATACCTACCTTTGCATTGAATTCAAGCAGTCTTAAAGTATATGATGATTTAATTTTGATAGTCTTATTGAGTCTAAATCAGGCCATTAGTTTGTGACAAGACTAGCTACCACTACCTTTCCCAGCCCTTTTTTGGTACATGACTCGGTTTTCTTCTTCACCCTAATGCCTTCTATTTGGGGACTTCAGTATACATGTCAATATCCCTTCAAATATCCTGGCTTCCCAGTTCATCAATGTCTTCAGCTCTCTCTTCTAACCTGTCACACAGGGACTGTCCTAGCTTTGATCTCTTCCTCACTCATAGATGTCGTACGTCCATCATTTAAAACCTTGATATTCTTCTGTGTGACATGACTTATAACCTTCCCTTCTCTCTATGTGCTTCATCCCTTCTAAACCTCTTCTTCATCCTTCATGACCTTCTGTCATCTTACACCTCCCTACCATTCTCGTATGGCTCTTGCCTTACTTCCTTTCATGATCTTGATACTACAATTAGCCAGTTCAACTTCATTCAGTTCTCTACCTTCCAACTCTTTGCCTTCTTGTTCTTCTGCTCCTGATTCCCCTTTAAACCTCAACCCTAGATTACTTTCCACCATTTGTCTATCTGCTTGGCTTCTACTTTAAGTTTTCTGAATTCCAGTGGAGGAAGTCACACAACTATGCTGACTGGATCTACCACAGATTTTTAATATCTAATCTTTAACTGAGTCTTCACTGCTACACAATAATTCCTTTTCTTTTCTGTGTTTAACTATCACACCTCCCATGATAAATATGTTCTAAATTTTCTCTTCTCCCCTCAAGCCACTAAGTCTATACTCTGAGTCCCTCAGCTCTCTTATCTAGTATCTTTCATCATGAGTCTTTTGGAATTTTGGCTTATCAAAGTTCTTAAGTCTTTGAAAGTTGCTTATCTTTACAATATTTTTGTTTCTTTATAAATTGTTCTCCTGGTTCTGTTCACTTTGCAACAATTCACAGAAGTCTTCCCAGGTTTTTCTGACACCAGTTCAATTCAGTAAGCATTTATAAAGTTCCTAATCTGTGGCAGGCTCTAGGGATATAATTAAGAAAAAAACATAGTCCCTTCTAAAGACCTTACAATCTAATAGAAAAAAGACAGTGCTCAAAATGAAGCTGAAAAGGGGTATGAGAGGCACCAATCGGTACCCAGCCAGATGATACACTATTCTCTGGAGTTGGAGACAAAACAACATCTGATGGGAAATGGAGTATCAAGAAGGTTGTAAGCCCTCTATAAAGGAAAGCTTTGATGAAAGGAGTTCAGTACTCTGCCTTCTAGCCTTCCTCTCTGAGGGGAGAGGCAACTGAAGATAAGTTGGGAAGGTGTAGAGTATCAAAACCTGACTCATGACACAGTAGTATTCCATCACATTCATGCATTATAATGTGTTCAACCATTCACTAGTTCATGGGCATCTGAGTTTCCAATTTGTTGCCCACTACAAAAAGAGCTGCTATAATTATCTTTTGTGCATTTGAGTCCTTTTTCTCTTTTCTTTGATTTCTCTGAGATTTAGACCTAGTAGTAGAATTTGATGCATCAAAAGATATGCATAGTTTAATATTTTTTAGGATAACTCCAGAGTGCTTGGACACAAATGGTACTGGTTTGCCCATAGCTCCTCCAGCATTTATCATTTTCCTTTTTTTTATCATCTTAGCTACACTGGTGGGTGTGACTGTGATACTTCAGAGTTGTTTTAATTTGCATTTTTCTATTAGTGATTTAGAGCATTTTTTCACATGCTTATTGAAAGCTTAGATTTTTTTTTCCTCTGAAATCTACCTTGTCATATCCTTTGGTCCTTTATCAATTGAGGGATGGCCCTTTTTCTTATAAATTTGACCATTCTCTATATTTCTTAGAAAATTAAACCTTTATTAGAGAAACTCGCTTAAAAGATTTTTTTTTTCAGTTACTTATTCTTTTTTTTTTTTAATTTTATTATTTTTAAGCAATTGGGGTTGGGGTTAAGTAACTTGCTCAAGGTTACACGGCTAGTCATTATTTGTGTGTGGGTGCTCATTTTCTGAGGCCGGATTCGATCTCGGGTCATCCCAACTCCGAGGCCAGCGCTCTTACTCACTGCGCCACCTAGCCGCCCCTTTTAGGGCAATTGGGGTTAAGTAACTTGCCCAAGGTCACACGGCTAGGTTTTTTTGTTTGTGTGGGTTGTCTGAGGCCAGCTCGAACTCAGGTCCTTCTGACTCCAGGGCCGGCGCTCTACTCACTGTGCCACCTAGCCGCCCCAGTTAACTTATTCTTAAAACAACTCTGATACCTGTTGTACTGTGAAAGGTGACCTGACCATGAGTTCTCTAAAAAAAGTTTGCTGGGGGGGCGGAGCCAAGATGGCGGAGTAGAAACAGCTCTTCCAAGCCTCTCTGCCCCCACATTACCCCCAAACGATGTAAAAGGGGACTCTGAACAACTTCTGGAGCCCCAGCACCCACAGAACGACACAGAGAAGCTAAACTCCCACTGAGGACAGCCCAGCAGCCCTGCAGGAAGGACCAGCGCAACGGTCTTGGACCTGGCAGCGTGCAGCAAGCCGAGCCGAGCCAAGCCCAGGTCCGCATGAGCCGAGGTTTTAGCCCCAGGGCGGCAGGGCCAGCAGCCAGCTGGAGGAACCCCAGAACACCAGGAGCTGTTTGACTCCAGAATCATCAACATAGACTTGCCTGGGACAAAGTAAGAGGTTAGTGTCCTATGGACTTTGGGACTGGTATTAGGGAATGCATCGGCTCCCTCCCCTGGGGGCTAGAAGCCGCTGAGGACAAATGCCATTTTGTAGTTTTCAGAGGCAGCGCCGCTCCCAGCCTGCAAATTTGTAGGGAGATCCAGCGATCAGTCTTGGGGGGTAATCGCTCTTGTTTTAACCTCCCTGGATCTGGATTGTGATCTAGGGTGGAAGTTGTGGGTGGGTTTACAGCTTGCCAGAAACGGAAGTTGCCCCCCACACGTTCGGGACGAAAATTCCTCTATCTGGCCTTAAAGCCAGTGTGGCAACAAGCCCAAAAGTCAAGCAATTAAGTGGCAACATGCCAAGGCAAAGGAAACAGAAAAATGCAACCCTAGACTCCTATTTTGGGGGCATAGAGCAGGAAAGGACTGTGAGGTCAGAAGTCCTGCTCCAAAAGCCCCAGGGGAAAACATGAGCGGGTTGCAGGCCATAGAGGACCTTAAGAAGGACTTTAAAAATCAAATAAGAGAAGTGTAGGAAAAATTGGAAAGAGAAATGAGAAGGATGCAGGAAAAGTATGAAATGAGGGTCAACAGCCTGACTGAGGAAAACAACACCTTAAAAAATAGACTAACTCAAATGGCAAAGGAGGCCCAAAAGGGCAATGAGGAGAAGAATGCCTTAAAAAGTCGAATTTTCCAGATGGAAAAAGAATATCAGAAGTTCACTGAGGAGAGTCATTCCTTCAGAGTTAGACTGGAGCAAATGGAAGCTAATGACGTTATGAGAAATCAAGGTGCTGTTAAGCAGATCCAAACAAACGAAAGATTAGAAGGCAATGTGAAATATCTCATGGGAAAAACCACTGACCTGGAAAATAGATCCAGGAGAGACAATTTAAAAATTATTGGACTACCTGAAAGCCATGATCAAGAAAGAACCTAGAAATCACCCTTCAAGAAATTCTCAAGGAAAACTGCCCTGATGTTTTAGATCCAGAGGGCAAAATAGAGGCTGAAAGAATCCACCGATCACCTCCTGAAAAAGATCCCAAAAAGAAAACTCCCAGGAATATTATAGCCAGGTTCCAGAATCCTCAGATCAAGGAGAAAATACTACAAGCAGCCAGGAAGAAACAATTTCAATATTGTGGAAACACAATCAGAATAGCCCAGCACCTGGCAGCTTCTACACTGAGGGATTGAAGGGCATGGAATATGATATTCCAGAGGGCAAAAGAACTGGGAATGAACCCAAGGGTCACCTACCCAGCAAAACTGAGTATTTTGTTTCAGGGGAAAATATGGTCATTCAGTGGAATAGAGGATTTTCAAGCATTCTTGAGGAAAACACCAGAATTGAATAAAAAATTTGACATCCAGACACAAGAAGGAAGAGATGCCTGAGAAGGTAATCAGGGAAAAGAAATCAAAAGGAACTTATCAAAGTTGAACTATTTACATTCCTATATGGAAAAGCAATAACTGTGACTGATGATATCTTTCTCACTATGAAAATAATGGAAGAAGGGGTGTGGTCATAAGAATACATATGTGAATGTGTGTGTATATGGTTACAGTTATATATGGATAGAGGGCATAGGTTGAATTTGTTGGGAAGGGAGAATACTCAAGGGATGAAATTATGAGGTGAGAGAGGAAAGTGGCAAGAGGAGATGGGGAGAGACAGGGTAGTGTAAACTATCCCATGCAAAAGAAGCAAGGGGAAGTGGTTGCAAAAGAGGGGGAGAATAAGGAAGGCTAAAAAGGCAAAACCACATTCACATTGAATTTGGTTCAGGGAGAAAATGACATACAAACTAAATGGGATATCTCAACCTGCAGCAGGATAGGGGAAGGGGGATGGGAGGAGGGATGATGGATGGGAGGGCATCCTTGGGGGGAGGGGAGGTTGGAAGTACCCACTATAGAAGAGAGACAGGATCATGTAGGGAATGGACCAGGTGGGGAGTGGGATGAGTGGGAGGGAATTATAAGCAGCCTTGTACAATATATCTACTATGATAATGTTTTGCATGGCTAGACATGTACAACATATACTGAATTACTTATCTCCCAAGAGGGAATGGGTGACAAGGGAGGAAGGAAATGGATCTGAAATTCAAGGTCTTAAGATTAAATGTTTCAAATATATATAAATACTATTATTAATACTCTTGCTTGTAATTGGGAGATAAGATGTGCAGGCATTGGGACACAAAGATTCACCTTCCTCTAATGGAAAAGTCGATGGGGTATGGGAGAGAGCAGATTGGAGGAAGCGATATCTTGTGGGACTACTATTCTGGGAGGTTGGGTAGGGGAATAATGGGGGGAAAATGATTGTAACTCAAAATCTGGTGGAAATGAATGATGTAAAACAGAAGTTAATAAAGCATTTGCTTAAAAAAAAAAGTTTGCTGAGCAAAGAATCAACCCTGGAAAGACTTTAAGAATACATACAGTGATACTCTGTGGTCTCGGGGCTAAAAGTTTGTCATCAGATTGACTGTGGACTTTTTCTATGACTTTTTCTACTCAAATTATAAAGATGATACACTAAGTCATAGCTTATGGTCTGTTTTGGGGGGAGTACCCACATCAATCAGCAAAGTTAATTATTTAATTAAGTTCTTAATATGGGGTGTTACCTTCTCTGTGTAGCTGACCCTAGGACTTGTTTTCATTTTTCCTCATTCCTATTCTTTTTGTTCTTGTGTTATTTGTCATTTTTATCATACTTTGTGTTTTGAGAAATGTTTGTGGTTTGAAATAGCTTTGTCTTTCAGAAAGACATATTTTTAATATGTATTGAATAGTGCATCAGTGGAAAGATTTAGGTATATGAGTATCTTCGTTTCAAATATTAATCATCAAGATGCTATTAAAAAAAATATCAGAGGGGCAGTAGGTGGTCTAGTGAATAACGCACCAGCCCTGGAGTCAGGAGGACCTGAGTTCAATTCCAACCTCAAATAATTAACACTTACTAGCTTTGTGACCTTGGGGAAGTCACTTAACCCCAATTGCTCTGCCTTCCCTTCTCCAAAAAGACCAAGAAACAAAGAAACTTTATTGGGAATGATTGTTTATTGATATAATTTGGTATATTTTGCATATTAATAAGTTTCTTTTTTTCTTAATAAGCTGATGATATAAAACCATGTCCAAGATGTGCTGCATACATAATAAAGATGAATGATGGAAGTTGCAATCACATGACATGTGCTGTCTGTGGTTGTGAGTTTTGTTGGCTGTGTATGAAAGAGATCTCAGATTTACATTATTTAAGGTAAGTTTAAGGTGATAATCATATATAATTTGAAAATAAAATGTCATTAAAGTTTTTTTAATGTTTTAAAATTTAGATTTTGAAATATGCTTAAAGTGATTAACTTTGCTCTAATTTAATAAATGGTAGAATAAGCCACATCTTTTTAGTAAGATTAATAATGAGCAAAATTACATTATAAAATTTTTTGTGATGAAACATAACATGACACTAACTAGTGTGTGACTGTAATCACTTACCCTCTGAATCTCTGGGAAGCCTTTGAGACTGAAAGTTGTAAATAAGGATGCTTTATTTTATCACAAAGGAGGCCTTAATGCTCTGATTATATTAGGTCTTAAAAGTCCTTTTAAAATTTTGTTTGTAAATAATAACTGCCCACTAAGAGTGTATAATATGTATATATCTAATATGTGACTATAAAAGAAATATTTTACTGCTTGAGTAATAAGTAAAGATTTCCTGGATGGGTGAGTACTAAGGACCAATTCCAATTCCCCTTGTGCCATACAAACTACTTTTTTGTTTTAGAAAATCTTTTGCTTGTATAAAAAAAATAACAAAACTTTTAAGGGAAAATTCCATAACCTATCTGATAGTCACTGCTATAATCTTGTCTAATAATTATTCTTGGGTTTTCAAATTATGTTGGTTTATTTTTTAATTCTTTTCCATTAGCCCATCAGGATGTACTTTTTGGGGAAAGAAACCTTGGAGCCGTAAGAAGAAAATACTGTGGCAGCTGGGAACACTCGTTGGTGCCCCTGTAGGAATTGCTTTAATAGCCGGCATTGCTATTCCTGCAATGATTATTGGAATCCCGGTATATGTTGGACGTAAGGTAAAATGCACAATTCCTTATTTGATGTGTAGCTGTTGTTTTTACTTTGTCTTTGATTATCTGTAAATTGGTAGTATATAGTTTTTTTTCTTACTTTAGAATAAAGTGTTACTTAGCTATTAGATCATCAGTTTCAAAAGTCTTATACTCATTTTATTCATCAGAAAAAATGAAAACTCTAGTAAGTTTTCATGTTAAGATAAGTTTCAGTATTTTAAAAAGCCAGAATGCACAGTCTTTAAACTTTTTTTTATTGTAATTCTACCCTTTTAAAAAAAGCCATCTTGGAGAATAGCAGTTCTGAGTGAGTTTATTTAAGGTTAATACCCGAAACATCACCTCAGCAGACAACCGTCAGAAAAAGTGGACCTATTACTATTTTGCTTCCAGAATCCAGTGTCCAAAACTTTAAATTCAACTAAACAAATAGTTAATAACTTTTAAAGCCAGCACAGAGCTGGCTCAGTGGGCTTAGTGTCAAGAAGACCTAGATTTGAATCCTTTCTGATTTACTTGCTAGATATGTGATCCTGGGTAAGTTATTTAACCTTTCTGGACCTCGGTGTTCTCATCTGTGAAAAATGAAGGAGATGGACTTGAAGACCTGTAATGTCCCTTCAGCTCAAAATCAGTAATACTCTGGCCTACTATGTGCAAGGACAATCTAACCTTCAGGAACTTATATTCTACTGGGGAGCATAGCACATATACAAATATGATACAAATACTTTATTCTTTTGGTTAATCAGTCATTCAGTGAACATTTATTTATTAAACACTACTATGTGCCAGGAATTGTGCTAAGTACTAGGCATACAAAGAAAGGCAAATGACAGTTCCTTTCTTAAGGAACTTACAGTCTAGTGGAAGAATCCATCACTTAAAAAGAAACTTAGGGTGGGGAATATCAGGAAGTTATGCAGCCAGGTGGGAAATGATGTGGCTGCCTTGGGCCTTTCCTTAAATGGAGGATCTGGAAGCAGCTCTCTTATCCAGCCAGAGGGAAGGAGGAAGGATCCTTGGGAAGGGGGTGTACTGAGGGGGTGTGAGTTTTAGAGTTAATGTGATTAGTTTTTTTCTCCGTTGAAATTTAAGACTTTTAAAATTCAGTGACACTTATAAAATCTAAAACAGTTTAATTTTTTAAATGACTATTTTGGCCTAAAGTGTTAGATATAAGCTATTAAACAGAATTAATTACAGAATTGGCGGAGCATAATTAGATGGTATGTCTGAAAAAGATGCAGGGATTCTAGTAAAATAAAGGCTCAATATGAGTCATCAGTATGATAGGACAACCAAAAAAGCTAATGCAGTGTTAGGGGCTGCAGTAGCCTCTCGATCTGCATTAAGGACTATAGTTTCCAGGAGTAAGGAGGTACCAGAGTGCTCTGTACTGCTCAGACTGTATCTCGAATATTATTGAGTTCACTGACAGTAAGTTGGGGAGCAATCTAGAAGGATGGAAAAGGGCCTTAAGTCCATCCCCATCTAAAAACTGGGTAAAGAAATTGGGACTTTGGGGCGGCTAGGTGGCACAGTGAGTAGAGTGCCATCCCTGGAGTCAGAAGGACCTGAGTTTGGATCCGGCCTCAGACACTTAACTCACACACAAGCAAAAAAAACCTAGCCATGTGACCTTGGGCAAGTTACTTAACCCCAATTGTCCTCCAAAAAAAGCAAAGAAAAAAAAAAAGAAATTGGGACTTTATAGTCTAGACAAAAAGACATTCATGGAGGATATGATATCTGTCCTTTAGTATTTGAAGGACTATTATGTGGAAGAAGAATTAGAATTATGTTTGTCTGAAGACCAGCTTAGTCATAAAAGCTTAGAGTTGGATGTGACCTCAGAGGTCATCTAATCTGACCCATACCCAAGCAGGAATCCCAATTTATAACATGCCCAAAAAATAATCAGTCACCCAGTCTTTACATATAATCCTCTAATTATGGAAGAACATACTATTTCACCAAAGCAAACAGTTCCATTTTTGATAGCTCTGATTAGGAAATTGTTTTTCTTATTTCAAGCCTAAATCTCTTTCTTTCTTTCTCCTATTTTTTCTAGTTCTACCCTTTGGATCCAAGCCGAATAAATCTAATTTCTCTTGCCTATAACAGCTCTTCAGATGCTTGAAAACAGTGATTGTGTTCCCCACGAGTCTTCTTTTTTCTAGACAAAATGCCCCATTTGAATTTTTGTATGGCACGATGTTAACCCTTACTATTCTTGTTTTGTGTTTTTGTGGGGGGGGGGTTGTTTGTTTGTTTGTTTTGGTGTTGGTGTTTTTGTTTTTGTTTTTTAAGTGACTTGCCCAAGGTCACATGACTAGGTTTTTGTGTGTGTGTGTGTGTGTGTGTGTGTGTGTGTGTGTGTGTGTGTGTGTGTGTGTGTGTTAAATGTTTGAGGCCTGGTTTGAACTCAGGTCCTCCTGACTCCAGGGCCGGTGCTCTATTCACTGTACCACCTAGCCACCCCAACCCTTACTATTCTTATTGCCTTCTCAATGCCTTTCCTGAAATACTGCACAAAGTATGAAATACAATATCCCAATTACTGTTTTACCAAGATATATAGATATTAAGTAATACTTACATAATACTTGAATTATTCTGTTTTTTAACTCCATGTGTAGGACTTTATACTTATCCCTACTGACTTTCATTTTATTAGATTCAACCCTTTCTAATTCTGTCATCTAACATGTTCCTCTCAACTTTAGGTTGTTTACAAGTTTAAGGGACTGTAATCTCCGTTGTTTTGTATAATGTTTGACTGTTAAGATTACTTGTTGGCTTAATAGAGTTTATAGTCCCCTTAGTCTTTTTCACATAAACTATTATTATCTTTTTTTAACTAAGATATAAGTGTATATATTTATCCTTGTTAAATTTAATGTTGTTAGATTGGGCACATTATTTTAGACTGTTGGAATTTTTTTGGTTTTTATTTTGAATCCTTCCCTGCTTTAGTTCACATATCATGTATAAATTTGTATCATAATCATGTGCTTCATGACTGTTATGCCTTCAGTCCTAGTTTTTCTTATAAGAATGTTGAACAAAATAGAAACCTTTCAAGCACTCCATTAATTATTAGTCCCTGAGTTATTGTTTAGCCAGTTCAAAATCCACCTGGTTTACTTTTTTTTCTAACTTGTCCAAAATAATCCTTTTTTTCCCTTTTTTTTTCCTGGAGGGCAATTGGGGTTAAGTGTCTTGCCCAAGGTCACATGGCTAGATTTTGTGTTAAGTGTCTGAGGCCAGATTTGAACTCAGGTCCTCCTGATTCCAGGGCCAATGCTGTATTCACTGTGCCACCTAGCCTCCCCCAAAATAATATCTTAAAAGATTTTTCTGTGATGCTTTGCCAAAACGTGCAGCTTTCTTCCAGTCAAAATCAGAAATGTCTATCCTGATTTGTTCTTGTTAAAACTAAACTAGTGCATAGTGAGCTCTGAATACCTTTCTAAGTGTTCATAAACCATTCCTTCAATGTAACCTAATTTAGAATTCTACCCGGAATTTCATTTCATGTTAGTTCAGCAAATACCCATTTATGTGTCTGACATAAAACGTGTGATGTTACACACAAACCCTTGCTGCATTCAATGATCTCACAGTCTATTGGGGAAGAGAGTGAGTAGAAGACAAATATTCAAAAAAAAACTATGATACAGAGCAGAATGGTGCAGAGAAGTGTGCAGAAGCAGAGTGCTGTGAAACATTGGAAGAGGGATTTGAGGATCACTTTTACTTAAAGGTAGATGGTTTTGGAGTTGAGCCTTAGGAAGGGAATGATTTCCATAGTCTGAGATATCAATGGGTCAAGGAAAGAGAAACACTATGATGGAGTATCTTAAGGAGTGAATAGTTCTCAATGTCAAAAGTTGCAGAGAGGTCAAGGAGAATTGAGGATAGAAAAAAGGACTGTTTGATTTGGTAATGAGGTCATTAGTTGCTTTGGAAATGGCTATAACGTAGTGAGGGGGATGACAGCCATATTGAAAAGGGGTTCAGAATGAAAAAGTGGTGAGGAAGTGAAGGTAAGGAGCATGCATCAAAGGGAGAAGAGGATGACCCATCAATAACTTGAGGTATGTCAGTCAAAGGAAAATTATTTTAATGGATAGTAAATAATAATAACACATATATAGGGCTTTTAAGATTTACACGGCACTTACTAGATACATTATTGCATTTTGTTCTGACAACAACCCTGTCAGGTGGGCACAACAGGTATCATTGTCCCCATTTTTACAGATGAGAAAACTGAGAATCAGATTAAATGCTATACCTAGTCACACAGCAAGTAAAAGTATCTGAGGCAGAATTCTACCTCCCGTCTTCTCATCAGCGAGCCCAGAGTTCTAAGATCATTATGCATTGTTATCTCTTGAAGATTTGAGTATATTTGTAGGCTAAGTGGAAGTTCATTGGCCTATAGTTTGAAGAATTCATACTTATCCTTGGTTTGAAAATTGGAATATTTGTCCATATTCTGGAGCACCTTTCCCATTCTCTTCATTTTTTTTTTCAAAGATCATTGTCAGTGGTTTACTAATCACATACAGAATTATCTTATTACCTTAGAATGTGGATCATGTAGGCCTAGTGATTTGAAGAGCAGCTAGGAGATTATCTTTTGACTTATTTGGGGTTCTAATCCTCAGTAAACTGTTATTGTTATCCTTCCCAATCTGAGGGTTAGCTACCAGGTGATAAATTTCACCACAGCAATTAAAGAATCCTATCCTCTAAGGCATGAATAGTTTTATTCTTTGCATTGGTGAAGGGTATACCCATACCCATACTGACAAAATCCCAAATCTTTTTTTTTTTTAAAGCAATTGAGGTTAAATAACTTGCTCAAGGTTACATGGCCAGTCATTATTTATGTGTGGGTGCGCATTTTCTGAGGCCAGGACCGATCGATCCCAGGTCATCCCGACTCCAGGGCCAGTGCACTTACTCACTGCGCTGCCTAGCTGCCCCACCCTAAATCTTTCAAAGTATTGAAGCATATAGTTAAGAAATATTTAAAATTTAATTGTATTCTTTGGCATTTCAAGATCCCAGCCCAATCCCTCTTAACACCCTCCCTTGATCAGATCCTTTACACTTCATAGCATGGCTGGTATTGTTATTATGCAGATTACAACACAATAAAACTTGGTTTATTTTCATTCACCAAGACATTGCTGTTATCCTTATTTATAAGGTATAAATTTTTCTGAGCACATATAGTAATGCTCTTCCAGCTTTGTTTTCCACAGTACTTACTGGCTAGCAGGCTAAAATAAAATATAAGACTCTCTCCTGAACCTACCTGCCAACAAAGTACACAGACTGTGCTTCCCAGGTTAGCCCCAATGAGGGGGTGTGATGGTACCCTTATATCCACCTGCATATTTTGACAACCTGAAGGATGCTGTCCAAAAGAATTCATCAGGATAAGAATACTACCTATAGGGGTGGCTAGGTGGGTAGAGCACTGGTCCTAGAGTCAGGAGAACCTGATTTCAAATCCGGCCTTAGACACTTAACTCTTACTAGCCATGTGACCTTGGGTTATATGTCACATAACCCCAAGTGCCCTGCCTTCCCCCCTGCAAAAAAAAAAAAATACTACCTATGGAATGAATGCTAGCTTAGAAGGTTAGGGTAGAAGTGAGGTAGAAGTGAGGTTCAATGGAGATTGTATTGCTTTAAATATGTGAAAGCTGTCCATTTTCCTGCCAAATATCTTCCTTCACATAAAGGGAGTAGAGGGGACAGTGGCTATCCAGTAATTAGGGCAGAACAGCTAGAATGTTTTCTTTTCTTTTTTTTTTTTTTTTTTTTGCTTTTTTTTGGAAGGCAATTGGGGTTAAGTAACTTGCCCAAGGTCACACGACTAGTTTTTTTGTGTGTGTGTTAAGTGTCTGAGGCCGGATCCGAACTCAGGTCCTTCTGACTCCAGGGCCGGCGCTCTACTCACTGCGCCACCTAGCTGCCCCCTAGAATGTTTTCTTAAGGTTAGTAAACAGATGAAAGCTTTTTTGGCAATTATCCCATATGTGTCTGTGTACTAGTTAAGGATCCTAAAACAGTATGAAACTCATAGAGTTTACTTGGAAGTTTTCCAATGCTATATCTGAACATCTAGTATATAACCATATTGAAAATAAACTTAATTTTTCTAATTTGCTGAGTACAAAAATCATGCTACCCTCTAATCAAGTAGTTATATATGGCTCACTTTTTCTTAGAGATCTCATTAATTAAAAAAAAAATTAAATACTTAGGACCAGATTACATGACTGTATCATAGTGATGGTGATGGCAGATTGAAAGGCGTTGAAAGTAAAAAGATGGTAAGTAGAGGCAAGGAGTACAGACTAGGATAATTAACACATGTTGAAGTCATGTTTATCAATTATTTTTTGTAAAATATTAATTAGGGATAAAGTAAACATTTGTGAAAATGCCAAGAAAGCTTACATTTGCCTTGTATTAGAGACAGTCTTCTTTTTTTAATTATAAAAATGAGAAAGTATTTCAATTTTTTAGTAAGTCTAGAGCTATTCTAGCTATATTGAATATGTAATGTATCTCTTCTCCAACCATTTCTCTTTTCTACTCAAGATTCATAATCGATATGAAGGCAAGGATATTTCAAAACACAAACGGAATTTGGCCATAGCAGGTGGTGTAACATTGTCTGTAATAGTATCTCCGGTTGTAGCTGCAGTAACTGTAGGTAAGCAAATACTGAACACCTTCAGATAACCCAAACTTCATTTTCCTTAGTTTTAAGGAAATTATAGAATAAAGAATTTTGAAGTTATTGTTAAATATGAAAGGTTCAATTTGAAAGTGATAAATTTATGGTTAAGGAATATTACTTTTTGATTATTTAGTGTAGAGACTGCAACTTAATTTCCGGGCAGATAGTTAAAATTTTAGTGGAATAAGTTATTTTTTGTATACATATTCAAGTTTGAACTCTGGCACTTTTATTTTGTACTCATCATTCCTTAAAAATGCTTTCCAAATCTCATTTTTTCAGTGTTTTATTTTTTGGTTCATAATGACATTTAATTTAAATTCTGTTTTTTTTAAGGCATTGGTGTTCCTATTATGTTGGCTTATGTTTATGGAGTCGTTCCAGTATCTCTGTGTCGAAGTGGAGGTTGTGGAGTGTCAGCAGGCAATGGAAAGGGAGTCAGGATCGAATTTGATGATGAAAATGATATAAATATTGGTGGAACAAATATAGCAGTAGGTAAGCCTTTTAACCAAAGGAAGCATATTACCTGACAGTAAATGCATCAGAATGATCCAACATGATCTAGAGTCATAAGATGTGGGTTTAAAATCCTTGGCTTTGCCTTTTACTCTCCCATTTGCCTGAAGACAAGGCACTTAACCTTTCAGCATTGGCTTTCTCATCTGTAAAATCTAGAGTATTGAACAAAATGAACTCAGATCTCTTTCAGCTCTAAATCAGAGATTCTACAATCAGAAATGATAGAATTCCTTTGTATTTATTTGGACCAATTTGAATGCAGGCCTGTTTTCTAAGTAAAAATAATTATAAAGTAAAACCTCTTAGGTAAGGTGCATGCAATGTCATCCAAGTTTACATCTGTTTTCTAGGCTTCCATTTTCAATTCATCAAGCCATTATTAAGCACCAAGTATGTGCCAAGTGTAAAGATGAAGTCAAAACAAAACAGCTTCTTTTCCTTGAGTAGCTTATATTCAAGACTAGATATCACATATTATACTATCATATTGAACTTGTAGTTCATTAAAACTCATAGATCTTTTTCAGATCAACTGATAACTAGCTATGCCTTTCCCCACATTGTACTTCTAAAGTTGATTTTTTTAAACTTGTGGGTAAGACTTTACATTTCATTAAATTTCATCTTATTAAATTTAGTCCAGTGTTCTATCCTATTAAGGTATTTCTGAATCCTGACCATCATTGTCCAGGGAATTGTTTCTCCCAGATTTGTATTATCTGCAACTCTTATAAGCATGGTCTCTGTTATTTATTCAAGTCATTAATAAAAATATTAAGTAGCATAAAATTCTTAATGACTATTGGATAAGTCTGTCCATTCAGTCACCTTCAAATCCACCTAATCATCAGTTCCACATATCTCCATCTTTGAAAAAGAGCACTGTGAGAAACATTTATCAAATGTATTTTCCTTATCTTTCGATTAAGTGAGTGTTATAGTGCTAAAAAGGAAAGCAAGGTTAGTGTGGTATAACCTCTCCTTGATGAAACCATGTTGACTTTTGTAATTAGCACTTCCTTTTCTAGGTGTTCCCTAACCGTCTTTTTGAATTGAAGTCCTACTCATTGGCCTATAGCTTGAGGACTCCATTCTTGTTCTGAATTTTTTTTTAAGAGGACAGCGTTTAAGGGACAACCCTTCTACAGTCCTTTGGTACTTCTGTTTCTGTTCTCCGTAGTCATTGGACTAGTCATGTCTGCTACTTTTAGGCCCAAGAATGTAGTGTATATTAGGCAGATGACCTGAATTCCTCAGGGGCAGTTAATTGTTCTTTGTACTTCATCAGAAAAAATAAGAATCAAAATAAGATTCAACAGCTCTTTCTTCTCTTTATCAGCAATTACAGCCCATCTCTATCACTGATCTCTCTTCAGACCTCATTATCCTTGACGTTTCTGCAGCATTTAAGACTATAAATCTCTACCCCTCCATTGATCACATCTCATCCCTTGGTTTTTGTGCTGTTTCTCTTTTTTCCTCTTACAGGTCTACTTCTACTTTTCTGGTCTTTTTTTGGATCTCCTTGAGTACTTTTTTTTTTTTTATTCTGTGGGACTATTCTACTAAAACCCTGTCCCGTGCTCTTAACTTCTTATCTATGCCTTCTGCTGTCACAGTCAAATCTGTTACTTTAGTAAAATATTCCCCTGCACTTGAGGTCCAGTCCCACACTGAAATCTTGTACTTTTTTATATGAATACATTTCCTAAATGAGAGTGATAATCTGTACTTGAATCTCCTGCTATTAACTTCAACTCAGTATTTTCAAAACCAAACTAACCTTCTGCCCTATAAAACTTGGTATTTCTAACTTTACTGTTGCTCTTCATAGCACCACCATTCTCCCAGTCACCCAGGCTTTAAAATGTGAGTCATCTTTCAATCTTCCGTCTCCCCCCACATCCAGTAATTTCTTAAATTCTGTCAGTTGTGTCTCTGTAGTCTCCTGGCATGAGTGGTCATGCCCATGGCCTCCTCACCTGCATCACCTTAAAATAGCAATAAATTGATCTAATACACTAAAAGAAAAATAATTTTAAAAAGGGTAAAAAGTTTTCATAGGGGAAACTTCACAGAAAAGCCAATGGAAATAAAACAGAAAAACCTTTTATAATAAGTTAATACTGTGGGGTAAAAAAAAGGAGAAATCTCTTTCAGGAAGAAAATACAGTACTACAAGTATAACAACAGGGGCAGCTAGGTGGGGCAGTGAATAGAGCACCAGCCCTGGAGTCAGGAGGACCTGAGTTCAAATCCAGCCTTAGACACTTAACACTTACAAAGTGTGACCTTGGGCAAGTCACTTAACCCTAAATGCCCTCCCTTCCCCCCCAACCAAAAAAAAAAAGTATAATAACTATAGATACCTTCTTCCAGAAGAAAGAATAGAACAATCGTAAGAACCTTCCAGGGAATTTTAAAAAGCTCAATGAATTAAAGGAAAATAGAAGGGATAGAAATTAGATCTTTTAAAGAAAGCTTTATCATTCCTTCTTTACCTAAACAAATTAATAAACTTTCTACCTTATGTTATCTTGTCAAGTGTAGTGTAAATATCTATAGTTACGTGTTTCATGTAGACATGAATCCTTCAGAAATAAATTGAATTATAATGTTTAGGTCAAAACCAGTCAAGTCTTTTGAGAGATTTAGTCAAATCTTATCTCGTGGCATTTTCTTGATTATATGTTCAGTCATTATTCATTAGTTGTGCTATTCATATAAGCATTTTATCTGCCTCCATCTCTCTTAACTTGGAATTTCACTTTTACCTTGAAATTTTCAGCAGTTATAATTAAATTCATTTTAGTTTTTTTTAAATGTTTTTATTTAGATGCAACTTCAGTAGCAGAAGCACGCCATAACCCTAGCATAGGGGAAGGCAGTGTTGGTGGACTGACTGGTAGTTTGAGTGCTAGTGGAAGCCACATGGATCGAATAGGAGCCATTCGAGACAACTTAAGTGAAACAGCCAGCACTATGGCACTAGCTGGAGCTAGTATAACAGGGAGTCTATCAGGAAGTGCAATGGTCAACTGTTTTAACCGGTAAGAAATGTTCTCTACACTCCGATAACCATAGTAAACTGGTTGTGGAATCATTAGAACCTAAGGCATTATCAATGAAAATTATCTCATCAAATAGAACTGCCCTGCAACCTATGGGTTATAATTTGCTAATTAACATGATTCCCATAGATTCAGTTTGTCAAGGTTTTTTTAAAAAAAAAATTCTAATTGGAAAAAAATTAATCAAGATTGTAATCTGACCCTTTTATAGATCAGAAAAGAGTAATACTGTTTTTGTGTTATAAATATTAGAAGCTAGAAATAAAACATATTACTCTTCCAGTTTCTCAGAACAGAAGCATTTGTCATAGGTATTGTGAATTTAGTAATGAAAATTTTATATTCTAAGTTAGTATTGAATACCTAACACTGAACTAGCCTTTTTTGTTGTCTTCATTCTCAGTAATTGAGTAAATATAATTTATACAGTAATTGAAATAACAAAGTATGAAGAACTTTATAGCTGTCTTACCTTTTCTTCTCTTTGATTCTACATGGCTAATTCAGTATTCAGTATTTGTGGCTTACCGTTATTTATTAGCCATGATCATATGTAAATGTATAGAAGTATTATGAGTGTTAAAAGGTAATATAGAATGAGTTAGAGATCCTATGTTATATAACTCTTATCAGAGCTTTTGTTAAATACATTTTTTTTGCTGTAGTGTATATCTTCTGGATCTTTACATCTCATTTGTAAAATAATATACAGTTCATTTGGTCACTTTTAACTTAGGATATTTTGACTCACTGTTTCTGCAAAATGTTATTATTCAAAATTGATTCTAAGTGGAGTTACTTTGAAATAGAAAGATTAGGTTCTAGAGTCTGAAAATTAGAATAGAGTAAGTTAAAATTCTTTCAAGATTTACTTCATATTGGGGTGGCTAGATGGTACAGTGAACAGAGCACTGGCCCTGTAGTCAGGAAGACCTGAGTTCAAATCCTGCCTCACACACTTAACATAAAAACTAGCCATGTGACCTTGGGCAAGTCACTTAACCCCAATTCCCCTCCAAAAAGAAAAAAAAAATTTATTTCATGTTGCAATAAGTGAATATCCTGCTCAACATATTCATTAGCTCATTATCACCAGCAAGTCTGAACTGATAGTATAGTATTATTGTATTTCAGTTGACTTTAAGTAAACAAATAAGATTTGTCCTTTTAAACCAGAACTTTGGAAACTAATTTTGTAGTTGTTTTCTGTAGTAACCATTCTCATTTACAGGGCTGAATCTTTTTATTCCTCAAAAGAGTTACTAATTTTTAACATATAAGGGTTCTGGCATTGCATATAATTTTTAATTTTTCTTATTTGTATTTTTTTTCCCACCTCCCCAAGGTTGGAAGTACAAGCGGATGTACAGAAAGAACGGTACAGCCTAAGTGGAGAATCTGGCACAGTCAGTTTGGGAACAGTTAGTGATAACGCCAGTACCAAAGCAATGGCAGGATCCATCCTAAATTCCTACATCCCATTGGACAAGTAAGGAAAAATTCTTAAAATTAAGAAGAATAAATTTATTAGATTAATTTTAAGAGAACTAAGTCAAATGATCAGTTTGCGTAGTGATCCAAATCAGCAAATTTCTCACTTTGGAATGGAAATAATAATGAAATTATGTAATAAAATTGCCAGAGCAAAAAAAAAAAAGTTATAAAAGGAATATAGGGAACAAAGCTTTCTTTTTTTTTTTTTTAAAGGACAGTTGTGGTTGTAACAAAGAAGTGGATGTTCTCCAGGCTTGATACTGTTGTTTAGGAGGAAAGTAGGGTTTGGACAGTTGGGTGGTACAGTGGAAAGAATGTTAGACCTGGAATCAGAAAGTCTCATCTTCCTGAGTTCTTTCAGATTCTTATTAGTTAGCTATGTGACCCCGGGCAAGTCACTTAACCTTGTTTCTTTCAGTTTCCTTATCTGTAAAATGAATTGGTGAAGGAAATGACAAACCACTCCAGTGTCATTGCCAAGAAAACCCTAAATGGGGTCACAAGGAGTCAGACACAGCTGAAAAATAACTGAAAAATGACTGAATGAGACATTGGAAGAGAAAAGGCCTTATTTAAAGCCAATAGCTTTTATAATACTTTTGAAGAAAATTTTTAACCAAAAAAAAAAATATATAGACCTTTGGTACCAGCCAAGTAAAAGTAATAGAAGTAAAAAAACAAACAAAAAAAAACCCTTTCGGTTTAGCTATTTCTGAATGAAATTTTAGCATTTCTTGTACAGCTTTGAAGTGAGTTTAAACCATTATTATCAAATTTTTACAGCTAATTTATGAACTTCTCTTGGCTTTAAATCAGATGTTTATATGCATCGTGAATTTTATGTTTCAGAGAAAGCAATAGTATGGAGGTACAAGTTGATATTGAATCAAAACCAGCCAAATTCCGACACAATAGTGGAAGCAGTAGCATGGAGGATGGCAGTAGTGCTCTTGGCCGTGGCCATGCTAGTGGTTCATCTGGTGGAGTGCCAGAAGGTAAATCCAGTGCCACCAAGTGGTCCAAAGAAACAGCAAGCAAAAAACCTAAAGGTAAACTGAGGAAAAAGAGTAGCATGAAGATTAATGAGACCAGAGAGGACATGGATGCACAACTATTAGAGCAACAGAGCACGAACTCCAGTGAATTTGACTCGCCATCTCTCAGTGACAGCATTCCCTCTGTAGCCGACTCCCACTCAAGTCATTTTTCTGAATTCAGTTGCTCTGACTTGGAAAGCATGAAAACTTCTTGTAGTCATGGCTCCAATGATTATCATACACGTTTTGCTACTGTTAGCATTCTTCCTGAGGTAGAAAACGACCGCCTGGAAAACTCTCCCCATCCTAATGGCATTCCTGTGCTGACTACCCCTGCTGAAGTTCCACCATTAAGTTATATTGCTGAAGAGTGTGGCAGCACTGTGACAACGGCCAGTGTAGATCTCTGTTTTGGTGGGGGACTGAAGGAGACAAATAACAATGACTCACAACAGGTTATGGAATTAAATGCTACAATTCAGACTGAAATTTAGGCCTGTAAGTGCTGCAAGATATTTACCACTGAACAGCCCTATCTGGAGCTGGTTGAACTACCTGTGACTACTGTAAGTTTCAAGTTACCAGCAGAAGCCAGGTTTCCTAATGATGATGCAGTTAGATTTTATATGTAACAAGGCAAAATGCTTCATGTGGATCTTAGTTATCAAACTTTGTGAAGTGAAATGGAGCTTTAAAAGTGCATTACAACAGGACAATAAACCGTAAGATGAAAGCTAATGTTTTGTGTGTTTGCCACAAAACTTTGCTTTAAAGTACATACTTATGTATTCAGATAGAAATTTGGCTTAATTTATAATGGATATATAAAATACTAATGTAGTCCTACAACATTCTCATGAAAACTTGAGACTTTCTGATAAATGGGTAGTGGCAATTTATTGAAAACCACTAAGGGATATTGTTTAAAAGAAACATGAGTCTCCCAGGATTCTTGCAGATTATTCTACAATAGCTGATGTCCTTTATAACATTTTTACTCATAACTGGGCACAATTTTTTTCCCTTCTGGGATAAATCATATGCAATGTCACTATACAGAGCTTAATGCAGCCCATTTACTACTGTTTGGATACTTGTACACTTTGAGCAATGTTACGGCAATTTTTGCACAACTTCGAAATAGAGAAATGTGGTACGTGGTATATCTTGTATAATGTTTATATCACCTTGCTAGAATGGTATAATGGTAATTAAGTAGACAGACAGAAACAATGATAAGATATATACAAAATGTAAAATAAGACTCCATTGGTTTATAAGCATTTTAAAGAAACAGTTACTTTTTTCATCAAGGGGAAGAATGTGCCCCACTGATTCTTGGTGCCTTTGGAATAGACTGGGTTTTAAGTGCCTGGTTGTTTGAGGATTTTACTGTGTTGTTTTCCAGAACGTCCTCTTTGGCCACCTTGGATTATAAAGAAAAACTACAGAACCTAGAATGTCTGTGGTAGATAGGGAACACATAATTCTTATTGCTGATGATGATGAAAAAGTATTAGCCTACCAAAGACTCACTCAGGCTTTAGTGGACAACTTTTACACAACAACAGTTTGCAAAACACATGCCCATCTCCAGTCATTGAATCAAAACACAGTGCAATGCTTGCACAGGTATAAAAGGCAGATTCCCAGTATGGCCAGCTTAATTCCTTTTTCCTTTTGCTTTACAAAAGAAGGTGACTCTGGCCAAAATGCATGCATGCATTGTTAACTTTCCTGCCTAATTAACTAAAATACAAAGCAAGTGATTCTGGAAAAAAAAGTAAAAATGTTCTCTTCTGTTTCTTGTAAGTATTGCCATTATGGTGCTACCGAGAGTTTTGGTTTGGTTAAAAAGAAAAATGCCATGGGCTGCAGTCCTTTTCCATGATTCTTCCTTCCCAGTTCCATTAATATGCTTATAACACTAGTGCCAGTTATGTTATTTGATAATGCTTGTTATGATATTTGTATATTTGTTTGCAATCCAATTTTGCTCAGTAATATGCGTGTAAACTGCATACCTGAAATAAATGTAAGTACTAATATTTTATTGTCTTTTGATTTCTGCATAACCTTCTTTTATAAGAACAAGAATTTTATTTTACTGTGTAGTTTTCATAAAGATTGCCAGCTATCAAGATATTTCTAATTCTGAGCCCAAAATTATACTCTGATCTCAGCAAGGAGCTAGCCAAAAGCATTCAAGATGAAAGTAAAATTGTTAAACATCATAGGCCCAAGTACAGATTGGGGCACCCGGCTGAAGGTCTCCTTCCACGTTGACATCAATCTGCTGCACAATGTACTTACACTTACTTACACAATCTTGCTTACATGTTTTTCACAAGAGTAACATGAAAGGCCCTATCAAATGCATTGCTAAAATATAGGTAAACTAAACATTTCCTCAGTCTGCTGGTTTAATACATCAATAAATGGAGTAAGGATCATATGGCATGACAGGTTCTTTTTCGTCCTGTTGAGACATTTATCTTTCTCTAATCCTGCAATGCTTCCCCTGTCCTCCACAGCCTCTGAAAGGTCCCTGACAGTGGCTTACCAATTGCATCTGACAATTGCTCATATGCTGAAGTGAAATTATTCTGGACTAGGTGACTTGACCTCCTCACAGACCATGAATTGTTCTTTCTTACTGTCTCCTTAGTTTATTAGAGTATTAGCTCCCTCTTGTACATATTTGTTCTTTCTGAGGTACTATGCCTCCTCTGAACTCACTAAAATTTGAGATTGGATGTCATGGGACAGAAGGGACAGGGGAATCATTTACCCAACTGTCTAGCATTCTTTTAATTGGCAGCAATCCGGGTTAAGTGACTTGCCCAGGGTCACACAGCTAGTGTCAGGTAGGATTTGAATTCAGTTCCTCCTGACTCTGGGGCCATCTGGTTGCCTCTAGCATTCTTTCTTATCAAATAATAAACAACTGTCTCGAGTGTCCTCTGTCCCGAGGACACTGAAAAATGAACTTAAGAGTTTTATTTAACATAAAATACCAGCACTGTATTAGATATTGACAACTGCAACCCAACAGAACAAATAATCACTTGGCCTTCTTGGATCCTTTCTCACCTCTCTGTGTCTAAAGTGAGATGTGCTTTGCCAATGGTAGTTGTTAAGTAAATGTTAATACCCCATCCTGTTTATCCCTGAGGTTTTTGTTTGGTTTTTGCTACTGGATGCCACTTGACTTACACTCTCAGGCTTCATTGTGTGTTGTGGGTTCAGTTCTGCCATCTGCTGGGCCTTGGAAATCTGTTATGTGTAGGGAAGATCTTGGAAAGACATTTAAAGTAGTGTTCTGTGACAGGTATTCCAGCAATTCTCCAAATCATTCTCAGCAGACCAATTTTACTGTTAGATTCCCAACCTTTTCTGTCAAATGTCTGACTTAAATTCCATTTTAAGTTATGATTTAACTTCTTTTGTTACATGTTACTATACTTTAATAATGTTTGTGAGCCTTAGTTATTTTCCTGTGTGCCAAATAATCTAATTGCTGCTTTTTTTCCCCTTCTAAATATACTTGCCCCATCTCATCTCATTTCAATCCAGCCTGTGGCAAATCTTTCTGAAGCACATTTTTAAAGGATTTCTTAGTATTGGTGTATGTATGCCTGTGACTTTAAATGCTTTCTTCCTTTTAGTTGCCTTTTTAAAGTTTTTCTCTAGTATGTTTTATATATATATATATTGCTCATGCTGTTTTCTCAATTTGTAGTTTTTCTTAAAATTACTATCCTATACTATAAACAGATCCCTTAGATCTGTTACATAAAAGCATTCTGGATATAACGACTCTTGTGGAATAGCACATAACTTAAAAGGTTTACGAAAGTTTTCTCATCTTTTGAGGTTGGTAGTACAAACTCCATTTTACTGATGAGAAAACAAAGGCTCTTAGAATTTAGGGGGACTTGCCCAGGTGAGGCCATACGGCTAGTAAGTCTCTTAAAGTAGAATTTGAACCCAGGACTCCTAACTAATAGACCCTGCGCTCTTTCCGTTACACCATGATGGCTCTCGGGAAAGAAACACAAATGTGCAGGGACATCATCGTCATGGTCTCTGAGAACTCATCACATCTACTGATAATCATTTTTTACATCTTTCCTGGAACTTATTCCACTCATTCAGAATTTATTCTTAGATCTGGTCTTTACTTATATCTTCCTGGTGTTTTTGTTTAATTTTAATTTGTCTCAATATTTGAGCCTACCTTGACCTTGAAACTTGAAGATCCACAGTTAAACCTCCTGTAAGACAAATCTGACTGTTGTAAGTTTCTTTGATCCCTATCCCATCTCTTGGGTAGGTAGGCCAAGCATTGAATAAAACTTTTTTTTTTGTACATACAGTGATAACTGGTCAGTATCAGCTTTTGTCATGAAAAGTTAGACTTCTAGAATTTTGTAAAATTATCACAATATCACATTAGTACAATCTTAAAAAATGGGAGTAATTGTTCTCTTGCCTGGAGAGTGGAAAACATCCCTTGTGCTGTTTACCTAATGATAAATCCTACTTCTTAAGAACCACTGATGCTGTCTCCTTGTCAGGGGGAATGAGGAAGAACCAAGAACTTAAGCTACTTCAAGATAACCTATGAGTTAAGTAGCATATTCCTTATACCTTCCTTGAGGACAAAAATTTTTAGTTTTCTATTCTCCACAGTCCTGAGGACTACAATATAAAGCTTTTAAAACTGATTGACTTGAAAACCAAAGGGATAAAGGACAAATGCTCCGCTTAGGAGGAGGCCACAGTTGTGGGGTGATGATGATGGTTCTCTGAATATACTGTCAGGTCACTTCAAAGTGTCATGCCTTAACATGAGTTATTTAAAATGTATGGCAGAAAAACAATAAAGGTACTTTAACAAGGTTTTGTGTTACTCTTATTGGGAGAATTCCATTATAACCTGTGAATGTATAATAATAGAACATGCCTCCCAGAGATGATATAGGTGTTGTTTTCCCCTTAAAAACATTTTATTCTTTCAACTAATCTCATTTTGAATTCTATATTTTGGCACGACGTTACACAAGATTATTTTGTTATTAGGCAGTGAAATGTTTGTGTATTGCATTTGTTATCTTTTGATTAAAACAAAGATTATAGGATCTTATATTTGGTGATAGAAAAGACTTTAGAGTCATTTAGCTCAATGACCTCGTTCTTCAGAACAGGAAACAGACATTAAAATACTTTTCCCTAGGTAACACAGAGACCAGGGTTCCAAACCCAAGTCCTTCAGCTCCAGTTTCACTGCTCTTTTCCCAAAATACCAGGCTGCTCTAAATCCATGCACACAAATATACAATTGTAAGAGGTTTGTCATCACACATTTGTGAGTTTACTTGAAAGGATTTGGAATGTGTATAGATACTTTTTCGTGCTGATTGTACCAAATGAATTCGATCAACAGACTGACGGTGGAAATGTGTATACATTTCCTTCCTTCTAAATGGTAATACAGTGATGAGAGGTCATGTAGGTCAGTGGAACCAAGCTTGGAATCAAAAAGCCCTAAGCTCAAGTCCAACACATATAGGCTGTATAGCCATGACAAGTCACTTAACACTAGAAGGACCAAATACATTATTACACAAAATGTAATTGGTCCTTTGGTCCTTTGAAGTATTTTTTTTTTAAAGCAACTGGGGTTAAGTAACTTGCTCAAGGTTATGGCTAGTTATTTATGTGTGGGTGCTAAGTACTAAGGCCGGAACTGATCCCGGGTCATCCCCACTCGAGCTGGTGCTCTTTGCGCCACCTAGCGCCCCAAATTTTTTGGAGGGGTGAGGGCAGGGCAATTGGGATTAAGTGACTTGCCCAAGGTCACACAGCTAGTAAGTGTTAAGTATCTGAGGCTGGATTTGAACTTGGGTCTTCCTGACTCCAGAGCCAGTGCTCTATTCACTGGGCCACCTAGCCACCTCCTTTGAAGTCACCCCCTTTGAAGTATTCTTAACCTCTCAGGGGCCTAGATTGCTCTCTAAGACCCTTAAGTTACTGTAGTGCTGCTCAAGGGAGTTGCCACACTAGTATTTTTCCCACATTGATCAGATCATGGGTCTGAACCAAAAACAAAAAATAAGACCACTTTGGTATTTTCAAACCAGTTCACCATAATGAGCTATTTCTCAGGTGATGAATCCCTGGGCCTCAGTTCCCTCATCTGTAAAATAAGCAGGTTGAACTAAATAAGCTCTCAAGTCTTCATGATGGCCAGATTATAATTTAGTAGACAAAGAATTGGGACTGATAGGTTGATTTGACATTGCAAGGCAGTGTGGTTTCCATCCTGGAGAAAATGTCCAGGCAGCATCTAAGTAGAATGGGCCAGTGTGTTCTTACGATTTTCCCTCCCTGTTTAAAAGTGAGAAACTGGCACATAGGATCATAGATTTAGAGTTGGAAAGGACCTTATTGGTCATCTAACGCAATCTCATTTTGTAGATGAGGAAGAAGAGATGGATAAAGGTTAAGTGAATTGCCCAAGACCACACAAATTAAGTGGCAGAGCCAGGTTCAAACCTGTTTTTTTGCCTCCAAATCTAGGACTCACCATGGAACCTGTAGTTTTTTTTCCTTTTTTTCTTAATTAATTTTTTATAATTGACTTCCTGAATTATTTTTTTTTAAATGAAGTGTATTTTTGAGGATCTACTTCTTAAATCTATAAAGTGACACTGGAGGTGCTTTTAAGCATTATCTAATTGAATTGTAGCACAAAGTTCTGTTCTCATTTTTTCAGCGGAGTGAACTGGGTGTGGTAAAGTTATCAAAAAAAGACACTGGAATGACCCTTGTCATTAAACCTGGGAGACTGGTATTGGGGGCTCATTTTACTACTAGGCCTGTGCCTGGCGGATTATATAAGGTCAGAAGCAGCATTTATATGCAAAACTAATTGGCCTACTTTATCTTAGGATAAACCCCAAGGGAGAATGAACCTTCTAACATAGGAAACCTCTACTTATTGGGCCAACACTTGCTAAAGAATGTGAACTTTAGCTCTTTTAAAAAGAAAGGACCTGCTTGGTTAATTTGTCTACTCCAGACTGCTGGTAAATGGGCAGAGAGGAGTACTTACGGGAATATTATAGGAGGACGCTGCAGTGTTTCTATGGTTCCTTTGCTTTCAGTGAAACATTAGCCCCAAGCTATGGGACAAGGTCCTTTTCTTTGGGAATTCCCTTTCCTAATTGCTCTCTTACTGAATGCAGACTTTCTTCAGTACTTGGAGAGCACCCATTCATCTCTCCCCCTCCCATAATTGGGAAGTAAATTATTATACTCATTTACATTCATCAACTAGGACCTGCCCTGGTTTGTGTAGGAAAACAACAAAAGACTTACTGCTAAAATGGTTTTTCTTTCTGCCCAAATATTTCTGTATCTGCTGTTTTGCCAGCTCAGGCCAGAGGATCTTGAAAAAAAGGAAGTAAGAGCTGTTGGTAAGTTAGGAAAACTCAGAACAAAAGAATGGTTTGTTTTCTTGGTATTTTGTGAAGCTATAACCTAACAGGATCTAAGAATTTTTGACTAAAGATCTTACTTCAGATCAAATAGTAGCATCAGCCACTGAAATGAAACTATCTCAGTGCCTAGTGGCTTATTAGTTTAACTATATGTGTGTGTATACATACATATATATGTGTATACATATATATATACACACACATATACACAGATCTAAAATTACATGTTCTATGATCTTTCAGGAAGAGCTCATCAGCCCTTTACTTTTAGATGTATCTTTTTGTTCCTTAAGTATTTCACAGCATCATTTATTTTTAAAAATTTTGAATTCCAAGTTCAATTATGTATGTGGAATCATGCAAAACATCTCCGTATTAGCCATGTTGCAAAAGAAAATAAAGACAGAAAGTGAAAAAAGTATGCTTCATTCTTAAGAGTTCATCAGTTCTCCCTGGAGGATGACATTTTTCATCATGGGTGCTTTGGAATTGTCTTGAGTCACTATCTTGATCAAAGTAGTGAAGTTTTCACAGTTGATCATCTTTACAATGCTATTGTTACTGTGTACAATGTTCTCTCAGTTCTGCTCACTTCACTTTTCATAAGTTTATATAAGACTCAAGGTTTGTTTGTTTTTTAACCATCCTACTTGTCACTTCTTATAGCACAATAGTATTCCGTCAGAATTGTATACCACAGCTTGTTTAGTCATTCCCCAATTAATGGACATCCCCTCAATGTCCAATTCTTTGCCACCACAGTAAGAACTGCTATAAATGTTTTATATATATCTATATCTATATATATGTCTTTTGCCTTTTCCTTTGATCTCTCTGAGATACAGACCTAGTAGTGATATTGGTGGGCCAAAGGGTATGTACAGTTTTATAGCCCTTTGAGCAGAATTCCAAATTGTTCTGCATGATGGTTGGGTCAGTTCACACCCCCACCAACAGTGTTCCAGTCTTCCTGCATCCCTATTTATCCTTTTCCTTTACTGTCATGTCAACCAGTCTGCTAGGTGTGAGGTGGTACCTCAGAGTTGTTTTAATTTGCATTTCCCTATTCCAGAGTAATTTTAGAGTATTTGTTTCAAATGACTATTGATTTGCTTTCTTTAAAAACTGCCTGTTCATATCCTTGGATGATTTATCAATTGAGGAATGACTATCAGCCTCTATTTAATTTTGGGGGAGATCTGGACCTGTTACTTCACTATTGCAGGGAGTTCCCAGTGTGGAGATTCCTTCTGCATTTACCAATCTCTAATCTTAAGAGACTTGACTGAAGCATGGAGTGGTTAAGGGCTTGCCAAGGTTATCTAGTAGGGTGTGTGCCAGAGACAGAATGTGAAGGCAGTTCTTCCTGGTATTTGTGTTGAATAGTCATGATTATTAAAAGAAAAACAAGAGAAATGCTGAAAGAAAAGTTCATTTGTGGATTACATTGGGGGCATGTGAGAATCTCAGCACTTTGGTTTTTGAACCTTTCCCCTCAACTGCCCTTAGGAAAATTGCAGCAAGTTTAGTTGATCATAATAACTTGCATTTTAAACTTCTTTGCACGTTAAGGTTTATAAAATTTTCACATGTGTTTTCAGTTGATGTTCACAACAACCCTTTGAGGTAGGTGGTGATACTGTTCTCATATTTGTAAGCAGCCAGGTGGTAGAAGAGATAGCTAGATGGAGGGGACTTGGAGTCAGGAAGATCTGAGTTCAGATCTGTTCTCAGACACTGGGCAAATCACTTGCACTTCCTGTGCCTCAGTTTCATCATAAGTAAAGTGGTGATAATAGTAGCACCCACGTCACATAGCTGTTCTGAAGATCAAATGAGTTCAAATAGATAAAGCACTTAGCAAACCTCAAAATGTTCATACGAATGGGGGCAGCTAGGTGGCACAGTGGATAGAGCATTGGCCTGGGAGTCAGCAGGATCTGAGTTCATATTTGACCTCAGACATGCATTAGCTGTGTGACCCTGAGCAAATCACTTAACCTGATTGCCTCAAAAATAGAACAGAAAAGTTACACAGATAATTGGCTGAATAGCTTTTAAAGTTTTTATTTTTTTTACAGGTGATGATTTTATAAATAAGTATATCGAGGCTGAGAGGGTCCGGGGTCAAAAAATGTATGTATCTAAGGCAGGATTTGAACTCAGATTTTCTTCTTCCTGCACCACCTGTTGTCTCCCTCCCCAACATGTACCATGTTAAGTAATTGTATATACAAATCTTTTGCCTGATCTGGCTTTCTACTCTGCAGTACAGCCTCAATGGGAACATAGAACAGAAGGAAAGAACCAACAAAGATTCTCAAATATTGGGCACCGAAGACTGAGCAAATCCCTAGGCAGGCTGCAATCAGTAGTCAAGTCAAGATTTGCGAGCCTGACCACCCTAACTGAGCAGGTCCCAACAACAACAGAAGGTAACAGGATAATTGTAGAGGGACTATTGGCAGGTCCTCATTCATTTTGCTATTAGTCCTCATTGCTTCCCCCTTTGGTCTTTAGCAACAGGTAATTTTCTTAGAGTTGTTCACTAGTTTCAAAAATAAACAGTCATGGGAAGTGGTGGTGGTGGGGATTAATTTTCTTCCTAATGTACCAAAACTTTCTCTTTTGGGATTATAGTTTAAAAGTCCTCAACCCCATTAAAAAATTACTTAAAGCTCTATCCTTTCTAAAGGGAAACCTTTTTTTCTTTCTAATACAGTAAAATGCCAAAAGGGATGGGAACTGCACCTGTGATTCATTTGTATTGGAAATTCTTGGAGGAGGAAACTAATGCAGGTGTTCTCTTTCTTTGGAGAAAGTTGCCTAGAATATTGAGGTTAAGTGACTTGCCCCAGGGTTCTGAAAATGGTTTAATTTTCCTACCAGCACAAAAAGGAAAATCATAGCCCCTATTTGTGGTTTAGAGTTAGGGGGTCTGGAACAGAAAAAAAAAACTGACCAGTACTTGCTGAACAGATGTTGTTTATTTAATCTATATTTGGGAAAGAAAATGCTTTCTGTTTTATCATCAGCCTGTGACCAGGCAGAAGAACTCTTAAATGATGCATGAATTTTCCATAAACCAGCTGGAGTGACTTGTTGGAGGGATTTGCAGGGCACAGGCAGAAATGGGATAGGAGGAGGAAGATGAGGAGGAAATCTTACTCCATCATTTGAGGCAGAGATTTTTGATTCAGGATTAAAATGGAGTGAATCTGGAAATTGCCCTCTTACCCCCTTTTAATTCTATCAAATTTCTCTCATTCTGGGGATGTGGCCAACCTACAAAGTTCACTTAATCCTATTGTACAGGTGGGGAAACTGAAGTTAAGACAGGTCACCTAGCCGCTAATCAGCACCAGGACCAGATGTGTTTTACAGCTTTGGACTCACCTGTACTCTGGTTTTTGTCACCAATAAAACACTAAAAGGAAAAAAGAAAATCATCTCAAATAGTATTTTGAAATCCCTGCTCCTAGCTTCCATTGTGCTCCAAAAGGGAACTGCAGAGGAGAGCTCATGGGTAAGTGTCTGTTAATTAAAAGGAACATGTGGTTCCTCCTTGCCATTGGCCTGTGCCTCCCACTTCCCACCCAGCTCAGACAACCCATCCAGGAAGCCTTCCCTGATGAACCTTGTCCAGGCTCCATTCACTCTCACTCAGCCCCTTTAGCATGTATTGATTCAAAATAATAAAATATAATAGGTGTTTTGTATTATATTTTATTTTCCTTATTTTGTTATCAATTTGTTTCTTTTTCTGTCACTCATCTTTTCAACTGGACCATTTAAAAATTGTGAGGAGAGCTTACATAAATGTGTATATGTGAAAAGATTTTATATGTATGTATATATACACACATATCTGTGTGTATGTGTATGTATTGATATATGAAATAGTTATACCCCTCAAGATCTCACACACAAAACACATTAATAATAGAATCCTAGATCTAGACGGGACCATGGAAGAAGAATTAGCCCAACCCCCTCCTTTTACACATGAGGAAACAGACCATGAGAGGGGAAGTCATAAGAAGCAAGCTGGCAAAGCTGGAATTTAAAACTGGGGCCTTTAATTCCATATGCAGCATGTGTTGTATCATTTTACCACTGTGCCATTCTGATGCCCTCAATGAGTGAGTCACTATTAGATGATTATTTCTTGTGTATTTATTGAGCACCAAACTTCTGAAGGTAGACAAACTTACTTCCATCTCCAGAAACCCCAAGTGTTTTTTTTTTGGAAGGTATAGACATTTCAGATCTGTTTAACTTACCAACATCACCAATCCTTGTACCGCAGTTGGGAGAAGCATTGATGAGCAAAAAAAAAAAATAACTTAGGTGGACTGAAGAAAATGCGATATTTCAACACCTTAGAAATAAATGGTATCTCATTTGGGATATTTTCTCTCTGCTGCTCCACCTGTGGAGAAATTTCTTGTGGTTGTAATATGACTCATTACCAGGAGATGGCACCAGAAAGCTTCGTTCATTGTCCTGGAGACTATGGTAATCTCATTGGCGTTATACCAGGGGACAATTTTTCCAGCTGGGTAAGTGTGGTGTTTTTGTTTAAGGGTTTAGGATTTGTAAATGTCCTCCACATCCTTTTCTGAGAGCAAAATGAAATTCCCCTTTAACAGGCAAGATAGAGGAGCTAAATTTGGGTGTTGGTAATTCATTAAAACAATTTTTAAAAGCCCCTGTAACAAGTTGTCTTTCTTGCTGTTAAATTCCTTACCTTTCCTCAGTTTTTCTCATGCAGTTCAATTCCACAAGCTAAGTTATTTGATTTGCATCAAGTAAACACTTCTTGCAAGCAGAAAATTAGGTGAAGGGTATTTTTTTTGGTGGCATTCTACTTTGCTAATAAATATGCCAATAGCTATTCAAGGCTATGAATTCATATTCATATTCATTGTGATTCATTATTAGCAGGACCCTCCACCAATATATGTATGCTTCCAAGTGAGTTTCTTAGAGCCTTTTTATTTTCTAAACTAACAAACCAGAAAGCCATGTGGCCCTGAAGCAGGATCTATCCTACCTAATTTTTGCTTATCCCCATCAAAGTGTCATTGACAGGAAGCATTTAAGAAATAAAGGCCTTACTCCCCATATCCAGTACTACCTCAATGATATTTCTTGCATCTGTCTCTTTGTCACTCATACTGCCATAACCCTAGTTCAAGCCCCCATTACCTGGTGTTTCCCAGTCTTACCCTTCACTCATACACCTCCATGCATTTGCATACACCAGCCCCATCTCTAAAACAAGACTTGCTTCACTGTCAAAAGACTCCCTTCCACCAAGGTTGAGATCAGGTGCCACCTTCTCTGTAAGCATTTCTATTTCTCTGACCTCCCCTCATCTGGAGGAGGTCTCTTTCCTAGTCTGTTTTGTCTCTCCCATGTACTTATTCACCCTAACCTTTGTTTTCATCAATATATTTCATCTTCTACTCAAGTGTAAGCTCCCTGAGGGCAAGGACAATGTCTTATTTCATTCTTTACATTCCAGACACCTTGGGGGTCCTGCCTTGTGCTTGCTAGTGCTTAATAAATGCTGAATTGAATTAATGACTGACATGCATTGCTTAGTCATTATCAGATGCCTTGCTAATAGACATTTGTTAATTGAGAAGCAAGCTCTTTGGGAGTAGGATATGATCTGAACTATCAGAATAGCCAGCATTTATATTATGGCACTTTGTCTTCCAAGAGTTTTATAAATATCATCTCATCTGATCTTCACAACAACCTGAGATGGAAGTGCTGTTATCATCTCCCTTTTACAGATGGGGAAACTGAGGTTGAGCATGGTTATTTGCCCAGGGTCACACAGCTAGTAAAGTTCAAAAGAGAATTCAAACTCGGGTGTTGTTGGCTCTATTTGCTGTACCCCCTAGGCACCTACAGACTTGGGCTATTTGGAAAATAGCCACTGCTGGCAAAGTCATAATCAGAGGGAGGGAGGAAATTACAAATTCACACATTTCCCCCCTTGAAGTTACTGGATCTCAAATCCATTAAGCTAGAATAAACAGCTGTAAGCAATCCTGAAATCCCTTAAGATAGAGTAAGGTTGTGTGTTAGCTCAGTGTTGCTGTTTATACCTGAGAAACAAGACTGTCTGCTTAATTCCCAGTCAGAAGACACTAGGGAAAAGGGAGAGCAGGCAATTTCTGGTAGTATCGGGAGGTCAGACATCACGGTCTCCTGTGTATACAAAGAATAGGAGTCCCGCTTTCTGAGTTGTTTTCAGAGGGGAAGATTAGTATTCTTGAGCTCAAGGCAAGTCAGTATCCTGGCATACCCTCCCAGGCCAGAGTTGCTTCCATGATTCCTCTGGGATTTTGTTTTGTTTTGTTTATTATTTATTTTAAACCAAACATGAGATTTCATTTACATGGGGAGCTGCTGGTAAGGAAACTCCCTCCACCAAAGTAGTTTTAAACCTCAGGGTGTGAAGAGGATTTGCCTCTTCCTAAGAGGATGTAATTACAATCAGTTCCTAAGTGATTTGCCCAAGGTCACATAGCCAGAGTGTGTCAGAAGCAGACCTGGAACCCAGGTCTTCTTGACTCAGTCTGCCTTAGTCCAGACTATTCTTCCTAACATTCAAGACTTTTCATAAGGTCTGCAGGGGCCATCTCCAGTCACCTGACCTGTGTCTTGCTCTGGGACTCCCATTACTCTAGAGAAGAGTGAGGCTGGTGACCCTGCATAGCCTTCCTCACTTCAATTCACTTGCAAGACAGGCATCACCTTCCTGAAGTCATGGTCCTCTTTGAGGACAAGGAACAAATAACAACAACCATAAGGTGCATCACTACAAATCTTGAATTTTGTATCATTTTTAAGTTTGAAATTGGATGTTAAGTTAAATAGAATGTTTCCTAGGAGTCTTTAATTCTTGTCGTGATTTTAATGATATCTATAACATCTATCCATTCAGCTACACCTATACCATATCCGATTTACTCATTGATAAAAGAATGAAAAAAGTGCATATTAGTGAAGCATTATTTGCATTATCTATTTATATTACCAACATCATACATTGTTACCAGCATTATCTATTATGTTGCCAATGTTCCCAATTATGTTACCAACATTATCCATTCTATTACCAATATTATTCATTGTGTCACCAGCATTATCCATTATGTTATCAGCATTATCCATTATGTCGCTAATGTTATCTATTACGATACTGAAATTATTCATTCACTTGAGGTCGGTGTGTATATATTCTTTTGCTACTGTTTTTTCCCCACACTGAATCACTTCATAGATGTTTTGTTTTATATTTCTTTATAGTCTTCATGAGATCATAATTTTAGAGCTATAAGAGACCATAGAGATCATTAGCTCAAGACAATAATTTACAGGGGAGGAGACTAAAGCCCAGAGATGCCCAAATTCATATTGCAGATAGTAGTAAGCTGTTAATTTCAGATCTGCTGGTTCTAAAGCCAATCTAAATCCTCTATCTATTATACCACACTGCCTCCTACTGGTCATGTCAAAAATGTGTTTATCATTCTATATTATTAGCTCAAGGACTTTACATTCTATGGGGAGAAATAACATGTGTATACAAAGCTATAGACAAAATAGGTATATACAACTTGGTACTTCCTTCCACTTCATATTCCTCTTCTGGCCAGAGCCAAAACCTAGGAATTTTGCCAAGAGGGTGGTGGGGAGAATTTTCACTTACAGTGGATCTGCTCTACTCCGAGAGCCTATAAGGTTTCTGTGCTCCTTATTTTCTGCTGCTAGACTGGCAAGTATTTGGGGTGGACCACGGCAGGTGAGGGAGCTACCCAGGGAATAAGGCTTCTATTATCAAGGTAAGAAAGGGCAGGGAATGCTCACCTGGGATGTGTCCACCTAAATGTTTTTGAAAGTGACTTTCTAAATTTCAGGGCCCTGGGTCAAAGCTCCCAGGTTCCCCACCCTAGTAATAGCTTTGTTTTGGCTTGCAGTTTTGCATTGATAATCTAGACCCTATTTCTTTGTCAGACTTCCTAATTTTTCTCTTTTGCTTTTAGATGTAGCAGGGGTTGTTTTTGTTGTTCAATCCTTTCTGACTCTTTGTGCCCCTATTTGGGATTTTCTTGGCAAAGATACTGGAATGGTTTGCTATTTCCTTCCTCTAGCTCCTTTTACAGATTGAGGCAAACAGGGTTAAGTGACTTGTCCAGGGTCACACAGCTAGCTAGTAAGAGTCTGAAGCCAGATTTGAACTCAGAAAGATGAGTCTTCTGACTCCAGGCCCAGCACCATTTTCATTTCACCATTCCTATGGCTGCTCTGGCACATTTTGCTTTGTGGCTTTCAATACATCCCAAAACAATGTCTTAACTGAAGTTTGGTAAAGACTACTGCTGAAAGCTTTGCTACAACTGTATCATACAATAAAATGTAACCTCTTATCTCTAAACTTCTGTAGAGTTTCTGAATGAAACTGAAAGTTCTTTCAAGCTCACTAAAAACCCTGGCAGGGTCTAAAGTGAGTGATTGTTCCCGCTGAACCTGTCCAAATTCCAAGAAAGTATAATCCAGGTTTAAGGAAGTTAGGTACTTAAGTTGAAAATAAAATAGTTTAAACGGAATTTTCAAGTGAAATTTTCCTCAGGAATTATATCAATAATAATAACAACAGACCTTCACAAAACAAGGATGGCAGGCTTACAAATTTTTTTGTAACAATCCTGTGAATTATGTAAAATAATGAACACTCATGCAGTTTTAAGTTTGCAAACCACTTTCTGCCCATTACCTCATTTGAACTTCACAGTCACCTAGGAGGTTAGTAACTACAAGTGTTAAATCTCTGTTTTACATATTGTAAAACTGAGGTCCTGAGAAGATGTGACACACAGATGGTATTAAAGACAGGATTCGAACCCAGGTCTTTTAAAATTCCAGGTCCAGCACTCCTTCTTTTACCCCCATGCTGCTTTTTCCCAGAGATTATTTAGTTCAGTCAACTGATTTATCAATCAAGAACTAAGGGTCAGAGATTTGCCCAATTTGCCCAAAGTTACAGAAATGGTAAATGGCAGATCTGAGACTAGAATTCAGGTCTTCCTATGATTAGGAGGCACTATGGAAAAATGGGATAGAGCAGTGGACTTTGAGTTGGTTTTGCCAGCTAAGTGGCTCAGTGGATAGAGCTCTAGGCCTGGAGTCAGGAAGAACTAAGTTCAAGTGTGACCTCAAACATTTACTAGCATTGTGACCCTGGGCAAGTCACTTAACCCTGTTTGCCTCAGTTCTTCATATATAAAATGAGCTAGAGAAGGAAATGGCAAACCACTCTAGTATCTCTGCCAAAAAAAACCCCAAATAGGGACACAAAGAGTAATACAGGACTGAAATGACTGAACAACCAAACAACATTTACTGGGTGTGTCACTTAGGGCTTCATCATCTTCATCTGTACAATGTGGGTGGAGAGATGACCCCCTCTGAGATCTCTTCCAGCTCTAAATCTATAGTCCTACCTTGTAGGACATGTTGCTCTGTATAGATTGGCTTCACAAATGGCTCTGGCTGTCTTATGAGACTAGAGAGGCTTCATAGATACCTTTGCACAGTATCTGTTGCTTGGGAGGCAGGGAGGGTTTATCCAGCTTATCATTTTATGATCATAGCAAAGTTCTCACCAATTATCCATGCTCCAGCCCAAAGTTGTCTCTTCTTAGGCTGTGAGAACATAAATTACACCGGTCTTAAATATTTGTTGATTTTATTATCTTTACTAAAACTATAATGAATGGCCAATTGATTTTTGTTATTTGTTTTTATAATGACCATACTAAAGGGCGTGTCATAACTAATTGGGGAAAAAAATCCAATGAAGAGAGGAATTATCTGAAGAAGCTAATCCACAGAAGTAGATGCACAGAGAATTTATCATTTTTTTTTTTTTGAGGGCAATTGGGGTTAAGTAACTTGCCCAAGGTCACACGGCTAGGTTTTTGTTTGTGTGTGTTAAGTGTCTGAGGCCAGATCCGAACTCAGGTCCTTCTGACTCCAGGGCCGGCACTCTACTCACTGCACCACCTAGCCACCCCACAGAGAATTTATCAACCAATTATATTTGAAAAAGATACACATGAGTTAGAAGCAAGGGCAGGTAACTGGACAAATAGAAAAGTGTAGGACAGTATATAGATAGTAGTGTCAGGAGTGCTAAAGGTCAGAAGGAAAGAAACAAGCATTTATTAAGCATCTGCTCTGTGCCAGGCACTGTTCTAAGTGCTTTATAAATATTTGATCCTCACAACAAACCTGCAATATAAGTGCTATTATGATACCCACTTTACAATTGAGGAAACTGAAGTAGATACATTAAATAACTTGCCCATGGTCACACAGATTAGTAATTGTATGAGCTGAAAGGCAAGGCTAATTTTGAACTCAAGTCTTCTGGACTCTAGGCCCCGCATGCTACCCCCTGCACCATCAAACTGAGGAAAACAAGAAAGGTTTTAAAATTGTGTTTTAGAAGTTGCAGAGAAGGTATTGCCCTGCATTGGTAGAGAGTATTTTCTCATCTGGGAGTTCCCTATTCTAATGTAAATACAAGTCTAGTTCTTATCTCTTTGGAGCTTCATGGGTAGAAAGAGGGTCAAAGGAAGGTGAGGATCCTTGCTGAGAATAGGTAGGATGAAAACCAGTGTAGCTCACTTTGCTACTATTTCTTCTGCTAAGATTCAGACTAGAAAGAAAAGAATAAACATTTCTAAAAGGGAGTTGATGGGCAGGTAGGGGGAGGTAAGAGAACACCTGGCTGCCCTAGATAAATTCAAATCACTTGGCACAGATGGACTACATTCTTTGGTCCTGAAAGAACTGGTGGATGTGACTGGTTAGCCACTGTCAGTGATATTTGAGAGATGGTGAACAGGAGAAATACTGCAGGGCTGGAGAATGGCCAATGACCTGGTTTCAAAATAAGAAAAAAAGAGGGAGAAGGAAGAAGGAGAAAGGAGGAAAATGATGAAGAGGAAGAAGGACGAGAAGAAGGAGGAAGAGAAGGAAAAGAAGGGGGAAGAGAAAGGAGAAGGAGGCAGAAGAGGAAGGGAGAAGAAGAGGATGATAGTGTAACATTTACTACCCTGGCCCCCTGCTGCCTGAAGGCCAAGTATGTTATATTTCATTCCTCCTCCAAGAAAGCAAATGTCTGGGCTGCATTAAGAGAAATGTAGCTCACAGATAGTAATCATAACTGTGGATGTGAATGGGACGAACTCTCCCATAAAAAGGAAGTGGATAGCAGAGTGGATTAAAAACTATAATCTTATAATATGCTCTACCATTTGAAAAAGAGGGATACACAGTAAAGGTAAAAGGCTGGAGCAAAATATTATGCATCAGTCAAAGAAAAAAAAGCAGGGGTAGCAATCCCGATCTCAGACAAAACAAAAGCAAAAATAAATCTAATTAAAAGAGATAAGGAAGGAAACTAACCCTGCTAAAAAAGTACCATAGACAATGAAATAATATTACTAAACATATATGCAACAAGTGGTATAGCATCCAAATTCTTAGAGGAGAAGTTAAGGGAGTTACAAAAGAAATAGACAACAAAACTATCCTAGTGGGGGACATCAATATCCCCCTCTCAGGACTAGATAAATCTAACCACAAAATAAGAAAGTAGTTAAGAAGATAAATTGTATTTTAGAAAAGTTAGATATGGTAGACCTCTGGAGAAAACTGAATGGGGACAGAAAGGAATATGCCTTTACCTCAGTGGTATGTGGCACTTACACAACAATTGACCACATATTAGGGCATAAAACCTGATAATCCAATGCAGAAAGGCAGAAATATTAAAAACATTCTTTTCATATCATGATGAAATGAAAATTACATGTAGAATTGGAAGTACAACTAAAAAAGCTAGAAAAAGAACAAATTAAAAATCTCCAATTAAATACCAAATTAGAAATTGTGAAAACAAAAGGAGAGATTAATAAAATTGAAATTAAGAAAACTATTGAACTAATAAATAAAAGTAAGAGCTAGTTTTATGGAAAAAAATAAAATAGATAAACTTTTGGTTAATTTTATTTTTAAAAAAAGAAAACCAAATTACTAGTATCAAAAATAAAAAGGGTGAACTCACCACCAATGAAAAAGAAATTAAATCAATAAGTAGGAGGTATTTTGCCCAACTGTATGCCAATAAATTTGACAATTTGAGTGAAATGGATGAATATTCACAAAAATATAAATTTCCCAGATTAGCAGAAGAGGAAATAAAATAAAATACTTTACCCCCTTTCAGGAAAAGAAATTGAATAAACCATCAATGGCCTAAGAAAAATTCTCCAGTGCCAGATGGATTTACAATTGAATTCTACCAAATTATTTAAAGAACAATTAATTCCAATGCTATATAAACTATTTGGGAAAATAAGTGGAGTCCTACCAAATTCTTTTTATAATACAAATATGGTGCTGATACCTAAAGCAGGAAGAGCCAAAACAGAGAAAGAAAATTATAGATCAATTTCCCTAATGAATATAATTGCAAAAATTTTAAATAAAATATTGGCAAAGGGATTACAGTAATTTATCTCAAGGATTATTATCCACTATGACCAGTAGGATCTATACCAGGAATGCCAGGCTAGTTCAGTATGAGGAAAACTATCAAGATAATTGACCATATCAACAACAAAACTTAACAGTAATCACATGATTAGCTCAATAGATGCAGAAAAAGCTTTTGACAAAATACAACACCCATTCCTGTTAAAAATACTAGAGAGCATTGAAATAAATGGGAGTCTTCCTTAAAATGATAGGTAGCATCTAAAACCATCAGCAAGCATTATATGTAATGAGAATAAGCTAGCAATATTAACAGTAAGATTGGGGGGTGAAACAAAGATGTCCATTATCACCACTGTTACTCAATATTGTACTAGAAATGTTAGTGTTAACAATAAGAGAAGAAAAAGAAATTGAAGGAATTAGAAGAGACAAAGAAGAAACAAAGCTATCATTCTTTATTGATGATATGATGGTATACTTAGAGAATCCTAATCAAGTAAAAAACTATTTGAAATAATCAACAAACTTAGCAAAGTTGCAAGATACAAAATAAGCCCACATAAATCATCAGCTTTTCTATACATCATTAACAAAGCCCAACAGCAAGTGATAGAAATAGAAATTCCATTTAAAGCTACTGTAGACATAAAATATTTGGGAGTCTACCTGCCAAAACAAACCCAGGGACTATATGAACACAACTACAAAACACTTCATACAAATAAAATCAGATCTAAATAACTGGAGAAAATCAGTTGCTCAAGGGTAGGCTGAACTAATATAATAAAAATGGCAATTCTACCTAAATTTACTTATTCAGTGCCATACCAATCAAACTACCAAAAAATTATTTTATAGAGCTAGAAAAAATAACAAAATACATCTGGGAGAACAAAAGATCCAGAATATCAAGGGAATTAGTGAAAAGAAATGCAAAGGAAGGTGGTCTACCTGTGCCAGATCTAACATTGTATAATAAGGCAGCAATCATCAAAACTATTTGGCACTAGCTAAGAAATAGTGGTGGATCAGTGCAATAGGTTGGTACACAAGACACAATACTCAATGACTTTAGTAATCTGCTGTTTGATAAATTCAAAGACTCCAGATTCTGGGATAAGACCTCATTATTTAACAAAAACTACTGGGGGGGGCCGCTAGGTGGCGCAGTGAGTAGAGCGTCGGCCCTGGAGTCAGAAGGACCTGAGTTCAGTTCCGGCCTTAGACACTTAACACACACACACAAACAAAAACCTAGCCGTGTGACCTTGGGCAAGTTACTTAACCCCAACTGCCCTCCAAAAAGCGAAAAAAAAAAACAAAAACAAAAACAAAAACTACTGGGGAAACTGGAAAATAGTATGGCAGAAACTAGGCATAGACCAACATTTTACATTGTAAAGCAAGATAAAGTCAAAATGGATACATGATTTAAAAGTAAAGGCTGATACTACAAGCAAATTAGGAGAGCAAGGAATAGTTTTCCTGTCAGATTTATGGACAATGGAAGAATCTATGACCAAACAAGAAATTGAGAACATTATGAAATGCAAAAATGATTTTGATTACGTTAAATTGAAAAGTTTTTACACAAACGAAGCCAATGCAACAAAGATTAGAAGGGGAGCCTGAAGCTGGGAAACAAGTTTTACAGCCAGTCTCTGATAAAGGCCTTATTTCTAAAAAAACATAGACAACTGAGTCAAGATTATAAGAATACAAGTCATTCCCCAATTGATAAATGGTCAAAGGATATGAACAGGCACGTTTCCAATGAAATTAAACCTATCTATAGCCATATGAAAAATGCTCTAAATCACTATTGATTAAAGAAATGCAAATAAAACAACTCTGAGGTATCACATCACACCTATCAAATTGGTTACCATGAAAAAACAGGACAATGATAAATGTTGGAGAAAATATGGGAAAATTAGAACAATAATGTATTGTTGGGGGGCAGCTTGGTGGCACAGTGAATAGAGCACTGACTCTGGAGTCAGGAGGACCTGAGTTCAAATCTGGCCTCAGACACTTGACACACTTACTAGCCATTTAACCTTGGGCAAGTCACTTAACCCCAATTGCCCTGCCCTTCCCCCTCCAAAAAAAATAATGTATTGTTGGTGGAGTTGTGAATTGATCTAACCATTCTGGAAAGCAATTTGGAATTATGCCCAAAGGGCTATAAAACTGTACATACCCTTTGACCCAGCAATACCACTGCTAGGTCTGTATCCCAAAGAGATCATAAAAATGGGGAAAGGACCTACATTTACAAAAATATTTATAGTAGCTCTTTTTTTGTGGTGGCCCAATATTGGAAATTGAAGGGATGCCCGTCAACTGGGGAATGGCTGAACTAGTTGTGGTATATTAATGTGATGGAATACTCTTGTGCTATAAGAAATGATGAGCAGGTGGACTTCAGAAAAACCTGCAAAGACTTATATGAACTGATGTTGAGTGAAGTGAGCTGAACCAAAAGAACATTGAACACAATAACAGCCACACTGTGTGATAACCAACTTTGATAGACTTCGCTCTTTATAGCAAAGCAAGAATCTAGGACAATTCCAAAAGACTCATGATGGAAAATGCTGTCCACATCCACAGAAAGAACCATGATGTCTGAATGCAGATCTGAGCAAACTATTTTCACTTTTTTCCCTTTCTCATGGTTTTCCCCTTTTATTCTGATTCTTCTTTCACAACGTAATTAATGTGGAAATATGTTTAATATGATTGTGCATGTATAACCTATATCAGATTGCCATCTTGGGGAGGAAGGAGGGAGAAAAACATTTGGAACTCAAAATTTTACAAAAGTGAATGTTAAAAACTAAAAATAAATTGATTTAAAAAAAATTTTTTTATAAAACAAATATAGCTTCCAACAATAAGGAGCTTCTGTTGTACTTTGCACATCTAGGCTGATGGAGCTACAATACACACATGATATTAACACAAAAGCAAATGAACATATGGTCAGGAAAATAATAAAAACAAGTATATTAAAAATATGTAATAATACATAGTCATACAAAGCACATATTGCATGGGTAGACAGCAGCATGGTCACATGTGCAAACGATTTTTCCAGTTTCTGCTGGAGCATCTTAATTAATTGAATTTACCTAGCTTTCCTATGTCCTGCTAAAATTTTTGCCCCTATGTTGGAATTAACTGATAATACTAACTGATCATAATTCTCATCAAGACTATGGTCCTGCCTTCCTTTTTCTTTTCTTTTCTTTTTTAATTACTGAAACTTAAATACACAATAAGAAAAGAAAAACTATTTTAAATTTAAATATTAAAACATATGTAATAAGAAAAGCATGTTGTGTGCACAGCAGAAAGTAAGAGGATTCAAAAAATAATAGCAGCAAATTTCCCTTTCAAGAAATAATCTGGGGGCGGCTAGGTGGCTCAGTGAGTAGAGTGTCGGCCCTGGAGTCAGAAGGACCTGAGTTTGGATTCAACCTCAGACACTTAACATACACACAAACAAAACCTAGCCGTGTGACCTTGGGCAAGTTACTTAACCCCAACTGCCCTCCAAAAAGCAAAAAGCAAAAAAAAAAAAAAGAAAGAAATAATCTGTATAACAAGCACATATGTTGTGTTGAAGGCTTTTTCTTTGCTTCCTTGTTAGTTTCTTTTGTACACTTTTTACTTTGTTCTTTTTTCCTCCTTCCTCCCCCTCCCCCCAGAAAGCCACAGTTAAACTCAGATATATTTATATAGCAATATATAGATCCACATATAGTTATAACATACATATACACACATATATGTATATATAGAGACATATGCTTTCCCTATGTCTGATCTTGTTTTTATGTTTGTGTGTATTCCTTATTTCCTATCCCACCTAGCTCCTCTACTTTACTTCTATTTGCTACCTTGCCGTCCTATTAATCTAGCCCCCTTCCAAGGACCCCTCCCTTAGTCTCCCATTCCCTTAAATCTAAACACCCAAAGATGGCGGAGTAGAAACAGCATTTCCAAGGTGCTCTGCTCCACACAACTTCCAAACAATGTGAAATGGGACTCTGAACAATTTCTGGAGCCCCAGCACCCACAGAGCGACACAGAGAAGCTAACCTCCTGCTGAGGAGAACCCAACACCTTTGCAGGGAGTGGCAAGGACAGCGCTCTGAGAGCAGGCAACACAGTGTGCTGGGAACCAACAGCGCAGTGCTCTGGAAGCTGAGCCCAGGCCCATGTGAGCCGCAGTTTTAGCCCTAAGGCGGCTGGGCCAGCAGCCGGCTGGAGGGACCCCAGAATACCAGCAGCTGTGGCGATTCCAGAATTATCAGCACAGATATGCCTAGGACAAAGTGAGAGGTTAGTGCCCTATGGACTTTGGGACCAGTATTTGGGGAACGCATCGGCTTCCTCCCCTGGGGGCGAAAAGCTGCTGAAGAAACACTGCACAGAAGCCATTTTGCAGTGTCAGTGACGGCTATAGCTCCTGGTCTGCGAACTGTAGGGAGATCCAGCAATCAGTCTGGGGGTTAATCACTCTTGCTTTAAACTGCCTGGATCTGGATTGTGGTCTGGGGGGGAAGTTTGGGGTGGGTATCCAATTTGCCAGAGCAGGTGGAGGCTTTACAGAGGCCACCCAGGCGGAAGTTGTGAAGACCCCACGTTTGGGATGGAAGCTCTCCTGTCTGGTGTCAGAGTCCTACTGTGGCAACAAGCCCAAAAATCAAGTATTTAAGTGGCAACATGCCTAGGCAAAAGAAACAAAATAAACAGAAAAATTCAACATTCAACTCCTATTTTAGGGGCAAAGAGGATCAAAGCATGGAGGAGGACTGTGAGGTCAGAACTCCTACACCAAAAGCCCCAAATGAAAATACAGGCTAGCTACAGGCCATAGAGGACCTTAAGAAGCAGATAAGAGAAGTGGGGTAAAACTGGGAAGAGAAATGATAAAGATGCAAGAAAAGTATGAAATGATAGTCAACAGCCTGACTGAGGAAAATAACACCTTAAAAAATAGACTAGGGTGGCTAGGTGGTGCAGTGAGTAGAGCGCTGGCCCTGGAGTCAGAAGGACCTGAGTTCAGATCCGGCCTCAGACAATTAACGCACACACAAACAAAATCCTAGCCGTGTGACCTTGGGCAAGTTACTTAACCCCAATTGCCCTCCAAAAAGAAAAAAAATAGACTAACTCAAATGGCAAAAGAGGCTCAGAAAGGCAATGAGGAGAAGAATGCCTTAAAAAGCCAAATTTGCCAGATGGAAAAAGAATCTCAAAAGCTCACTGAGGAAATTCATTCCTTCAGAGTTAGACTGGAGCAAATGGAAGCTAGTGACTTTATGAGAAATCAAGATGCTGTTAAGCAGATCCAAACAAATGAAAGAATAGAAGGCAATGTGAAATATCTCATGGGAAAAACCACTGACCTGGAAAATAGATCCAGGAGAGACAATTTAAAAATTATTGGACTACCTGAAAGCCATGATCAAGGAAAGAACCTAGAAATCACCCTTCAAGAAATTCTCAAGGAAAATTGCCCTGATGTTTTAGACCCAGAGGGCAAAATAGAGGTTGAAAGAATCCACCGATCACCTCCTGAAAAAGATCCCAAAAAGAAAACTCCCAGGAATATTATAGCCAGGTTCCAGAATCCCCAGATCAAGGAGAAAATACTACAAGCAGCCAGGAAGAAACAATTTCAATATTGTGGAAACACAATCAGAATAGCCCAGGACCTGGCAGCTTCTACACTGAGGGATCGAAGGGCATGGAATATGATATTCCAGAGGGCAAAAGAGTTGGGATTGAAGCCAAGGGTCATCTACTCAGCAAAACTGAGTATCTTGTTTCAGGGGAAAATATAGTCATTCAGTGGAATAGAGGACTTTCAAGCATTCTTGATGAAAAAACAGAGTTGAATAGAAAATTTGACATTCAGATGCAAGAAGCAAGAGATGCTTGAGAAGGTAATCAAGGAAAAGAAATCAAAAAGAACTTATCAAAGTGGAACTATTTACATTCCTACATGGAAAAACAATAACTGTGTCTGATGAAACCTTTCTCATTATGAAAATAATTGAAGAAGGGTATATGGGCATATGTTTACAGGTATACATGGATAGAGGGCACAGGTTGAATTTGATGGGAAGGGATGATTCTTAAGGGGTGAAGTTAAGAGGTGAGAGAGGAAAGTGGCAAGAGGAGATGGGGAGAGATAGGGTAGGGTAAACTATCTCATGTAGAAGAGGCAAGGGGAAGTAGTTGCAGGGGAGGGGAAGAACAGGAAGGCAAAAAGGCAAAAGCATATTCTCATTGAAGTTGGCTCAAAGAGAGAATCACATACATACTAAATGGAATATCTCACCCTCACTCACTCTCCTGAGTAGGGGAAAGGGGGATGAGAGGGGGGATGATGGAGGGGAGGGCATTCTGGGGGGAGGGGAGGTTGGAAGTACCCACTATCAAAGAGGGACAGGATCAAAGTAGGGAATGCACCAGGTGGGAGGTGAGATGGGTGGGAGGGAAATATAAGAAGCCTTTTACAATATATCTACTATGGTAATGTTTTGCATAGCTATACATGTACAACACATACTGAATTACTTATCTTCCCAGAGGGAATGGGTGACAAGGGAGGAAGGGAATGGATCTGAAATTCAAGGTCTTAAAATTAAATGTTTCATAAGATGTCCAGGCATTGGGGCTCAGAGATTCACCTTGCCCTAATGGCAAAGTCGAAGGGGGTATGGGAGAAGATATGGGAGAGAGCAGATTGGATGAGGGGATATCTAGTGGGACTGCTATTCTGGGGTGGTGGGTAGGGAAAAATGGGGGAAAATGTAACTCATAATCTGGTGGAAATGAATGATGTAAACCAGAAGTTAATAAAGCATTTGTTTAATAAAAAAATAAAAAATAAAAAAAAAAATCTAAGCACCCTGCTATGTCCTCTTTTGACCTATTCCTTCACCCTCCCCTCTAAAGATCTCTCCTTTGTCTTCTCATTCCCATTAATCTAAACACCCTTCTATATCCCCCTTTAACCTATTCCCTCACCTCCTCACCTTCCCATCTAGAGAACCCTCCCTTATCCTCTCCCTCCTCCTTATCCTCTTAGTGTTTTATTTCTTTCTGAATTTAGAAGGTTTTTATGCTTCTTCCAGATTTCATATATGTATATATGTATGTGTACATATGTGTATGTATGTATATATATGTATGTGTGTGTGTGTATATATATATATATATATGTGTGTGTATATATATATATTTCCTTCTTGAACCCATTCCCAATGAAAGCAGGTTTCCAGAACTAACAGCCCTCCTCCTCCATCTAATTCTTCTTTGTCAATTCTTCCTTTATCACCTCATTTGTGTAAAATAATTACTCTTTTTAGTGGTTCCTAAACAGTTTCATTTTTTAAAGTCATATCATACTCGGATCTACCCCCAATCCCTCTTACAAATTACTCAATTACTAATAGCAATGTTAGACATACACGTCACATTTTACAAATGTAAAAGGTAAACATTCTGTTCTTACTACCTCCTTTGTAATTAGTCTTTGGTGTGTACCTTATATTTCTCTTGGCTCTTGTATGTCAAGTCTTCTATTAAGTTCAGGCTGTTTCTTGTTTGTTTTGTTGTTTTGTTGTTGTTTTTACAAAGTCCTGACAGTTCATTAAATGTCCACTTTTTTCATTCAGGATTGTGCTTTGTTTTGCTGGGTATGATAATTTCAGCCAGAACTCCAGTTCTTTTGCTCTTCAATATATGGTGTTCCAAGACTTTTAGTGTCATCACTGCTAGGTCTTGTGTAATTCTAATTGTGGCATCACCATATTCACATTTTTTTTTCTTGTTGCTCATAATACTTTATCCTTGAGCTGGGGGTCTTGGAATTTGACTATACTATTTCTATGAATTTTCCTCATAAGAGCTCTTTCAGGTGGTGATCAGTGGATTTTTTCTATTTCTACTTTCTCTTCTTGTTCTGATACTTCAGGACAATTTTCTTTATTTTTTTTTTTTGTATTATTGTATCAAGATTCTTTTTTTGATCATAGTTTCCAAGTGTCCAATCATTCTTCTGTTTTCTCTTCTTGATCTGTTCTCCAGATCAGTATTTTTCTTATGTTTCAAATTCTTTTCTATTTTTTCACTCTTTACATTTTATTTTATTATTTCTTGATCTCTTATAACTTTGCTGACTTCCCCTTGCCTAATTTTGGTTTTCAAGAAGTTGTTTTCTTCCTTAAGACTCTGGATATCTTTTTCTAATTGGTTGGCTTTCTTTTCATAATCTTGTTTTTCTTGGATTGGTTTTTTTTCTTAATTTTTCATCAATCTCATTTGATTTTTAAAGTCTTTTTAAAGTTCTTCTATAAATTATTTTTGAGCAGGTGACCATATGATATTGCTCTTTGGGGTAAAAGATGGTTTCTTTGTTTCAGTATCCTCCTCTGAAGACAAACCCTGGTCTTCTCTATTCCTATAGTAATTCTCTATGGTTGAATTTTTCCCCTTTGCCTATGCATTTTAAAAAAATTTGTAGTAACTCAGTTTTTATAATCACCTCTAGTCCTGGGGTTGGGGGATGGTGCCTCTGGCCTTAGATTCTCCTTCAGTTTTGAACCAAGCTCTCCAACCTCCTATAAGTGCCCACAGGCTGCAGTGTCCCTGTCCCACTGCTTCCACACTCACAGGGCATGTGCTCCTTCCTTCTTGTCTTCTCCTACTCCTCCCTGCCTTCTCCCCCCTCCCCCACAAGCTCTGCAGCACAGCTGGGTCTGGCATTCCTTGTTAGAAGAGGTTCCCTTGATCTTCCCAACACCTCTCGCTGTTCCCAGGGTAAAAGTTTCTCTGGTTAGGACTGAGGCAGCCTCTCAACCCAGCTAACCCCAGGGCTTGCCACATGTTGTTTAAGCATTTAAGACCTAGCCTGGGAGATGTTTACTCTTCACTTGACCAGACCAGTCCTGGGACTTTCTTCAGATCTTTTGAGATTGTCCCAGAAGGATCCCTGTTATGCTCCAGACTCTTATTTAATTTCACTGCTCAATATTCACCCTGAGGCACTATTTCATCTCTTTTGTGGGGGGGAAATCTTGAGAGCTTAGAATTTTCTGACCTATTCTGCCATCTTCCCACAGTCCTCTTCATTCTACCTTCCTAAACCTGGGTTTGGAGAGGAAGCAGGCTCCATATCAGTGATACTAATCTCTGTGGGGTGGGGAGTTCCAGAAAGAAAAATCGTTGCCTTGGTGTCCAGGCCCCTTCTTTTGCTTGAATTGGTTTTTGATTCTTTCTCTTTTTGTGAGCTATTGCTACAGTCTGTTTGTGAGCTATTGCTACAGTCTGCCAATCTTTGCACTATTGGAAGTCATTCTTATTTGTTTAAAGTCTGCTAATGGGAGTGTCCATCTGTCTTTTACCTGCTTATCAGGGAGTCCAACCAATTCCCTCCATTCTCAATTAGATGATGTATGTAAACCTAGAAGTAGGGGCTATTGTTATAACCATTTTAGGTTGCTGTTCAGTTATTTCATTGTGCCCAACTCTTCATAACCCCATTTTGGGGATTTCATGGCAAAGATAATTGCCATATCCTTCTCCAGCTCATTTTACAAATGAGGAACTGAGGCGAACAGGGTCAAATGACTTGCCCAGGGTCACAACCTAGTAAATATCTTAGACTGGGTTTGAACTCATGAAGAGGAGTCTTCTGATTCCAAGCCCAGTGCTCCATCCACTAAGTCACCTAGTTCTCCATTTTATAGGGGAGAAAAATGAGGCAGACAAAATCTCCAAAGCTAGATTTCAGTTCACTTCTTCCTGAATCCAGGTCCCTTCCAGCTCTGAATTTCTGTGAATTTGGGAAAAGGAAACCACAGTGAAGAGAATGCAGAAGTAGTAGCAGAGAGTAATCTAATTCTACTTTGATATATATGTATATATGTGCATACACATACACATGCACATACATGTATGTGTGTCTTTTTCACCAAAATCATCTTTTATTACACACTCCCAGGAAATGCTATTTCTGGCAGAGATAAAAATTCTGATCTCACATGGTGTGGAATCTCTGCAGAATATAGAGCACAGGATACAGATTTAACTGCAAAAGGAATTCAGTGACCAACCCTGAGTATAAAAGACACAGACAATGGAAATCAAAGGGGTTGGGAGACTTTAATGGCTCTGTGATTTTATCAGTATTGGTATTTCCTTCATTGATATAGACTGTAACTCCATTCTTTTCCTTCTGTCAGCCTCTTTCGGTTCACTTCTTTCTTTCAATCCTCTGGAGCAAAGGTGTCCAACTCAAGGACTCCTGGTCAGAAGAGTGACCAGCAAAACTTCTGAATTGGAACAAGGCAGATCAAAATGTAATGGGGAAATGTTTGACAAAATAAATACAAATGAAATATAGACAATATTAATTTGTGGTTTTCTAAGGCAATGTGTGTCTACCAGGGTTAATTTCTATCTGAGTTTGATGCCACTATTCCAGAGGACTTAACCAACATGACTGAGACCTTTTTAATTTTAATATTCCTGGGGTACATGCCAATGCACCTGGGGCAGCTGGTGGCACAGTGAATAGAGCACTGGGCTTGGAATCAGGAAGACTCATCTTCATGAGTTAAAATCTGGCCTCAGACACTCACTAGCTGGGTGACCCTGGGAAAGTCACTTAACTCTGTTTGCCTCAGTTTCCTCATCTGTAAAATGAGCTGGAGAAGGAAATGGCAAACCACTCCAGTATCTCTGCCAAGAAAACCCTGAATGGGATTACAAAGAGTCAGATTCAGCTGAACAACAAACAACACACCAATATACTCCTCAGTTTGTGTATCAATGGTCTATCATTCTCAGGACATGATTTAATTTTATTTTCTAGCTACCCACATCATCAGCTATGCCCTTTATACTAACTTTGCACCAAAGTCATCATTAGTAACATGCTAGAGTCAACTGATACTCCTGATCAGTCTGATACTTGTCCTCTGAGTTGCTTATAGAAGCAGTGACCTTTAGAGGTAGAAGAATTCTACCTTAGACTTCTAGTCCAACCTCCCCCAGTCCCCACCATTGTATAGAAAATGAAACTACAGTCCCTAGAAGTACCTTGCCCACAGAGCCGGTAGATGAGGATGTTGGGACTTGAACCCAATTGTTCTGCCTCCAAATCTAGTCCCACACTTCTTCCCTTTAACATCATACTAGTTCTCAGGTCACACTCCCAACCCTCATCCAAGGAGAACTCTTCTGAGACTCAGCAGCTCCATTTCCTTTGCACCAAACTGGGATCCAGTCATCAACTTTCTTCTTTCAAACTTGTCCATACTGGCTGCTCTCTGCCAACTTCTCATGCCCCTGCACAGCTTGATTATGGGGTTCTGGAACTCAGCAGGAGAAGATGTTAGAAACAACTTAGCCTAATCTTTGCTTGCTCAAGTCTAGGACCAGTTCATGGTCAATTTACTGTAACCCTCCAAGATCATAGGTATTGATAAGCATGTGAGGGATGGGAAAGAGAAAATGCAATGTTTTTTGTTGTTTTTTAAATATAAGGGAGAGGCAAAGTGGCTTCAAGAAAGCTCGAGGAAAGAGAAAACAGTGTCAGCTGAGGGGGAATCAGATAAAGCTTTGTAGAAGTGATATCTGGGCAGAGTTTTGAAGGAAGAGAATAATGTGAAGGCTAAAGGGACAGACTGGAGCCAGAGCCTAAAGGACCACAAATGCCAAGCTAGGGAAGAGAGGGCAGGAGGATAGTGAATGGATAGTGAAGAAGAATTGATTAAGCACCTTCTTTGTGCCCCACTGAGGAGACTATATTTTGGCCTAGAAGCAACTGTGGGAGCCAATAAAAGCTTTTGTACAGAGTCAGGAAGGTTATATTGACAGTTTTGTAGAAGATAGATTAGAGAAAGGGGTCTGGAGGCAAAGGTAACCCACAGCTAGGATGGCATCACAATAATCTTGGCAAGAGATTATAAGGGCTTCCACGAGGATAATACCTATTATCAGTGGGGAGATGGAGACAAATGCTAGAGATATGGAAAATAGAATCACCAGGTTTTAACCACCAGTTGATTGACTCTAGAAAGTGAGAAAGGGGGCAGGGCGGCTAGGTGGCGCAGTGAGTAGAGCCGCCCTGGAGTCAGAAGGACCTGAGTTAACACACACAAACAAAAAAAACCTAGCCGTGTGACCTTGGGTAAGTTACTTAACCCCAATTGCCCTCCAGAAAAGCAAAAAAAAAAAAAAATTGAGAAAGGGAAGAAAAGGGTTATTTCTAAGTCATTAGGAGGATAATGTTGGTGCCATTGATAGAAATACTTTTGAAGAGGGTAGGATTTAGGGGGAAAGAAGATGAGTTCACTTTTTGAGTGCAAAATGGTACCAACAACACCCTCCCCACAGTGGGTCATCTGGTGGAGTTCAGGGGAGAAATTATGGATGAATATGGAGATTTGGGATTTATCTGTGTAGAGGTGATTCAGTCATCCCTCAGCATCCACCTGTGTTTAATTTTCACAACTTCAAACATTTGCATGTTTTTATTTAATAATCTCATTTTTAGGGGCAGCTAGGTGGCGCAGTGAATAGAGCACCAGCCTGGAAATCAGGAGGACCTGAGTTCAAATCCAGCCTCAGGCACTTAACACTCACTAGCCATGTGACCTTAGGCAAGTCACTTAACACCAATTGCCCTTCAAAAAGCAAAAAAAAAAAAAAATGTCAGTGGTAGTAAAAAAAAAATCTCATTTTTACTTTCAAGTTGGCAACCACACACATTCAAAGCTATGCATAGTAAAGGAAAAAAAATTAGAGGCGCTATGCATGCAAGTTTGAGGAGCAGCTGGTGTCCCAGGCACCTCACAAGTCTTGTTTACCTACAGCTGTAAAGAGCTCTCTGCCCATCCATTGCATAGCTTCATCTTTTGCCTTTAAAACTCAAGGTTTGTGTTGCAATTATTCCCCCAAGGTGTAGTGCAAATCCTCTAGACTCCAAGCGTATTAAGTCAGTGATGTGGTTGAGTGAGAAAATAAAGGTGTTGTATAAACTTTGTACTGGAATTTCTGCAGCCACTTTTGACTGCAAGTTTGCTATTAATGAAATGACAATGTTTGTGAATCCACTCCAGAGAGTGCTATAGTAACCCCTCAAGTTCGTGATGAGGGAATTGAAAAAAATGAAAAAGTGACTGGTGCTCTGGCTGCTAAGGGTGTATCCTACTTGCCCCCATTGCCCAAGCTGGACTTCCTGGAAAGAATAGCCTGGTCCACAGTGCACAGGGCTGGGTTGAGCCACCACGGCAGGAATCCTGAGCTTGCACCTGGGGTCTGGAGCTCACCCTGAGGCATGTGCTTTCCACTAGGGAAGAGTTCAACCACTGAAAGGGAGATTAGACATGGCAGGTTGCCCTTTTCCCTTTTTAACTCAGGGTTCTTATGAAATTGTTGCGTAGCTCCTCTCTATCTAGTTCTGTGTTGCCTCTCCTCTCCCCTGCATTTTGTGGGTTATATCATAGTTACTGTGTTAGGGAAATACATATTATCAGAATTACTGTTGTGTTATAAAGAATTGTACACAGAAAAGTGTATTTTCAACAATCTCTAGCAAAAGATTACAGATTTTTACTAGCTGTGTGACCTTGGGCAAGTCATTTAATCCCAATTGCCCTGCCTTCCCCCCCTCTAAAAAATAGATAAAAATTTTTTGTTTTTGGTGGACAGGGAATGTAGCCCCCTATTTTCCATAGGTTTAATATGTCAAACATTCGCATTACCCCCACCAAAGTTGAGGATTGGCTGTAATTGAATTGGAATGAATGAATTCCCGAAGAGAAGGTCTATAAAAGGAAGAGAACAAGAACTGGAACAAAACCTAAGGAGACACTTGTGCTTGGGGGTGGGAAGAGGATAACGAAGGACTGAGAGCTATGCTTCTCAGAGTCCACGGAGACAGAAGAGAGAATACAGGAGGAGAGGGAGTAGTCAGCAACTAAAAAAAACCAACTGCATATCTGAAAGGTGAGAAATGCAAAAAGGTCATATTTAGCAGTTAAAATGCCATTAGTAGAGGCAGATAGGTGGTGCAGTGAATAGAGCACTGGCCCTGGAGTCAGGAGGAGCTGAGTTCAAATCTGGCCTCAGACGCTTGACACACTTACTTAGCTGTGTGACTTTGGGCAAGTCACTTAACCCCAATTGCCCTGCCTTCCCCCCTCCAAAAATATGCCATTAACAAACTTTGAAAAAGGCAATTGCTGTAGAGTGGTGGAGTCAGAAGCCAAGAGGTTGAGTAGAAAATGTGTGAAGAACTAGAGGCAGCAGGTGTTAAGAGTGATTAGCTATTGATGTGATACACTGGCTGCCTCCAGGCACCCGTATGTACTACCCGGGGATGGAGGACTTGGTGTCTGTGATAGCACAAGATCTTTTGGTCACTGTGCCAGTGAGGATTGGCTGTAATTGGGCATGAAGGAGGGAGTCACTGCTTAAGAGGGACTTGGCCACTAACTCAGAAAGAGCTGCCCACTCAGTGGAACTCCAAGGAAGGCGCCCATTGCCAAACTTCTCTCTTCCTCTCTGCCTAGCATGTGAGAACTCTTCAATCCTCTAGACTTTTCTTTAGGGCAGATTACTAAACTTGGCAGAAGCATATGTGCTGACCTAACAGAGCTTGAGAGTGAATCTCAAAGACCTAAGCTGCCTCTACTGCTTTGGATTTTTTTTTTCCTGAGCTCACAGTAAACAGTGCTCTTCAAACGCATATTTACAGCCTTGGGAGGAAATTGTGAGTCTGAGAGGTCTGGAGCTCCTGACCCACCCACTGCCCACTCCCATCCCCCATTCAGTTTGGGTGTTCTTTGTATCCACTAGTCTTTTTGGAGTAGATGACTATTGACAGGAGACCAACCCTCAACCTCTCTGGCCTGGCTTGCCAGAGGTCAGGTACTGGAGGGAGCTGAGGTGACAGTGAAATGCTCATTCAGCAATCAGAAAATGCTTCATGTTGGCCTCTAGAGAGACAGGGTAAGTCCCTTCTTATACTCTTGTCACCAAAAGTGACAGTGAAGCCAAAATAGGGACTTTCCCTGAGAAACTAGGAAGGGCTGAGGAACCAGAAAGGCCCAGCAATGACGAAACTGGACTAGGAAAGATCAGGTAGTGGGAAGGGTTACAACATTCAAAGCTACTTCTGGGCCTAAAGGGCTGAGCCCCTGAACCCCCCACTCCCTGTGCATTAAGGGGCCTATCTGCTCTGGACTCACAAATGTGGCTGGACAGAGTTTAGTTCTGGGGTAGCCTGGCCTCTAATAAGAGGAGTTAGGCTCCCCTTTCTCACACTTGCTGATTCCTTATAGCACGCCAGCAGAAAACTGCTTAGTTTTGTTTTAGTTGTTGCTCCCAAGAGGGGTAGGGAAAACAAGAAGGAACTTTAATGTATACTATCAACCAGGCATGGGACAAGTATTTATTTCCTACACACAGAAGAAATGCTATAGGACCCAAAACACTCAGAGCACACATTGATAAGAATTGAGCAATCAGTAACTAACTTAAAACTACATCTGCCACAAAGAAGAGTCATATCCATAGGAACATGAAGTCATTTGTGGGACTACCAAATGAATAGGCCACATTGCCACTTCAGCTCTCCAAGGTCCAATCTACTCCAGGTTCATTTCGTCTGCCATTCCAGGCTAAGGAGTGAGGCCAGATTCCTGCTGGTGGTCATTTTTCCCAACGAAGAAACTCCTCTTGCCATTTGGACCCCGGAATTCTGGAACTCCCATGACTGGAAACATCCATCTCAAGAACGTTTGGTTGTCTACACAGGAAAGGAAGCACAAAGCAGAAGAGGAAGCCAGAAGCCCAGACTCAACTCTCACCCTGTTGAGTCTCCAGTGTGGCAGCAGTCACGGACTGTGACTGGGAATCTCAGTTACATGACGCTATCTGCAGGGCAAAACAGAGCAAATTGGAAGCTATCTCTCCTTTCTAGCTAACACAAGCATCCCACCTGGGGAAAGGAGAGAGAGGTCAAGAGACTAACCAGGTTTTGCCACATAATATCCAAGCACCAAGTCTTTTCAGAGGTGAGCGAGTATTTTCCCTGGAAATGGTCTGGGCAACTCAGTGCAGCCCCATGGGGTGGTCTCTGTAGTCCCATTCTCTGGATTCTCCCTGGCGGTATAGTACAATTCAACTCCAAGTCCAGGTAGAAAGACAGAAGACTGTGATGAGAGAGGGAGAATCTGAGTTCTTGGCTTGGAAGTTACAGTTTTTGGTGAAGGCCATTAACATTAAAGCCATTAAGGTTACAGAGAGAGTTTGAGGTAGAGGCAAAGACCATGAGCCAAGAACTGAATTAACTGACAAGTGAGAGGGACTTGGAAACTGGCAGATGACTGCAACAAGGATGTGAACAGGTGCAAAGATGAAATAGATTTCTTTTTTTTGTTGTTTTTTTTGGAGGGGAGAGGGCAGGGCAATTGGGGTTGACTTGCCCAAGGTCCTACGGCTAGTAAGTGTGTTAAATGTTTGAGGCTGGATTTGAACTTAGATCCTCCTGACTCCAGGGCTGGTGTTCTGTTCACTGCCTCACCTTGCTGCCCCTGAAATGGATTTCAAATAGAAAAAAGTGCATGCTTAAAAATTAAGGCTGGGATTTTTTTTTTTAATTTTTTTTTTTTTAAAGCAATTGGGGTTAAGTAACTTGCTCAAGGTTACACGGCTAGTCATTTGATTTCTGCGTGGGTGCTCATTTTCTGAGGCCGGATCTGATCTCGGGTCATCCAAACTCCGAGGCCGGCGCTCTTACTCACTGCGCCACCTAGCCGCCCCTTTAGGGCAATTGGGGTTAAGTAACTTGCCCAAGGTTACACGGCTAGGTTTTTGTTTGTGCGGATTAGGTGTCGGAGGCCGGCTCCGAACTCAGGTCCTTCTGATTCCAGGGCCGGCACTCTATTCACTGCACCACCTAGCCGCCCCAAGGCTGGGATTTTTAAAGATTATTTGCTTTCATTCACTTGTGGAATTTCAAAAGATATTTTAGAAATAGGAAAATAATAACCTTAATAATCTGGGGTTTGCCACTTACTATCAGTAAGACTAAGTAGGTTCCTTAATCTCTCTGAATAGGTTTCCTCATTGAAAATGGGGATGATATTTGCACTACTTACCTCATAGAGCCTATAGACAACAAAACCCTCTATAACTGTGGAATTTAGTTCAATTTATTTAAAGCTGAGGGGTTTTTTTTGTTTGTTTTTTTTAAACAAATGCTTTATTAACTTCTGTTTTACATCATTCATTTCCGCCAGATTTTGAGTTACAATTATTTTTCCCCCTGTTTTTCCCCTACCCACCCTCCCAGAATAGCAGTCCCACAAGATATCGCTTCCTCCAATCTGCTCTCTCCCATATCTTCTCCCATATCCCCTTCGACTTTTCCATTAGAAGAAGGTGAATCTGTGTCCCAATGCCTGCACATCTTATCTCCCAATTACAAGCAAGAGTATTAATAATAGTATTTATATATATTTGAAACATTTTTGATATAAAAATAATTTTTATTGTTGTCACACATAGACCTTAGGGTATGTAAAAGTCAATGAGTCAAAACCATCACAGTGGACCTCTACCTTTTGAATAAATTTCTGAAGCCCTACCTCTCCTCTTTTTTCTGAGTAAATTGTTTTTTTTATTACATTTTTTTTACATTTTTAAACAAATGCTTTATTAACTTCTGTTTTACATCATTCATTTCCGCCAGATTTTGAGTTACAATCATTTTCCCCCCATTATTCCCCTACCCAACCTCCCAGAATAGCAGTCCCACAAGATATTGCTTCCTCCAATATGCTCTCTCCCATACCTTCTCCCATACCCTCTTCGACTTTTCCATTAGAGGAAGGTGAATCTTTGTGTCCCAATGCCTGCACATCTTATCTCCCTATTACAAGCAAAAGAGTATTAATAATAGTATTTATATATATTTGAAACATTTAATGTTAGGACCTCGAATTTCAGATCCATTTCCTTCCTCCCTTGTCACCCATTCCCTCTGGGGAGATAAGTAATTCAGTATATATTGTACATGTCTAGCTATGCAAAACATTATCATAGTAGATATATTGTACAGGGCTGCTTATAATTCCCTCCCACTCATCCCACCCCCCACCTGGTCCATTCCCTACATGATCCTGTCCCTCTTCTATAATGGGTGCTTTTAACCTCCCCTCCCCCCAAGGATATCCTCCCATCCATCATCCCTCCTCTCATCCCCCTTCCCCCTATTCTGCTGCAGGTTGAGATATCCCATTTAGTATGTATGTCATTCTCTCCCTGAACCAAATTCAAGGAGAATGTGGTTTTTGCCTTTTTTTGCCTTCCCATTCTCCTCCCCCCTTGCAACCACTTCCCCTTGCTTCTTCTACATGAGATAGTTTACCCTGTCTCTCCCCATCTCCTCTTGCCACTTTCCTCTCTCACCTCATAATTTCATCCCTTGAGTATTCTCCCTTCCCAACAAATTCAACCTATGCCCTCTATCCATATATAACTGTAACCATATACACACACACATTCACATATGTATTCATATGACCACACACCCTTCTTTCATTATTTTCATAGTGAGAAAGATATCATCAGTCACAGTTATTACTTTTCCATATAGGAATGTAAATAGTTCAACTTTGATAAGTTCCTTTTGATTTCTTTTCCCTGATTACTTTCTCAGGCATCTCTTGCTTCTTGTGTCTGGATGTCAAATTTTCTATTCAATTCTGGTTTTTTTCTCAAGAATGCTTGAAAGTCCTCTATTCCACTGAATGACCATATTTTCCCCTGAAACAAAATACTCAGTTTTGCTGGGTAGGTGACCCTTGGGTTCATTCCCAGTTCTTTTGCCCTCTGGAATATCATATTCCATGCCCTTCGATCCCTCAGTGTAGAAGCTGCCAGGTCCTGGGCTGTTCTGATTGTGTTTCCACAATATTGAAATTGTTTCTTCCTGGCTGCTTGTAGTATTTTCTCCTTGATCTGGGAATTCTGGAACCTGGCTATAATATTGCTAGGAGTTTTCTTTTGGGGATCTTTTTCAGGAGGTGATCTGTGGATTCTTTCAACCTCTATTTTGCCCTCTGGATCTAAAACATCAGAGCAATTTTCCTTGAGAATTTCTTGAAGGGTGATTTCTAGGTTCTTTCTTTGATCATGGCTTTCAGGTAGTCCAATAATTTTCAAATTGTCTCTCCTGGATCTATTTTCCAGGTCAGTGGTTTTTCCCATGAGATATTTCACATTGCCTTCTAATCTTTCGTTTGTTTGGATCTGCTTAACAGCATCTTGATTTCTCATAAAGTCACTAGCTTCCATTTGCTCCAGTCTAACTCTGAAGGAATGGATCTCCTCAGTGAACTTTTGAGATTCTTTTTCCATCTGGCAAATTCGACTTTAAGGCATTCTTCTCCTCATTGCCCTTTTGGGCCTCCTTTGCCATTTGAGTTAGTCTATTTTTTAAGGTGTTGTTTTCCTCAGTCTGGCTGTTGACCCTCATTTCATACTTTTCCTGCATCCTTCTCATTTCTCTTTCCAATTTTTCCTCCACTTCTCTTATTTGATTTTTAAAGTCCTTCTTAAGGTCCTCTGTGGCCTGTAACCCGCTCATGTTTTCCTTTGGGGCTTTTGGAGCAGGATTTCTGACCTCACAGCCCTCCTCCTGTTCTATGCTTCGATCCTCTTTGCCCCCAAAATAGGAGTCTAAGGTTGCATTTTTCTGTTTAATTTGTTTCCTTTGCCTTGGCATGTTGCCACTTAATTACTTGACTTTTGGGCTTGTTGCCACAGAATGGCTCTGCTGCCAGACAGGGGGCCAGACAGGGGAACTTTCATCCTACCCACGACTTCCACCCCAGATCACAATCCAGATCCAGGGGGGTTAAAGCAAGAGCGATTCCTCCCCAAGACTGATCACTGGATCTCCCTACAGTTCGCAGGCCAGGAGCTGGAGCTGCCTCTGAAAACTACAAAATAGCATGTCTCCTCAGTGGCTTCTAGCCCCCAGGGGAGGAAGCCCACGTGTTCCCCAAATACTGGTCCCAAAGTCCATAAGGCACTAACCTCTCACTTTGTCCTAGGCATGTCTATGTTGATAATTCTGGAATCGCCATAGCTGCTGGTGTTCTGGGGTCCCTCCAGCCGGCTGCTGGGCTTGCTGCCCTGGGGCTAAAACCTCGACTCAGGTGGACCTGTGCTCAGCTCCCTGCACACCGTGTGCTGCACTGCCGGCTCCCAGAGCACTGAGCTGGTCCTTCCTGCAGGGCTGCTGGGCTGTCCTCAGTGTCCTCAGTTAGCTTCTCTGTGTCGTTCTGTGGGTGCTGGGGCTCCAGAAGTTGTTCAGAGTCCCCTTTTACATAGTTTGGAGGTGATCTGGGGGGAGAGTGGCTTGGACGCGCTGTTTCTACTCCGCCATCTTGACTCCCTAAAGCTGAGTTTTTAAAAATGATTAGGAATTACCATGTTTAGATTTTTAGGCTAAAGAATTTTGAAAATGGTTCTGAGCTTCCTTTTATAAATTTGAAACTTTTTTTCCATTTCTCTGCACAGGAAACTATTTTATAGGCATTCTTTTTTTTTTTTTTTTGCCTTTTGGAGGGCAATTGGGGTTAAGCAACTTGCCCAAGGTCACACGGCTAGGTTTTTATTTGTGTGTGCGTTAAGTGTCTGAGGCTGGATCCGAACTCAGGTCCTTCTGACTCCAGGGCCAGCACTCTACTCACTGCGCCACCTAGCCGCCCAAAGAGTTATTATCATCTTATATTCTTTTTTTTTTTTTTAAAGCAATTGGGGTTAAGTAACTTGCCCAAGGTTACACGGCTAGGTTTTTGTTTGTATGGATTAAGTGTCGGAGGCCGGCTCCGAACTCAGGTCCTTCTGATTCCAGGGCCGGCGCTCTATTCACTGGGCCACCTAGCCGCCCCTAAAATACAGTTTTCTAACCCTGAAAGCAGCAGATACAACTGGCAGTCACTAAAGAAGATAGATTCTTTGGTACGATTTATATGCATTTTTCTTTTTCTTTCATTGCACAGCTCTCTGATTATAGTATCACGAATAATTTTTTCTAAGTTACTAAATAAAGAAAATAGTAAATTGATCAAACCTTGAATGACTGTGCTCCCATTTTAATAAATAAGTTCTACGAAAAACTCAATAATTGACCTGTTTTACTTTATTTCAAAGGAAGAGATGTTCTTTTTTAAAAGCTAGAGGTAGAATGCTTCTTCTCATAGAGTTTCAATTTATGCAATTCTCAAGTAAAACTACAGCTGGGCACAGTGACTAGGTTAAGAGTTAAAAAGTCAATCTAATATTTTTTTCTATAAACTTTTTTGTTATCATTCCAGTTTTTAAAATAATACTAGAAGATATGTATGTGGACATAGTGACAATCCTTTCAAAGACAACCAAAGCATATTTGAATATAACTCTATCATGGATAGTCCTTCTCCACACATAACAGTGTGGAAAGTGACCCTGGGATCACAAGGATTATGCCAAAGGAATGAAGTCTCGAGCACATTCTACCAAGCTGCGACAGTTTCAGTACAAAATGACAATGTATGGGTTCCACTGTGTACTTTCCAAAGACCAACTAAACTACATTCGGAGAGAGAGGTTCATCATTTGAAGTCTGGCCACCAGGCAATGGATTTTTCAGTCAATTAGACAGTCTCAGTTGAAGAGAGGTTACACTCTGCATTTGTTCCAGGATGGCTCACAAGTTATAGAAACATTGCTTTTTTGAAGTTCACTACTTATTACCATCTATCCTAGTTAGACAAGTGAAAAAAGAACTTACCCTCCCTCCCCCTCCAAAAAAAGAAAAGATGGAGGAAATGGGACAGAAGACAGACAATGCAGTACTAAGAATATTATTTCCTGAATAAATTGAGTTCAGTGTCTTTTAAGAGGTCTTCCCTGCACCAGTTACACTAAGGAGAGAACTGGCTTCCCGGGTTATATGAAATACCATTCCTTTAATCTTATGGTACAACTGAGGGAAACTTTCAGTATTAATAAGACCCAAAGTCTTTATTTTCAAAATTACAACAAGGAAGTAAATGTGGTCAGATTTACAAACAAAAAGGGGAACTTAAGTGAATAGTAGTAAAATCTGGTTGAAAAATATGCAAACATTTGGTTGAGACAATTCAAAGAAAAGAGTAAGACCAGGTGTTTTTTTTGCAAAAATGACTCTTTTGTTTCTGTTTTCATAAGTACATAGCACCCTGCTTTTTAAGGTCTCTAAGTAAAACTACAGGACTTCTTCATAATATTAATATTTTAATTAAGACTGATTACTGTCAGATTTAAATAAAAAACTATTACTATGACAGTTGAAATTACTGTGTGCAACAAACACCACTGGGAAAAAAATCATATGCAATAGGAGACAACAGACCTCTTTTGGAAAAGCAAATTATTGCTTCCTGTAATTGCTTTGAGAAACAGTAAAGGATCATTCTTTCATAAGCCTGAAAAGCTTGATTACCTAGAATTCACATTTCATCTTATACTAAATACGGGTCATTTATTTCATAACCACATACCTCCCCACAGTACTGAAGTACAAGATGTCCCCAAAGCTTTAGTGCTGATTAAAGCTTAAGCTGCACTAAGACTTTTGGGACACCCAGCATTCCTTTAACTGCATCCATTTCATCTTTGTCTTAGCAGTATAAAAATAGGTTTTGTGTAAGAAATAAAGACAACACAGTAGTCAGGTTTTCATGGAATTAAATTTTAAAATCAACTAAGTAAATATATTTCTATTACATTTTAAAAGGTCCTATTTTCAGAGTAGAAGAGAATGCAAATTTAGCTTAACTGTTTCACCAAAGGAATGACTAAAAGGAAAGATGGAATCTATAAAGGGTGAATGTGCTTAAATATGCTCAAAATGAATCAATATCGTGTCAATTCATTAAATAAAAAGATGTTAAGTCTCTAGGGAAGACAATATATACAGTTGGAGGGTGAGCAGCAGATTGTAGAATGTGCGTACACAATCGTTTGCAAATCTTCATTAGTGCAGACAAAGAGGGCACCTTTCAAAGCCCAACTTTATCCATCCAACCTGGCAGTTTATAGCCCCAGCCCACAACTATTCCCAGGACCCACTCATGGATGGAGAAATCTGGGGCGGGGGGGGGAATAAAATCTTGGCTTAGAGCTCATAATGCTTTTTCAAGTTCTGTACGTCCTCTGAAGTAAACGCATGGTTGGATTTGTCTGAAAGGGCCTCCAACAGCTGTTCAGTCTGTTCTTTTTGTCCTTTGCTAAGCAGTGTCAACATCATCTGAAAGATAAAGACATTGACCCGATAACAACAGCACAGTCAGCTGGTATTTTAAAGATCAAAGCAGTATCAATCCTGGAATATGAACTTTCTCTTTTTAAAACCCAACAATTTGCATAAAGAGTAAGACATCTGGCAGTAGCTTACCATAAATCTTTCTGTTTTACTCAGATGTAAAAGATGCTGATAGACCAAAGTGGGATCACTGTCAAGAAGGTGATTCTTTAAAGACTGGATGAAGAGGAGGAAAGTGTCTCCTTCTAGCTTGTTACTCAGCAATGCTGGCAAATCTTTTGGCTCTGTGATGGCTAAGAGCTTTGCACAGGCTTCTTCATCCTTCCTCATGTTTATGGCATTTAACATTTGCCCAAATTCATAGGCATTGGCTGGTTTTGAGATGTGGAGTTTTTCCATACTCATTGCTGGAGCTTTCTCCAAATTGTGGCAGGTAACTGAGACATTCTCTGGAGAACCACCTTCAGGCTGTTCCTCACTGCTCTCCATTACCTTCATGATGGAAAAAATTTAATTTTGACATTGAATAACATGATACATTAACAGACACGTATATTAACTCAACTGGTATTTCCCAAACTAGTATTTAAATTAAATACACTTTACAGAAACATGAATTTACAAAAATAAAAAATCAGAACCAACATATTTCAGCAGTAGAAGGACTCTAGAGAGACTAGCTGAAGCTATTAGTTTTGCAGCCCTTTGGCTAAAGTCTTACAGGCAGGCAGCAGTAGAGCTGGGATGGACTAGAACTTGTCTACAACTATGTCTATTACTCCTATCATTTATTTCAAAAAAAGATCCTTCAAATAATAAGTTCCCTTCTTAGAGCATTTAAAATATTATCTAGTCTATTAAAGTTGAGTTTTATAATACTGAATTAATGACAAGCAGGACAACTGCTGCTTTTGCTTTATTGCTCCAGATGTGACAGGTAAGATCTGCTAGCGGGGTGGTGTGTGTGTGTGTGTGTGTGTGTGTGTGTGTGTGTGTGTGTACACACTAAGGCCAAATCAAGACTATAAAGGATTAAGCTGCAGTAATAGAATTTTAGGTTAGCTGAAGTAGAGAAGGTTGGTCTCCTTCTGTGACAGTAGCCCCAGAACTTCAGGTGTTGGGATGTAGGCCCGAGGAGTTCAGAGTTAAGCTTCAAAGAAGTCTCAGCTGGCCTAAGTTTATTCCAACTCTGCTTATAGGGCCATCAGGAGGACGATGTGAATCAGTTCAGGCTGGGGCCTCCAAACTCAGCCTGAGAGAAAACCATCACCTTCCCCCTCCCCCACCCCAAATGACACTTTATAACCCAAAAATTACTTTTATAATTATAATACCTCTTCAATTTTTATTTTCCTTCTTTCCTTTTCTTGACTGTGCAGTGGTGTGTCATCCTTGTTATTAAGAAATATGGTTATCTCTTTAAGCTCTTTCTTTGCTTCAGAAATATTTGGGTCTATTAGGAGAACTTTGTTGAGATCATTAAAACTTTCCTGGTAATTCTGAAATTCAAAGTGGGGGAGGGAGGGAAGGGAGAAGAAATAATTCTTATAAATGATGTAGAAACTGGCATGGGTTAGGAAACTGTGTGTAACATTCTATTTTATACACTTAAGCAGGAGGTTCAGAGGCCTGCCGTCATCCCAGCTCCCAAGGCTGTAAATTTTCCACTTCAAAAGACTCGTAAATTAAGGTGTGTGGGGCCAAAGTATTACATAGTATAACCTGGTAGTGAATTATGTGTGTTTATAATACAAACAGATTTGCTTCATAAAATCTCCCAGAGCTCAAATAAAGATATATAAAAGTCATGTTATTATTTGTAGGCAATTTCATAGAAATATGCTTTTTTAAAAAAGTATGATACAGATGCAAGGCATTTTCATATGGTTTTTTCACAGTCTGTATTTTTTTATATGCATACCCCTATATATGTGTATATATTTGTGTGTATACATGCATCTATATGCATTTTTCTGTTTTGACTTCTTAAATTCTATCTGGTGCTTAATTTACAGGCTATAATGTAACAGTACTGCCCGAGCTACATGAATTTAACTTGAGTAACTTCAAAGTCAGCATCTTTTTAGAATTCAAATTCACTTCTCCTAATGGACATAAATATGTAAATACATATTTTAAGATCTTTTAAAATGATATTGTTTTCAGTAATTACATTTGTAAAACATGTAGACACACAGTGTTGTTATAATTTAAAGTGTTATTAAAGTTTAAAGCTTAAGACTTTTGGGAATATAAAAGCTAAAACAGCAATAATTATTTTGTAATAAGTCATTGTTTGGGTGCTTTTTTATCTTGCTAAAAAAAAAAGGCAGACATTCATGTACTTTCTTCTTCTGAGGAACTGTCCCATGTGCTCTTGAACCAGGAAAAATTACTAAGTATACTAGATGAGACAGGGAAGTCCATTTGGGAAATTAAATATTGAACTGGTATCAAAGTGGTAAATCACTTACCACTAAATCCCAACACCAAAGTTAAAGGTCACCCAAGATATTTACACATTTATGTCCATTATGAGAAAGTGAATTTGAATTCTAAAAAGATGCCGACTTTGAAGTTCTTAAAGTTAAATTAACGTAACCCAGACATTATTGTTACACTATAGCCCATAAATTAAGCAGATAGAATATAAGAAGTCAAATCAGAAAAATACATTATGGTCACATAACTCAAAAAATTAAGAAAAGACTAACAAGACAATTTATAGTCATTCAACCTAAGAGAGTACAGATTTCTGTTCTTTGAGTACCCTCAAGCAATGGCCTTCCCTAGGGAAACCAAACATGCAATTCGGTTCATCTTCAAGCTAACTTCAACAAAAGTTACGTGCCTCCTTTTACAAAACTTCCCTCCTCCCCCTTCTCCTTACTCTCCACACTGGTAAGTCTTCACTTAGCATTTAAAATGACAACAGAAATTATTTTTTGTCCATACCATATCTGTGATTTTTTTCAGTCCTAGGAATGGTAGCCGTGGAAACTGGCTCCATGCATATACAGATGCAGGCATCAACTCAACAGTAACCTAGAATCTAAGAGAATCGCTTTGGGGCAATGTGTCAGTCACAGAGCTAGTATGTGTCAGGGGCAAAACTTAAACCCAGGTTTTCCTGACTCCAAAGCCATCTCTCTATCCACTAAACCATGCTGCCTCTTATTAATGTGACTAAAATGTTTAAAAGGTATCTTATACCTGAACATTCATCCATGTTAGTAAGGAGGCATTTTTCTGATGGTGACAAAGTATGGGGTTAAAGGTTGGAGCAGAAACAAAAGCAGAGATTATTTACTTTTCCCATTGTTTACTGGTAATTGTACCCTCTCCTAACTCTTTTTTCTTGCCTGCCTTTAAGAAGTATACCAAATCTGAGCTTTGGGGAGAGCCCAACCTAATATAAGCCCTAGCTGCAAATTCCCATCTTGCGTAGTTAACTCTATTATTATAACCCGCCCAAGTAGATTTTAACTATTGTGCTTACCAAAACCTATACTTGATTCTCACATTGAAAGCAAAAACTTAGTTCTACCTTCCCTATTATCTTGGAGTCTCTAAATTCAGATTATTATTCAGCCCTGGATAGAAACAAGAATTGAGAGCATGACCCAAAGTCAGATTTTTATCTACATAAATCAGTGGCCATGGCCATAATGAAGGATTCTTAAAGTGGGGGGGGGGGAAATGACTGGAAATTTTTAGAAGGAAGCAAGAAGGAAATTGAAGTTTTAACTGAAAACTAAACCAGGCCTCATGCACATATTTGTTCCAAATAGTTCTACTATGCCAAATCATTTAAAATAAGCAAATACATATTATAGTGAGTGGCATTCAGAAAACAAAGAGCAGAAAGGTCACTCAGACCTCAAGGTAGGAATTTGTTTAAAAAAAAAAAAAGGCAAGAGTTGGGACACAGAGCAAAACTCCATTAAACACAAACTTCCTGTGGGAGACTAAAGATGTGAGTTGTCACAGTTTCATAGAATTCATATAATTTCTGCAAATGTAATCTCTGAGGACACTGTGAATTTAAATAATCTTGAAATAGAACTATTTTCAAGACTTAAATCTTTTGATATGATCCTAGTTTTGTTTGTTATATAACGGTTTTCTATTTTTAGGTAGATATATTTTAATATCAACTTCCACACAGAATGAATGCAAAGGAAAAAAGTGTAAAATAAACCAAGATTCCATCTTTCTTTTAAGCTAAATGTTGCTTTAAGATGGGCTATAAACTTGTCACCTGACCTTTCCAGCATCAAAAAGCAACATATGCCCAACTATGTTGGTCATTCCACTTAGAGCCTTAGATGTGCTTAAGTTACTCTCTCTATCAGAGAGAGATGTTTTCCAATCTCTTCTTTGATCTTTCTCTGTGTGTCTCTGTCTCTTTTAATCTCATGTCATATTAGTGGCACCTATGGATGTTACTTAGTAATGCTGGTGGTCCTCAGTAACAGTTTGCTGATCCTTGTTAACTGTGTTTACTTTAAGTATGATAGGAATTAACCATAGAATAAACTATAATCTATGTATAAAATCATAGGATATTAGCATTAGAAGGCACTAAATCCATTATTTAATCCATTATTGGATCATTAAATCCAAATCTTCCATTTTGCAGATTAAGCACAGAGATGTCAAACTGCCTAGTTCAAGGTCCCAAAGCTAGTTAACATGGAGGCAGAAGTAGACTCAGTCTTTGGATTTGTAATTCATAGTAAATTGCAACAGATTATTTTTACCTCTAGGATTAAATATAAACTCCTATGTTTGGTAATCAAAGTTCTTTATGATTTGGCTGAAATTGACCCTGCCAACCTGATTGTACATTACTGCCCTCCATGAACTCTATGGCCAGTCAAACTGGCTTTCTTCTGTCCCTTCTACGTGACTTTCCATTTCCCTCCCCATATCTTTGCCTCATGCCTCAAATGTAGGCCCTCCTCACTTCCAAGTCTCAGAGGCCTTAGCTGCCTTCAAGGCTTTAAGCTTTTCCTGATTCTCCATGTTGCTGGTACTTTCTCTGCTGTCAAATTACTTTACATTTATTTTGTATATATATTTTTGCATACCTACATGTGTACATATTTATCTCCTAAACTGAATATTTATCTCCTTCCTCCCTCCTTTTATACCCTGAGTGCATAGTATAGAGTAGACACTTATTAAAATGCTTGTTGGTCAAGTGATAATTTAATTCTTTTTTTCCTCCATTAGAAACTATTTTATATCATCTTTCCCATGTTTTTTGTTCATGGAAGCCACTTGATTTGTTTTGAAATACTTCTGTTTGGACATGCATGGGATCCTAAGTTTGCAGTTAGAAGGGACTTCAGATGTCATCTCATCTAACTTGCACATGTTACAGAAGAATGAAGCTGAGGGAAATTCAACAACTTTCCAAAGATCACAGAGATAGCAGCAGAGATCAGGGTGAGGGATGTGACCAGGTCCTCTGACTCTCTCTGCCATGCCACATTGTCTCCTTACCTTTAGTCCTTTGTGAGCAAGACCTCTCCTATAGAAGGCTTTGACATTAGCCTCTTCTATCTCAAGAGCTCGGTCACAGTCCTGTTTTGCCTCTTCAAACTGGCATAACTTCAAGTAACAAAGAGCCCTAGTGTAATAAGGTAGGGAACACAGCATCATAGAAGGCAGTGATTCTCAAATATCTTCATACTTCACAACCATGAATGCTAAACAGAAGCCAGAAGTCAGAGACCCGATGCTTCTGGGTGGGAGCTGCTGGTACATTATTAGAAACTTGACTTTTTCATAGTCATTGAAGAATGAAAAGGAAACACAAACACAGTGAACAGCTACCATCTGAAGAACTAATCTAAAAAGGCTTGGGAAAGTAAAACAAATTCCCCCCATCACTCCATGACAATTTTAACTGTCATGACTACCTTGCTTTTTAGAAACTCAATAATTATGATCTGTCTCATCTAGGACCTTTATCTAGAGTGAACAGAACTAGAGAGGTGTGAAAGAAGACCATAGAAGAACTACTAACAGGAGCAGTAATGATTTTTGTGAACCTGGTAACAGCCCCCAGAAGCTTTGTGACTCCCAAAGGAGAAACATTGAGTTAGACCAATTTATATTATTAAACAGAGGCAGCTCTGTTTAAACAGTATTATTAAACAGTAGTGCAGCCGATAGAGAGCCAGGCCTGGCATCAGGAATATCTGAATCAAAATCTTGCCTCACATACTTATTAGCTGTGTGACCCTGGGCAAGTCACTTAAACCAATTTGCCTCAGTTTCCTCATCTGTAAAAATGATCTGGAGAAGGAAATAGCAAACCACTCCAGTATCTTTGCCAAGAAAACCCCAAATGTGGTCAGAAAGAGTTGGACAAGAATGAAACAAATGAACTTGTTATTAAACCCAGAGTCACAAAAAACAATAATGGTAACTTCTTCTACAGGGATTTGCTGTCAGCATTAACCCAGTAAAAAAATCCCATTAGAAGTTATGGGTCAGACCCAAATTTACCTGTTTGTGTATATGACACATTCACTGTGATTTATCTCCAAACATTCACTGTATTTGTCAATAGCTTCTTTATATTTCCCTTTCTTCACAAATTCATTTCCTTCTTCCTTAAGGGCTGCAAATATGTCTTCATGTCTTTCACCTATGTGGGAGGAAAAAGGGAATCTTCATACAGGAAGCTCTAAGATCCTCGCGTTTACAAACCTAGTTCAAGTTAACCCAAATGCTGTTGCTCTCTTCATGTGAATGTCAATGCTACATGAGAAAAAAATACTAGCTATGGTAAAGTACAATAATTGTGCAGTGAAGACTCCCATGAATTCTTAAGATTAAGTACCAGGGTGGACTTTAAAATTCATTTGGTGTGTTTGTACAACTTAATTTTTTTTCACTGAGCATTTAGGGTGGCCTAAGTCACCACAGGGTGACAGAGGCAGAGAGAACATTAAGAGGTCTGGGAAAAGTCAAGGCTACACCAGACATGATTATTAACACAAACGCCCCAAGGTCATAGCAACTGTTTTGACCATGCTCTGTAACACCTCCCTGCACCACCTGGTGTAGCGTCAAGATGATGCTCAAATACAGGGCCTTAACCAAGTTTCTGAGGACTTGGAAACTTTAATAAGTTTCATTTAAAATGTCATTCACAGATTGTTTATCTCACCTACAACCTGAACTACTAAAGTTCAGGCCAATTACATTGCCTTTCATGCACAATGTACAAAGGCTTTTTTCAGAAACTGTCACAAAATTTTACAATAGTAGCTATAAATAAAATAGTAATTTGCTTCCTGGAGCCAAAGAATTGAAGGTCACAACTACTGCAAGAAGAACATTCACTACTCATTACCAGAAAGATTAAAAAAAAATCATATCTATCATACCTACAATCTAAATTATTAAAATTTAAAAGGTTTAAAAATGAAGATTCATCAAGACCCTACAAACTTATAATATGCTAAAAAAAAAACCCTAGATTTTAAAAAAGAACAACAGTAATTTAAATTTTCTACTACATGTTTGGCATAGCTACTAGAAAGGAAGGGCAGAATAGTGTGATAGACAGACAGCTGGCCTTGGTGCCAAGAAGATGTCTTCTGACACAAACATGCTGTATGACCCTTAGACAGGTCACTTTAAACCTCAGTGCTCTGGTTTGCTCTGTAAGACAGTAACATAGAAGGTGGGGATCTGCACAGGTAGAGTTTCTTTAGCAAGGAGTTCTCTTCAACAATGACATCATGGGTTCAGTCCCTATCCTTCTAGAAATAGTGGTTCAGACATTTTTGATGCAGGAATCCATTTCTTTTTCCCCCAGCACAAAGCAGCCCTGGATTCAATGCATTTCAAAATGCTCTTCAAGAAACACACCTCACACCCTCACGTTTTACTGAGACCATTCATTGAGCACTAGCTCTCTCTCTTTCTCTTTCTCTCTCTTTCCTCCCTCCCTCCTTTTATTTTCCCTTCTCTCCCTCTCTCCTCATCTCAGATCTTACTTTATCTACTGGATCCTTCTTCTACTAGGCCCAAGTATCTTCCAGACAAAAAAAAATATCTTTCATTAGAAATTGCCATCATCTCAAAACTTCTTTTCAGAGTCAAACTCCTAGGGAAAATCACCTATATGCTCACTTTTAAAGCCCTAGCAATCCAGTTTCCAATTCTGCCACTTGAATGAAACCCTACTTTCCAAGGCTATTAATGAGCTTCTGAGTAACCTATCCAATGGCCTTTTATTAGTGCTGACCCTCCTTACATCTCTGTAACACCTGACACTGCTGACCGCTCCCTCTGTCTGGACACTCTCTCCTGGTATGTTTCTGATGTTACCTTCTCCCGCTTCTCCCACTGCTTGTCTGACTACTCAATTGTCTGCTGGATCATCTACATTCCATCCCCTATGCACAGGCCTTTTGTGTTGGGCCTTCTTCTTTGGTGATCTCATCAACTCCCACAGGCTTAATGACCTCTGGCAGGGACTTCTATTCTACATATCCATGTTTTCTCTCTCCTGAGCTCCAGTCCAGCATTCCTAACTATCTACTGCTTTCTATTGTCACTAGGATAAAATGCAAATGATTCTGCTTGGCAGATAAGGCTCTAACCCATATATCTAGACTCATTTCACATTCAGACCAAGTTGGTCAATTTGCTCTGATCCCTGTACATGGCATTCCACTTAACCTCTGTTTGCCTCAGTTTCTTCATCTGTAAAATGCAACAGTAATAGCATCTAAGATCAAATGAGAAGATATTTGTAAAATGTTAGAACAGAGCCTGGCACACAGTGGGCACCTAGACGTCCTTTGGTCTGTTTTTGATAGCAGCAAATCTTTATCCCTTGACTTTGGAAACAACCAAGAGTCATCTGGAACCAAATTTGGAACATCAAGTTTGATAAGAACAAGCTTTGAGTAAAAAAAAAAATCTTGGCTATGAAGTAATTAGCCTGATTTTTGTTTATCTTGTAAGTGTGATTTTTTTTCAGCATTCTCTACCAAAGATTTGTATTTAGACTGAGGACCCAATAATGATAATAATAGCAGAACTGAACTCCAGTAAGGAAAGTGAGTAATATGGCACCAAGCTGCACTCAATGAGTTCAAGTCACCAGGCCCAGATAAAGTACATGCCACCACACAGAAAGTACATGCAGACAGGAGTTGTGAACCACCATGATTTAGTGGTTTAAGGAACCATGGTGGGAAACATAAATGCAGAGAGGAAAATATTGCCTTGATTTCCAAAAAAGGGAAGATGGTAGATACTTCAGACTACAGATTAAGGATGGGTAATGTTGATTCCTAGTAAATCATGGAAGAGGTTATTAAAAGGAAGATTTGTATAGAAAGGGAAAAGGTGATCACAAACAGCCACCTCATATCTCATGAGTAAAAGCTACGCTATATTACTCATTTATGCTTCTGAAAGGGTTATTAGATTAGAAAATCAGGGGAATGCCACAGACAATAGTATATCTGGATTTCAGCAAGACATCTGACAATCTTTCATGGTGTATTAGCAATTATTTTAAAAACAGTTCTGAACTTAACCACCCAAAAAGAGCATTTCCACACACAACAGAACACAAAAAGGGAATTCCATATCAAAGCACAAATCCCCATTTCATACTGCTTACTTATTAAAATATATTTGATAAATTCCTCGTCATTTTCAAAACTGTCCTGCTTATCTTCACTTCCTTCAGAATTTCCTTCTGTTCTCTTCTGGGTATTTTAAGAACTGTTATAACTGTTATAACTCTTTTTTCTTTTTTTCTATTCTTTGCACTGTGATGTACTTGTAGACAAAGTAGAATGATTCAGCTCAACAAGCATTTATTTAAGTACCAGACACTGTGCTGGCTTCTAGGGATACAAAGGCCAAAACAAACAAACAAACAAGATTGGACTGAGCCCACAGTAAGGCGTTTTTGGAACTAGCTCACTGACTGAATCCATAAAGTGGTAATTGACAGGTCAACCTGAATCTAGAAAACACTGAAATTCTGTCTCTGGTCCTGTCCTCTTCAAGCCTTTAACACAGATAAGAAAGCAGAGATGTCAAGCATATTAAATTCACAAATGACACAAAGATGGGAAGGATGAAACCTAATAGAGTAGATGACAATACTGGGATCCAAAAAGATCAAGAGACTCTGGAACAGCTAATTGGATGCTAACACAATAAAATCCAACCTGCACCTTGGGTGTAATGTCCTACCCTTGAGTTCCAAATATTAGCTGTACAACGTCAGGACGAGGGACACGGGAGACAAAATGGCCATAGAAGTAATTCATGCTGAAAAGGACCCAGGAGATCTAATGGACGGAAAGCCCAATGAGTCAATAACATGATGTGGGAGTCAAAAGTGCTCACATAAACTTGGGCTGCAATAATAGAAAGCAATGTTAAGGAAGAGAGTAATTCTGCTGTGTTGTGTTCTGGTTAGGACACACCTGGAGGATTATGTCTAAACTCTGGGTGCCAAAATGTGGGGGGGACAATGCCAAGCTTGAGGACACAAACAAGATGATGACCAGGATGGTGAAGGGACTCAAAACTCTGCCACCACATAGGGATCAGGAAATCAGGGCCTGGAGGCAATTCCAAAAATGGACTGCTAGGTGGTAGAGGGGATGAAGCCTTGGACTCAGGTCAGGAAGGGCTCAGGACTGAATCTCACCTGAGACACCTGTTAGCTGAGTGACCCCAAGAAGGCCTTCAAGCTTTTTCATGCCCGTTTCCCAAAGGGTTGTTGTGTATGTCAAACGAGGTAACAGATATAAAGTGCTTTGCATACCTAAAGACACTCTACACAAGCTAGCTATCATTTTTATGAATTCCAACAGTTTCACCCGACATCATCCCCATTGTTCAGCCTCCTAAGGTGATTGAAGGATAACTAAATGATCATACAAATATAAACATTATGATATGCATATTAAAAAAATACCCTTCCAATCCTCTAATTGCCCTGCATACAAGGGCTAATTTTGGATTTATGTAACACCAGGCATATAGCAAAGGACAGTATTTCAATGAAATGTGTTGTTTTGGCTTGCACCAAGGGATGGGCGAGGTCCTAAAATGACACATGGCTTGCATACCTGTGACATCTGATTTCTGACAGTGCCCAGACTCGGTAGTTCCGTTCTGTGTTGGCTGTGGTGCAGAGCCTCCTCCATCTAATCTATGTAACTGAACTGAAAAGGGAACAGTTGGAATTGGTGGGAGTTTTTCCCTCCAAGTTGGGCCATCTTGATCTATTAAAGTTCTTGTTATTCTAAAAGAAAAAAAGAAAAAAGTCATTTCCCCAGACCATATATAATTTCTTCTTTAATATTACATAAGACTTTATCCCACAGTAGAATTGACAAATGTTTTGTAGCTTATGATGCCACCTGATATGTTCCTTTGGGCAAAATACATAAACTATTATGTTTAAGTAGCTATTTTCAGTTTCAGTTGCCATCTAAGTACACAACAGACTAAAGAGATTTCAGAAACACAATATGTTGCAGTGAATACTAAATTATTAAATAAAATTAATATAATTTTTATTAAAATAAAAACATTTTCTCACTGATATGTACTGATTTGGCCACAGGTACCTTTAAAAGCCTTTTTTTTTTTTTTTGCTTTTTTGGAGGGCAGTTGGGATTAAGTGACTTGCTCAAGGTCACACAGCTAGTAAGTGTTAAGTGTCTGAAGCCGGATTTGAACTCGGGTCCTCCTGACTTCAGGTCTGGTGCTCTACTCACTGAGCCACCTAGCAGCCCCAAAAGCTTATTTTTTAAGAGGTAAATTATAAGACTGGTATTTAGTAGGCCTGGAGGAAGGTTTTCTTCAACATTTAATTGTTATATAAATTAGCCAAGTTTTATTCTTAAAAATAACTAATTCAACGCCAACAGCTTTAAAGCCTAATTTGTATAGTGAGTGGTTTAAATAAATAAAACTGTGATGAGAGATAAATGTTACATAATATTCACTTCCTCTTAAAACATTTTGATAATGATATTCTTACCTTGTATTTTTAATCTCCAAAATTATTCCAATTCTCTTATTTATATACATTTACAAGGCACACAAAATAGAGAATGATTTACTCCCATAACACACTTTCCATTTGGCATTTACTAGTGACTGTAAGAAAAATACTAACATACTTTTAAAAATTCAAATATAGTTTTAAAAATCATCCTCTTTGGGCTTCTTTCAAATAAATTGGAAGACCTCCCAAGTAAGATTACAAAACCAAATGGTACTCTGTCTTAGAATAATCCATTTCTAACCACGTTTTAGTAACAATAGTTGCTGTCTACCTGACATTAATGTGAATTATTGAGAATTAGTAGGATTCGCTTGAGTTACTTCAGATTTTCAGCTTCATGTCAAGTCTCTGTATCAGAGGTCTTGTATTTACTTGTGTTTATACATATATTTCAGTGTGGAAAATAAATGAAAAACCATCTCAAACTGCAGGTGGAAAAGGAGCTTTAGAGAAAGAATTTGCAAGCAAAAAAAATGAATTACCAGCAGAGAAGAAGGAAGAAGCAGCTGAAAAAAGGTGATGTGTTGTCAGGGAGTAAATAGCTATGTGCAGGGAAATCTAAAAACATAAGAGATGCCTAGAGAGGAAGAGAGGAATATGGTTAAAAGAGGACAAAAATAAGATAGCATGTATTTTTTTTAATAAAGTTACTGTTCAGTTTTCTGTTACTGAAATTTATTATAACAAAAAAGCAAACAATTATGAAATTTGTATATAGTTATTGAAGGTTAAAAATAATTTCATCTGTAATTGGGCATGTACACTTCCACCTTTATATATAGACAAGCTAGACAAGTCCTCTAACAGGATTACAAAAATTAGATAGCCACAAAGAATAAAGCCTTCAAGACTTCCTAAACAGTAAGTAAAAAGGAAATTGTTTTTAAAGGGGCCTCTCACTGATATAAATAAATACTGGGAAAAAATTTAAAGATACTGAAAAAATAAAAGTAGAGACTCTGTATATCCCCTCCCCCTCTAATCCATCATGCCCACCACTGTCTGACAAAATCCCAAACTCCACTTTTCTCATGTCTGTCTCCTGCTTCAGAACTTGGTAGTGTGGTATGCTGGAAGGAATGAGAGTTAGCCTAGGATCTGGTCACTCAATTTCAATCCCAGCTCTGACTCGTATTAACCACATGACCATGGACAAGTCATCTCTGTCACTATCTTCAAGATTCAACTTCCTCCTCTTTAAAAGACGACTAATAATTTTTATCCCTACCCACCTCCTAGAGTTGTTGTAAGGGAAACATTTTTTAACCTGAAAATGCTAAATAAATGAGTCCCCTAACTACTCTTTATAAGGAGAAGCTAATTTTTATTTACCCCAGATCTGAGGATCATTAGCAATTAGGCATAGCTAAAGACCTGGAATAGAACAGAGCATGGAATGTAATAATTGGCAATGGGTCCCTCCCTAAATAAAAGCTTTGGAGAAGTAAGTATCAGGTGTAGTAGTGACAAGGAACCTCTCATAAAACTGCCCTCGACCTGGAAAAGACCTTCAGGATCATCCAGACCTATCCTTCTCCCTTATCAGATGAAGAAACTAGGCCCCAGAGAGCCCAGGATTACCTAGCCAAGTGAGTAACAGAGAAGGCCTAGAAATCAGGTCTCTGGACTCCCAGGTCAGTGTTCTTTCCACCAGCCTACCACAGAGTAAGGTTTAAACCTAGTATCATAGCATTCAAAGACATCCATAAATTGGCCTTCTCTTACTGAGGGGACCTTATTTCCTACGACTTAACATTAGTCCAGCCTGTCCCTCAAATACCTAGTCCTCATTCCTCCCTCTATGTTCTCCTTATGTTCCCCCCTGCCTAGAAATACTTCTATACTCCTCTCTGACTACACAATTCCTGGCCATTCTTTGAGGGCTTCTCTCTTCTATGAAACCTATCCCAACAGCTCTGACCCAAAATGATCTTTTCCCCCACAGACCACATTTTTTGGCACCTGATTACATTGGATCTTGTATTTTCCCTAAATTATTAAATACATTTAAAATATCCACTCAATTAACTTGTAAACTCCTTGTGAGTAGGAATTAAGTCATAGACTTCTCTTGTATACCCCACAGTGGGGTATATAATATGGCACATAATTGATACTCGGTGAATACTGAATTGAACAGAATTCTAAATAAGTTCAGGAAATTGTGGCAGCCTGGATACAGAGCTGGTACTAGAATCGGGAACATCTGAGTTCAGGTCTTGCCTTTGTCACATATGATTTGTGTGACCATGGACAAATCACATAAATCTTAGTGCTCTGAGTTCATAACTTATAGCCAAGTTGTTGATGTATGTGGGTAGAAAGTCTGCACAGTAGGAGTTCCCTATGTGGGTAACAGACACCATCTCTCAAAGACAGAATTTAAAATACCACAAAATAATCAGATTATAGTTTTCATTACAATCAATTTTGTAAGGCCTAGACAGATCACCACATTAAAACACAAGCAAACAAAAAAAAACAATGCGCATTCCATTTTCCCTCAAGAATATATGTGTGTTATTAAATAAATGTTAGCATTCTTTACTATTTCAACATTAGGAACGACTAATATTGATAAGTGTCTTTTACAAACCATAATTTCATCAAACTCAGAGTCATGGGGGCAGAAATACATTAAACTCTGAAGAGAAATACATATACCTGTAGTAGCAGATGTAGTGCCAGTAGGAGTAGCAAATCATGAATGCCTTTTCTATTGCCACAGCAAATAAAGCTGAAGATCCAGTGTTTTGACTAGAGATAGGAATCTATTCCCAGGATACCGGATCTGATCAGGCTTATCTGTTTATTCTCACTTGCTTAACCCTGTCATATAATTTAGGTCAACAATTCCCAACTCGTGGGCTGAGGAATTATTGTGAGGGGCCCACATATGCACATCAAGAAAAGTAAAGCTGATCTTTATTTAGCTACAACTGAATATGCAGTATGACTTGATACAGTGCTTAGTACAGTGCCTGGCACACAGTAAGTGCTTAATAAATGTTTATTGTTCAATGGATTGATACTAAACGCACAAATATACCTAGTGTACCGAGTAAATAATATCTCACATATATTCCTATTTTTCCAAATGTATAAAGATGCCATTGTGATTACTAAAATGAAAGTGAATTTTAAAGTGTTACTGAATTCCTAATAGGTCTCCATCATTGTGTATTTTCTCATTCCATGGATGCTAATGCCCATTGGCTTTTTTTAAAGAGAAATTTATTTATTGCTTTTTGGAGGGGGGAAGGCAGGGCAATTGCGGTTAAGTGACTTGCCCAAGGTCACATGGCTAATTTTTGTGTTAAATGTCTGAGGCCAGATTTGAACTTGGGTCCTCCTGACTCTATTCACTGCGCCACCTCGCTGCCCCCTCCCCCATTGGCTTTTAAAACCCTTCATAACCTGGTCCTTTCCAGTCCTCTTACCCTTAACTTTCCTGTATCATGTATAATATATACATATATATATATATATATATATATATATATATATAATAATGTATCAAGTAATCCAGTGACACTGACCTCCCTGCTGTTTCTTGCATAGCATCCTCCATCTCCTGACTTCCTTGTGACTGGCTGTCCCTACTGCCTGCAACATTGCCCCTCCTCATATGCACCTCTTAGCTTCTCTGGCTTCCTTCAGGACCCAGTTCAAGTCCTGCTCCAAGAAGGCTTTCCTAGTCCTTCTTACTGCTAGTCCTCCTCTTTGAAATAATCTCTAATTTATGCCACTTGTATTTCTTGTATGTTCATAGTTGTTTATATGTTGTCTTTCCCATAATACTTTGAGTTCCTTGAGTCAGAGAGAATATTTTTGCCTTTTTTTTTGGTGGGTCAGTCACAGTGGGCTTGTTAATTTGACTAATAGTATAACTACTATCATGTGGTGGTGGGGAGATCTGTGAGATTTTTAGACATTAAAGAGGAAAAATATTGAGGTAGATGAGAAATCACAGGAATATTTAAAGGCATTTGTGATTATATCCATACAGGATTTAATCAGAAAACAGATATAATATTTGTTGTCCCCTTCCCACCAAAAAAAAAAAGATACACCAGTGAAGACTTAACTTTTGAAATGGATTACGAATATAGGATCATTGAAGATGGCAGAAGTGGAGAGTAAATTACAAGAGATCAAAAGAAAGTCAGTAACCAAGTCCTAGGTGGAGACTTTGATTTTTACTAATGTAGAAAAAAGAAGTTGGAGTAGTAATAGTAATATTACTGTGATTTCAACTACTCTCAGCAATCATAAAGTTATTTAAAAACTTAAAGTCTTACTTAAAAAACTATTAAGTCTAAAATTATGTGATATCCAACTTGGAGAATCAATTAAAAGCAATTAAATTTAATTAAAAATGTACTAGCCTTTCTGCAAAGAACAAAAATGAGCTTACCTGTTAATGCTGTCATTTGCTGCCTGTATTTTGTTGTCTATCTGCAATACTGTTTTATAATCTACATATGCTTTTCGATACTGTTCCATGGTTTCATATGCTACTGCTCGTCTCAAGAGAGGTTTTATAGAAAATGGACGAAGTTCCAGGGCCCTAAATGAAAAGGAAAAATTACAAGATGTATGTTAAAATATTTTTAATTTTCAAAAATGAGATACAGTGATAATACGGTGTAGCATCATATGTTCTCAAAAGGGCATAAGTCTGCAGTTTCCTTTTAGTGGCTGATGGCATAGTAGAAGAGCTAAGGCAGAAAGGGCATTAATAGCTAAGCACAAAAAGGAACTTACAAAGACGTTATTTAGAAGCCAGTTCAAAATCACATACTCCGCCATTTCATTCATTGTTTCATATTTGTCAGTTTTTTCTCTTCAACTAAATGTAAACCCCTCACTCTGCCACTCTGCCCAGGTCTTGTTTCTGCAGCCAGCATTCAATGAAGGCCAGGAAAGAAGGCCCCACCACACAGAGGGCATTATACTGCATATGAGGGAGATACAGAATTTAGCTTTCACAAAGTTTACAAGTCTCCTAAGTGGACAAGTGCCCAGGTAAACCTATGATCTACAATACACAATAAGACCCAATTGGATTAAAGGGCGCAAAATAAATGTCCCATCACCAAGAAGACTAGCGAAGTCATAAAAATTACAAAGCAATACAGTAACAAGCATAGAAACATACCCACACACTGAACAAATAATAAGGCTGGAGGGGCTCACCAGAGAGAAGGATATATGGTGGATTTTGTTCACTGAAAAAAATTAAACCCTGATATTCACTATATATAAGTGTATAAAGATTTCTTGTTCTTTGCACCAAATGTGGACAAGAAGAAACATGCCCCAGAATTCCAAAGAAGTGAATATGTAATACACATTCACCCAGCTCTAAGACTTTATTCTAGACATCTCTATATATGGAACATCTCTCAGGGAGATGAAAGTATCTGTGTTATGAAAAAAGAGGAAGGAGAAGGCAGCACAAAACAAGGAAGGAATCCTTATTTAAATATATCTCTTACCCTGAAGACCACTACATACATTTATGAGAAATATTCAAAGAGAAAAAAATAATTCATTTGAGTACTCCTATCTCTTCTCTATGACCCCAGTGTCAAAGGTAGGGCTAACTACTTATTTGCTGGTGTTTGCTACAAGAGGCACAATGCATACTTGGTGTTTGATAAAAGTCAAATCATGAAGACCTGTGTTCAAATCCAGTCTAAGACACTTACTAGCTGTATGACCCTGGGCAAGTCACTTAACCTCATATTTGCCTCAGTTTTCTTATCTGTAAACTGGGGATAATGGCTGTACCTATGTCCAGGGTTGTTGTGACAATTAAATGATATAATAACTGTAAAGTGCTTAGCACAGTGCCTGGCACATATAAGCATTTTATAAACATTATCTGTGATGATGATAATGTGGTGTTCCAGTGTCACCCATTTGCCAAAAAAGACATACCTTCAACCCCAAAATATCCATGCTAAACACAAGATGAAATCAAACTAGGGCACATACCTGATCCTCTAGAATAAACACTGTATCATCATCATCAAAAAGCATTTGGATACCTTTCCTTTTGGCATTACACTCTAATAGCTGAGCTAGATCCTTTGCCCTTTCAGACAGTTTCTTTCTAAGTTCCCTCCCTGCCTGAACCAATCTTACTTCCCAAGATAGTAGATTATCTCCTCCCAAACCAATAACCATTCAAGAATTCTCATATTCCACCAACTTTTGAAGTTAGATCTTTCATGGCCTCTGGGCACCTCACTAACATTGAGCAGAGCTCACTAGTAAATGACAGAATCTCAAAACCATGTGAATGAAGAAAGTTCACTGTCTGACACAAGTCCTGTGAAGGACTCAGGTCAGGATACAAAGGACACAGAGGTCAGGATACAAAGCCATTACTAGGAAGATGCAGTAACAAGGAAAGTAACAACATCCTCTGAGTACTTGGATTATACAGTAACAGAAAGATATACTGCTTGAGAGACTGAAGGCTCCTGGCCTTCCATCACATAAGGCTTTGTGTCCACAAAGCTCAAGGTGCACATAGTCTCTAGAAGAGGTGTTGTATTGTTTGTCTGCTCCACCGAGACAAATGCCAATTGTTCGTTTTCTTAAGAACTTTGTGTAAAAAAAAAACCGAAGTTTATGGGTCAACCAGAAGTCAGTCACTTATTTGGTAATACATTTTTTGAAACTAAAATTTAAAAATGTGATCATGGCAAAATTAAAGACCTAAAAGTTTGTATAATTTAGTTACAAATATTATGAAGTATTTTTTGAGTAAGGAGTTCTCTGACCCACTTAATGGCACTAATGCCAATGAGAAAAAGAGTACTGTTCATCTTATGGAAGTAAAGTTAACTTTTTCAAGTCTGATAGATATCTTGGTCCAAAGTGAGAAACTATTCAATGGAAAAAGAAAACTCAGTATTTGTTATTCAGGGAAATAGCCTCCTTTCCAGGATATAACTTGGTACTTTACTATATTAAGGTATTTAAGTCATATTATCTTCATGCATTCAACAAATATTTATTTTTGTTTCTACTTTCGTATGTTTTTGTATTTATTTGTTTCAATTACATACAAGCCACAATGCCAGCAATTATAAAAAGCACAAAGTTTAAATGGTATAACTGACCTCCAGAACTTTACAATCTAAAGATGTGATAACGTGCATATAAACAGCTATAATAAAAAGCTGACTTTATCACATGAGAAGTTTCTGAGCAAGTGAATGACATAATTCTAGAATCACTGGGTTTAGAAGGGAATGCAAAGGAAATTTAAAGATAAATCTAGTGCAGGGGTGAGGAACCTTCAGCCTGAAGGCACCATCAGGCTGCACTTGAGGACCTAGAGGCCACATGTGGCCTCGAGGCCTCAGGTTCCCCACCCCTGATCTAGTACAACTCCCTAATTTTTTGATAAAAAAAACTTGGGCCAGACAGGTTAAATGGTGGCATGGGGAGTAAGGAGGAGCAGCAGCAGCAGCAGCAGCAGAGCTAAACCAAGCCAAACCAGGTCTAAGGACTTGAAACTCTCTTTTCATTACAGCACTTGATCAAAATGATGATTTGGGAAGATTATCTTGGATGAAGTGTTCAGGTCAGATTGAAGGGGAAGCAATCTTAAGACAGGGAAACTAGGAAGGAGTCTCTAATAGTAAGCAATCTAGGCAAAAAATAGTAGATACAAGATTCACTATATATACACACCCACCTTTATTTCAGAGCTTGACTATAAGGGGCAGCTAGTGTAGTGTAGTATAGTGGATAGAGCATAGGCACTGAAGTCAGGAAGACTTTAGTTCAAATTTGGCCTCAGACACTTGACACTTACTAGCTATGTGACCCTGGGCAAGTCACTTAACCCCAAGTGCCTCACAAAAATCAAATCTTAACTATGTAATAACAGCCTCTTCACTGGTATTTGGGTCACCAGATTCTTCCCTATTCAATTTATCCATTGTATTGCCTCCAGATTAATTTTTACTAACCCAGCCTTTTGTTCCACCATTTACATGCTCCAAAACTTTGAGTGCTTCCTTATTACCTACCAAGTAGGCTACATTCCTAGCAAAATTAGATCCTTACAAACAAACAATGACTTATGCATTCATAATGTAGAAATCAATCTCCAAACCCCAAAGTGTGTAATTTACCTGTTACAATCTTCAATGCAGCCACTGCAGTTGCCTTCCTTCAAATAACATGCAGCTCTATTTGAGTATAAGACACTTAGTTCATCGGCATTTTCACTTCCTAAAATTATACATAAATATAATTCAAATTAATTTTCAAAACCCTCTTTCCTTAGAATTAAGACTCCTGTAGCTTGTGCGTTGCACTGCAGTACCACTTTCTGCTGATGCTGCAAAACTTCCCCGGACTATCCTTTATTCCCTATACAGGCATCACAAAATTAGCAGTCACAACATGTAAATCAATACAAACACGACTCCTTCAAAGCAACGTTTCAAATAACTTCCTATTCCTTGCCAGTTATCAGTCATAAATCAGATCATGCCATCATTATTCATTACAAAGGAATTTATAGACAGGCAAATTCCTGCCACTCAAAAGGGCTGGGCTTAGATTTTTTTCTATGGAGATTCCTGCAAATAAAATTAGCAGCAGCTGTAGGTTTAGTTTGTCAAGAAGTTAGGCATTCCATGAAACAGTCGAATCACATGACAACTCACCTAAACCCTGGAGTTTGTCCATCGCCTGTGAGTATTTAAGCACGGCCTCCCCAAACTGCCCGTTCTTGAACAGTTCGTTTCCTTCGCTTTTCAGGTCCGCGGCGGTGGCGGCGGGAAGGGGCAGGGCAGAGGGAGCCGGGCCAGGGCTGGAGCCCTCCCCGGCCCCGGTGCTCCCACCTGCAGTTCGGTCTCTCCCGAGATGGCCATTGACTTCCCCTCCGGGGTCGGGTGAGGGCTTGACGTTCTGCCCCTCGGAGGTGCCGGCACTCAAGGGGCGCTCTCTGCACTTGTGGGCCTCCTTTCCCCGCGACTTTTTCCCATTGCCTTTGCCAGTAAACTTATTGTGCACATTTCCCATTTCAGTCTGGTCACTTCTCGGCTCTCCTCCCACGGGCACATCGGTTTCTATAAGGAAGTTGATTAAGGAGGTTAGAGTTTGCATCATCAGAAGAAACTACTGTGAACACAACAGAGGGGTGTACCGGCCGGGAACCGAGCCCCAGGTAACCGGGCGACCGGTTTTTTGAGGAAAACTGGGACCAAAAACATGTACCTGGAGATGCCAGACAAAGGCGTAGGAAGCGAAAGCCTACACTGCACTAGGAAGGTACCACAGCCAGCGCTGCTCTCTCTCTGCCACCCCCATTTCTCCTCAGGGCCTCCACTCTTGTGCTACTGTGTTTGTGTCCTGCAACATTAACTCTTTAAATACAGAACTAATCAAATAATGACATTAGGAATGAGTCCCTAGGATTCAGTTTTTTCACTATCAACTAATTACCTGTCAAATTACTGCTTAAACAATATATGCAACAACAATATCATTTTTCCTTTCAATATTATTTCATGAATTAATATGACTCAGCTTTAATAGTAAAATACTATTAATGACGAGGAGAACTTTTAGATCACATCAAAATTATACACATGTTCTCTACTTGCTTCCTTCTATGGTCATTTGTAAAAGATGAAAATAAAATGAGGGTGAATTTTGATTAATGAATTATTTTTAAACGATTTCCTTAAAAAAAAAAAGACACATGGCAGCTCACTGAAATTTTCAAGCATAAAGTATTTAAAATATGTACCAATACTTCTAGGCTCCTTGTTGTGTCAGTAGTGGGAACGCCCTCTATTGATACAGATTAAAACTAGTTTCGGTTGATAAATCTCAAAAGCATCTGAGGAACAAGGAACGGCTCATGAGGACCCAGTGAATGATGGAGACAGAGGGAATATGGATCATCCCAACTCCAAGTCTAGCTCTCTAACCACTGAGCCACACTGGATTGTATTTTAAATGGCTTTAGGTTAAGTTTTGTGTTTGTGTGGATGTTCTTTGCAATGTCTTCTTCATATCTGCATTTTCCTTGTATTGTGATTAAGAGATAGCATGTACTAATCACTTCTTAAGCATGCTGGCCTTTTATGACTTTAGCATCATCTTGTTTTTAAAGTGAGAATACTACAATATTTTACATTGGTGTATACTGATACAAATACTGTATCAGTAGGCACCTTACGTCATAAATGTTCTTTTCTTTCTTTTTAAAAAATATTCTTCCCCATTACATATAAAAACAACTTCTAATATTAGGGTGGTTTTTTTTTTAAGTTTCAAGTTCCAAATTCTATCCTTCTCTCCCTCCCCTCATACCTCCCTGATCTGATATAGGTTACGTGCAATCATGTCAAACATATTTCCATATTAGTCAAATCAATATTTTCTCAAAAGTATTAAATAGAGGATCCAGGAAAGAGTCTTTCAAATATGTGTTTTCATTTTTTAAAACATATGATCAACCCATAGTCAATAGTCATTGTATTATTGTTCCCCCTTAGGTTAGAAAATGTTCCCCCCACAGAGGATGCCCTTCTTTTGCACATTCAGCTATCCAAATCCTATCCCCCTGTTTCATTAGACCTGCCTGGAGGCATGATAGTATAATAAAAGGCCATGTTGGGAACCAGAAAAGCTATTTTCAAATCCTAGTTCTGCTATTATTAACTGTGTGAACTTGGGCACCTCGTTTTCCTTTTGTCTCCTCATCTACAGAATGAATGGGATGATTTCTAGCAATCACTTCAGCTCTAAATCTACAATTCTCCTTATAGAAAAGTATTCGAGTCTAGAAAAGATTTCTCAACTTACTGTAGAAGTGCTTTGAAGGAAATATTTGAGGAATACTAGTACTAGAATTATTTAAAATTGAATTAATAGGCCTTACCTAGTTTCAGCTAGTTGGCAGAGTAGATAAGAGCACTGGGCCTAAAGTAAGGAAGACTCTTCTTCCTGAGTTCAAATCTGGCCTCACGAACTTACTAGCTGAGTGATCCTAGGCATGTCACTTAATCCAGTTTGCCTCAGTTTCCTCATTTGTCAAATGAGCTAGAGAAGGAAATGGCAAACCACTCTAGTATCTTTGCCAAATAAATAAATGAAAATCTAAATGGGGACTCCCAAGAGTTGGCCACAGCTAAAAAATGACTGGACAACATCCCAACTTCAAGGGAGTATTACATATAATGTCACACTTGGCTTGTGTGATGATTGGTTTGCTACCAAGCAAAGACCTAATTTGTAATTTAACTAGAAATATTATTCAATGTGCTTTATAGATAGCAAAACCAAAAACAGAAGGTATAGATTAAATGAATAAGGCTAATTGGAAATATTTAGCATCCTGAGTTGGGTTTTATTTTGTAATGAGTACTTATTCTCTTGAGAAACCAGTGAAAGGTCACTTAGTCATTCAATTTAAAAATGCATCACCAAATAATGTTTCTTTTATGGTCAATCAATCAAGAAACTTTTATTAAGCACCTACCATGTGCCTGGCACGGAGGTCCAATTACCTATTAAGAAGTGTATGATTTGGTCTCCATTATTAAAAGGGTATCATTATGAGCCCTAAATAGAAGGCAGCCCTAGTGTACTTAACCTGGCCTCTCCTAGCCACGCATCCACCAAAACTAACATAGTCAAATGGGTGGAGGCACAGTTAGCACCAGTGGACACCCAGCCTTCCTGTTTTCTTTTCTATTCCTTGCCACCACTTTTGTCTTTTCATGGACAGTAATAGCCTCCCAACTGGTCCTTTTGGCCCCCCTTTGCTCCCCAAAGCACACTACACACCCAAGCCAAATAAAATACCAGTTCCTTTATGTCATCCCCTTGTTTAGGAATGCCCTGCCTGATGGCTCTCCAGCGCTTGCAGGATAAAGTTCAAACTTATCTGCCCGGCAACCTACCTCCCTACCTTCCTATCTAACCTCCACACCCACTTGGTCGGCCTTCGCACCGGCCCCTTTGCTCCTGTTACTCCCCCACCCTAGAAGGCCTTTGCCTTGCCTCTTCACCTATCCAAATCCTAGCCCCCTCTTGAAGAGGATTACCCCTGACCACTCTAAGCCCACGCTGATTTCTCCCTTGCTGTACTCTATTTACTGCCTCTGCCACTCATTTCAGGCTTTAGTAAAATACTGCTCTACATTGTTACTTAATTGTTCCATCTGCAACAAGCCTGTCAGTTTCTGATTTTTGTCTTATAAAAATTTGGAAATTGTAAGTAAAGCTCTATTCATGTGGTCCTGTTGAAGCTAGAGGAAAAATGTTTTAACCTTCTCAAGAGAATTATGCTTTCTTAAGATTCGGTGTAAAGCCCTAGAGGCAAGTTTTAATACCCTCTCTTCCTAAAGAGGGATCATAGATGACCTAGTTTATGAACTGCCATCACAAAAGAGAAAACTAAGACGTGGCAAGGCTCTAGCAGGCTTAGGAGGAGATCTGCAAGTAAACAAACAACAAATGTAGTGAGTGATGAATGCCAAGCACCCAGAGCAGCCCTAACTGAAGGGTCAGCCTTCCACAACCAGCCAGTCTTACTCAGGGTGCAAAAACAAATGGGGATGTCAAAGGCAATTCAACGTGTTTCCCCCCCATCTTCCCTCAATTTATCCGAGAAAGACCAAGCTTTGTATTTAGTTATTAAGCAGCTGAAGTGAAGGAAAGCACTATTTCCTTTTTGGTTTTATATCCTCAGCCCCTAGCACACTGCTCACCACACACAGCAGGGTCCTCCCAGTACCCCAGCGCTCCTGAATGCTGCCACAGGACTGGCAAGCTTCTAGTCTTTCACATGTACCTGCCCCTCAGCTAATTTCATCCAGCCTGTATCAAGTTGTCTACAATCCAATATCTTTTCGTTTCTTTTGACTCCTGCAGAAATGACCAGATACAGCTACATCCAATGAGAGTTCATGTCACGAACGAGGGGCATTCTCAAAGCTTAAGGGACGCTCTCAGAGTTAGAGAAGACAGCAGCTGGAGGGCCAGGAGCCCTCATCTTCAGCCAGCCTGGGCTGCCGAGGAGAAAGATGTGTGTGCCCGTAGCTACTGTTCTAGTAGGTATCAGGAGGGTTTAAGCTGCTGGGAGTTGGAAGGGGAGTGGAACTAAGAAACAAAAGGCCAGACCCAGGGTGGGCAAGGTTCATGGATGAAGATGGAGGCTGCAGAGAGTGAGGTCCCAGATCCTCACTCCTTTCTTTTGCTCTGGTTCTCTCTTCCCTTCCCTCTCTTAGTGATAGTTCTCACTTTTCTTTCCTGTCTTTCTTCTTTCTCTGAGTCAGAATATGAACCTGAAGGATTCTAACATGATTTGTTGCATTTATCAAATGAAGGTTTACATTCTTTGTAGCCCATTACCATTACAGATTGTTGTTTTGTGGGTTTTTTTTTCCCTGTGGGTTAGTTGCCTCAGTGTTTTAAAAAAAGTTCTCCAACCTTGTCCTAGAGGTTAGGAAACCTGTTGGTTTTTTTCCCCTTTTTTCCTTTCATTTTACATTTGGAAGGAGGTGGGAGGAGGAACAAAGGAAGGAAAAAAGGGAGGTAGAGAGGGTGGAAGGAAGGAAAAAAGGAAGGAAGGAAGGAAGGAAGGAAGGAAGGAAGGAAGGAAGGAAGGAAGGAAGGAAGGAAGGAAGGAAGAAGGAAGGAAGGAAGGAAGGAAGGAAGGAAGGAAGGAAGGAAGGAAGGAAGGAAGGAAGGAAGAAAGGAAGGAAGGAATGACAAGAATTTGCTCAGAGCCTACTGGGTGCTTCACACAGTGCTAAGCACTTTACAAGTTTACCTCATTTGATCCTAGCAACAACCCTGGGAGGCAGGGTTTTACATTGAAGGAGACTGAGGCAAAGCAAAAGGATGCTACCGGGACTTGCCCTGAGGCGATATTTATTCTCAGGTATTTGACTTCAGGCCCAGCCCTTGTTCCATCCATATCACAGCACCTAGCTTTCATTTACTAAGGATTTTTAAAGAAATATTTTATAAAAAACTCCTATAAAGTGAGTTTCTATCTTATAAAGACTCATATATATAGCAATTTAAGATTCACCAAGACTTTCCCCATCACAGCCTTGTATAGTAGTGTTACCCTCATTTTCCTAAGGCCCACTGGATCAGGGTCCCATATGTATCAGATTCAGGTTCTGAACCCAGTTCCTTGGGGCATGGTGGAAAAAAACACAGCTTTTGGAGTCCAGGGTGATGCACTGTCTCATGTCTAGCTCTGCCTCCTACTAGCTGTATAACCTTGGGTGAGCTATTTAACTTCTCCCTGCCAGCCTTTTATCTGGATTTCTATGTTCCTCTGCATTCAATTCAAGTTTACTCTTCTTTCATTGCCTCTCTTTGGGGTCCCTATTTTTGGAAATAGAACTTTCTCCACATTGTTTCTCTTTGAGATCATTTATTTTTAAAAACATAACTTTTTAAAAAGGAAAAAAAAACCCACATCTTCATTGATTCACCCAGTTTAAGGATGTCTATGAGGCTATCCACACAATCTTTTTTTCATTTTCTAGTCAATTCCTCTATCTGCTACTAAGCAAATGGTCAAAAAACCCTCATTTAAGACTGAAACTTTTGTTTTACTTGCAAATTATGGTGTTAAAATGGCACAGTCATAGTTTCATCTAAAAGAACTGATTTTCAGGAGTGAAAGCAAGTAATTGAAATAGGAACAAAACTGGGGGGGGGGGTTGGAAGAATTGGAAAAAGTAAAAGAAAATAATTTGGACAGTGACCTGAAAAGTAATTTTCAAAACAAAACGCATGGCTGAATGTATGGGAAAGCCCATGTCTTTTTCCATAGAAACTGAAAAATATAGCCAGCCTAAATTCTTTAAATGGTATTTTTTTTCATAAAACAATTGAAGAAATGATATTTTACTCTTATCTCCATGGTCATTTTCCTGTTCTCCACTTCTTTTTCCATCTTCATCCTCAGAATCCTCTATTTCTTGAATAACCATTTTCTTCCCTTTGGTTTTGGGAGCAGATTCGGGCCGAGACTTGTTCATGTCATTTTCGACTTCTGACAAGATTTTCTGTAATGTGATCCTCACGTTAGCAAAATGTTTTACAGTAACAAAAGAAAAGCATTGTCAAGTTTTAAAAGTCAATAGAGAATCCCATTAAGCCCACTAAAGTAGTATCAAAAAATCTCATAGTTGTAAGAGGCCTTAAGGGTCATCAACTCCAAACCCCTCCAAGCAGCATGAACCCCTTCCTTGACATCTCTGCTAAGTGGCCAGCCAGCCAGTCTTTGTTAAAATATTTTTAGTGTCAAGGAATTCATTCCCTAACGGAGAACGCTATCCTACTTAGGTGCAGTTTAAACTGCAAGAAAGTTACATTGAGCTAAAAATATGCCTCTCTTTAACTTTTGCCCATTTGGTCCTGATTATGACCTCTGGAGAAACAATGAATGAACATGAAAAAAAAAGTTAAAAAGAGAACAAAGGCAAAGAGATTCAAAGCTCATTCCTCCTCCATATAACAGCCCTTCAAATATTTTAAAATAGCTATCATATCCCCGTAAGTCTTTTTTTATGTTAAAAATACTTGAGCTTTTTCAACCATTTTTTGTCCAACATAATTACTAGATGCTAAGCCATCCATATAACCCCCCTTTAGACTCCATCCAGTCCATCAATGTTGATTTTAAAATGCAGCACCCAAAACTGAACCTAGTGTTCCAGATGTTGTCTTTTCTATGTAATGGAACATGTGCATAGTGTGGCATAAACCAACACTTTACCATAATGTCATGGGTTTGGGGGATCTGATTTCATTGGCATAGGGACCTTCCAGCAAGGAAACACCCCTCCTCCCCAGTTTTGCCTTTGACAACCCAGAGAGTAACCTGGTGGTGGTGGTGGGAACTGAAAGATTAAGGGCTTTGCCCATGATCATATAGTAAGGGTAGCTAAGAGGCAGGACTTGAACCCAGGTCTTCCTGATTCCAAGACTGGTTAGCTACATACCACACCAAGCTCTCTTACTGTAAGAACACCATTAATACATTATAAAGATAATTTCACATAATCTCGATGTAAAGTCTCTAGTGATTCAACCAATCAGATGGTCTATAAAATGAGTTATCTAATAAACCCCAAAAGAGTAAACTTCCACGGGGATCACATTTTCCCTAACATCTTAATATGGAATTTTTCTGAATCAAATTAGTGACACTGTATGGGAATATTCTTCTACTTCTATTAATACAGTCTAATATTTTATTAAGAGGAAGCTAAATGGCTCAGTGGATAGAGTGGTAGGTCTGGAATCAAAAAGACCTGCCTTCAAATCTGGCCTCAGACACTCACTAGCTGTGTGACCCTGGGCAATTCACTTAACCTTTGTTTGCCTTAATCTGCTGGAGAAGGAAATGGTGAACCACTCCAGTATCTTTGCCAAGGAAAACCTCAAGAACAGTACTGGTGTTCTATGGTCCATAGGGTCATGAAGAATGGGGCATGACTGAACAACAACAATATTTTATTAGCCTTTTTAGCAACTTTGTCATATTTTTACTCATATGGAGCTTGAACCTATTCAAAACCACTGTGGGGCATCTTTATTTCAACTGCTGTTAGTATAGAACTCTATAATCTTGTACTAGTATAGCTGGGTTTTTTTATTTGTTTTTTTTTGTTTGTTTGTTTTTTGCTTTTTGGAGGGGAAGGATAGGGCAATTGGGGTTAAGTGACTTGCCTAAGGTCACATGGCTAGTAAGTGTGTCAAGTGTCTGAGGCTGGATTTGAACTCAGGTCCTCCTGACTCCAGAGCCAGTGCTCTATTCACTATGCCACCTAGCCACCCCTATAACTGATTTTTTTTTTAACCTAAGTGTCAAACTTTGTATTTTTCATATTATTAGTTTGGATTCATGGTTATAGCCCATTAAGATTTTTAATTTCAGATTCTGCCACATTCAGTTTATTAGTTTTCGTCTACCCGCTATATAATCTAAAAATCAGTTATTTTCTTCTAATTAGCTGAAGTAAATATTGAATGGAACAGTTAGTCAGTCAACAGATATTTATTAGGGGCTTACTCATAGTAGGTACTACTATGCTAAGTACTGACAGAGAACAGGATCAAGGACAGAGCTATGGGCTGGACAAAGGGTGGGGCCCTGATTTCAGACTTCCTGTCTTCCCCCCCCTTCCCTTCCCAAATCCTGGGATTACAGAATTATAGCAACTGATTATCTAGTCCTACCTCACTCAAACAAGGAAACTGAGGCCCAAGGAGGTCAGCTGACTTGTACATGAAACCATAGCCAGTGATAAAGCCAGGACTAAAAACTAGGTCTCTCCACCTTTGGTCCTGTTAGTTCTCCTTGTAATTAACTACAACGAAGGATCATAGGATTCTATATTTGAAGTTTTAAGAGACTTCAGATGCCAGATGTCCAAATTCCTCGTTTTACAGATGTGAAAACTAAGGTACAGAGAAATTAAGTGACTTGCCCAGAATGGGAGTTAATTTCACAGAATCATAAAATCTCAGAGAAGGAATCTCACAGGTCTTCTGTATCAATCAATCAATGAACATTTATTAAGCACCTACTATGTACCAGACACTGTGCTAAATGCTAAATAGCCCTGTCCTCAAGGAGCTTACACTCTAATGGAATGAGGAACCCCTCTACGTCTGTTCTGGACTGCACCTCCTTCAGACCAGTCCCTTTTTAGTTTAGGAATGAAATGAGATACTCAGAAGTCATTCAGTTAGCAAAAGGAGACCTGCTTATCCATAGCAAGAGAGTGCCATTCAACAAGGATAGGCTTTGAGGATACTCCTGGTCAGCTCGGCAAAGTTTCCTTCCCTCCCTATTGCCCGTTAGTGCCTGACAGCCAGGCAGCACCTTGTTGCTGGAGTTCCTTGTGACTGTTTTGTATTTAAGTGATTAGGAAGTGATGTCAATGGCCTAAGCTTTTAGTCTCAAGGGCCAAGTAAGTCTTGAGGATGGCTTCAATGCCTTTTAAGGAAAAACTATCCTCCCTTATATGGGAGCAGAGGGCTAGCATATTCTCAACCCGACAAGCTGTCATTTAGCATTTGCTTTGAAGATGTCCCCTGAGTGGAAATACACTTCCTCCACCACAGCCCATTCTCCTTTTGGATCACTCTAATAGTTAGGAATTTTCCCTTTGTGTTGAACTGAAATCTGTCTCGCAAATTCCACCTATTGCTTTTACTTTTCTCCTCTGAGACTAAGCAGAATAAGTCTTCCTTCCTCCAGAAGGAGTCATTCAAATACTTGAAGAAAGCCACCCTGTCCCTCCCAAGTCTTGTTTAAGCTAAACACTTGTAGCTCCTTCAGTAATTTTTCCTAGGGTTCCCTTTTGCATCCTGACTGTTCTTCTGTAGATGCAGGAAGACCTGAGTTTAGTTCCAGCCTCGGATGCTCGCCATCTGTGTGGTCCTGAGCAAGTCACTTTTCTCAACAGCACCAAACTTGCAGGGTTTTGATTAAATGAGATGTTTGTAAAGTGCTTAGCATAGCAGATTATAATTGCTTATTCCTTTTTCCTTCCCCTCCCCTACTCCCTCATTATTGGGATGCCACATGTCACCAGGATGAGAAGAAGCACAGCTCCCCAAAGTGGCCCCCTTGCCAGCTTAGAGGTACAGTCCATCAGCCCCACCATAATGAAGGTGGGAATAATAATGCTGGTAACACATAAACCCTCAGCCCAACAGAAGACAAGGCAAGGCTGTGATATAATATCCCATAAGGACAATACAGGCAGTAAGCCGTTTTATTTTCATCATAGAATTGACCTGCCTTTGCTCTATCTGGGCCATGTGGTTTCTTCCATTGATGACTCCAAAGTCACATCAGCTTCTCTTTAAAAGACTGAACTACCACAGGAAACAAACTCCATCCTTCTGCGATAATCAAGAAATACTTTGGTGTCTGTTCACAAACTCAACAGTCCCTTCAGTAAAATGCTATGGGTTTTCCTGGGAAACTTCTGTACTAGCCTAAGTACATCTGAAGGTCAAACCCAACTTTACAAAGGACATTTTCCAAGGGAATATCACTCTTTTTTTGACCCTTTTTCATGTAGAGATCTGCTCCAGAGTTCTCATCATGTCACAAGTAATAGTATTAGAAGCAGGAACACAAGTGAGCCCTTGTTTCTCTTCTACAGTTTGCATCAGGATAATCTCAATGCAGAAGCCAAGGCTGATGGGTTTAGGGTGCCATTTAGGACTCTATGTGTGGCTCATAGGAGCCATCTTCATTCCTTCAGAGTGTGGCTTGGTTTTTTCAGTCAGGTCTTCTGATCAATTAAACTATAAAGAAACAAGCTGCAGTGCTAGAACATTCCAGCTTCTGACTGGGCTGATGATCCTGGGATGCTTCTCCAGCTAATATCTGCTCAGCAGGTTTAACTCTCCTGGTCCTGAGCCAAACCACGGTCATCCCTTGCACCCACCTGCACACCTTCACCAATTCTGCCCAAACAGCTTTCTCTTATGTCACTTTAAAAAAAAGCTGATGTTACAGTATGATTTATATGGAAGTTAGGTGGTGAAGTCAATAGACCACTGGACTTGGAATCAGAAAGATTCAAATTCAAATTCAGCTGTATGACCCTAGGCAAGACACCTAATTTCTGTTCTGGTTCAATTTTCTCAACTGTAAAAGAGGGATAAACATAGCAACTGCCTCCCAGGGTTGTTGTGAAGATTAAATGAAATAGTATTTGTAAAGTGCTTTACAAACCTTAAAGCATATTATAAAAATGTTTATTGTTGTTGCTGCTGCTATTTCAGCACAATTCAATAAGTTATCGGGAATCTTTCTCTCATGTGGTTCACTTACTATTGGCATGAGCCACTCTCCATTTCCTTCCCTGTAGCCTCTTTCAGGTTACTTGCAATTACCCAAAGAAAGGCTTTGCTAGCAAACTCCTGGTTGCACAAGCCTTACTCAGGAAGTAGGATACAGCAAGGCCTCTCTTCTGCTTCTGCTTCTAATACTACTACCTGTAAATCCTTAGCTGATGTGCTACCTCTTCCCTGAGAGGAGTGGCACTGCCTTTAGCTTGAAAACTGTTGTTGAAAGGCAGAGCCTTCATGCATCAGATTCTATGGTGACAACTCTCAAATCCACCTACACTGCCCCAGTTTCTCCGCTGACCTCCAGTCTCACATCTCTAATAACCGCCTTTCAGACACTTCACATCCAGGAGACATTTAAGTAAAACATATCCAAAGCAGAACTCATCATCTTTCACCCTAAACCCTTCCTAACTCCTACATTCTCTAATACTATAGAAGGTAACATCATCCTTTCAGTACCCCAGACTCACAACCTAGGAGTCAGCCCGGACTCCTCACTCTCTCTCACCCCCCATATCCAACCTGTTGCCAAGGTCTGTCAATTCCACTTTTGCAGCATCTCTCCAATGTGCCCCCTTCTGGTGAAGGCCCTCAGCAACCTCATGCCTTGATTACTGCAATAGCTGTTGAGGGGTCTTCCTGCCTCAAGCCTCTCTTCATTCCACTCCATCCTCCATTCAGCCACCAACTCGTCAATCTTCCTAACATATCAATCTGACCATATAACACCCCCCCCACCAACTCCACCACTCAATAAATTGCAGGGGCTCCTTACCTCCTCTAGGATCAAACACAAAACGCTCTAGTTTGCCATTCAAAACCCTTTATATCCTGGTCCCCTCCCACCTTGCCATTCTTCTTATACCTCATTACCACATGTACTCTTCCATCCAGTGAAGCTGGCCTCCTGGCTATTCCATGAATGAGACATTTCATTGACCAACTCCAGGCATTTTTCATTGGATGTCCCCCATGCCTGAAATGCCCTCTTCCTCATCTCTGCCTATTGGTTTCCTTTATGTCTCAGCTAAAACTCTATCTTCCAAAGAAAGACTTTTCCAACCTATATTAATCCTAATGCCTTTGTTATCTTAATTATTTCAAATTTATCCTGGATATAGCTTGCTTTACATTTATTTGTTTGCATGTTAGATTGCGAGCTCCTGAGATCCAGACTGTCTTTTGTCTCTTTTTTATCCCCAGCACTGAGTGCAGTGTCTGGCACATAGTAGGTGCTTATTAAATGTTTATTGTCTAAACTATACGAGAAAAAAAAAAACTTAAAAACTTTTCTTCCCCTACAGAAAATCTGTCAGTTCTATCAGCCTTAGCTGTAATAGGTGTTTCTTCTTCAAATAGTGATACCTTATTCCAGAAACCCAGCTCTTTGGAATAGTGAAGAGCCCCAGCTAACTAGTGCCAGACAGCTTAAATCTATCTTTTTTTTTCTTTTAAGTTTAATGTATTTTAATAGCAAACTTATAGGAACAGCACAGAAAACAGACATTAAAAACATGTACTCACATACATATAAGACAACTCAGAAAAGTATAGTGAATGGATGGAATGTACTACATAAAAAAATTTATGCACCATAAAAAAACACCACCATTTAATTGCCATCAATAAGAAATTTACTTTTTTTTTTTTGCTTTTTTGAGGGGCAATTGGTGTTAAGTGACTTGACTAAGGTCACATGGCCAGTTTTGTGTTAAGTGTCTGAGGCCAGACTTGAACTCAGGTCCTCCTGACTCCAGGGCTGGTGCTCTATTCACTGCACCATCTAGCTGCCCTGAAATGTACTTATTTTTAAAAGTACAAATATGTCCAGAAAAATGTAACAGATTTATCTACAATTATTATAGAGTTGGACAGTTGAAACATTCATTGAAATATTTTTGACTCCATTAATGCTTTATGTCATTGCATTTATATTCAAAATTTACATACAAATGAAAACAGAAAAAAATTGTCAATACCTGATTCTATCCCCTATTTTTCCATTCAAAATCATATTCTTAGGTACCTTTTGATCCCATTGGAAAAATATCTAATATTCAAAACTATTGATAACAGGAAGAAGATTTTTTTTTCTGTTTTGAGAATGAAGAATGTTTCCCCTCATAGTGGAGTTGTGAGCATGCTCTCCACATGTGTGGTGTACAGGCTGTATATCTTTTGGTATGACTGCGACCCGTCTGGCATGGATAATACATTGGTTGGTGTCCTCAGACAGACCAACCAGACAGGTCTCCCCTTGGCTAGCAGGCCCCAACTGCTGCACTTTGCAAGTACAGATCGGTTTCGAAGTCTGGAGCAATTTCACATACCCAGCACCAGAGGGGAAATGTCCCAATCAGAAGTTAGTGAACTTCCGAAGGTCAGATTTCCCACAGAGCCCCAGTCCCTGGCCTCTAGATTCCTCTAGTACAAGGAGCTGCTTCCTGGGTGTTCAATAACCAGGGCATTTACCACTGGTTGGCGTGGTATGAGCCATATCCCTAAGAATGTCACCTTATGGTGATTCTGGTGCTGGAGAGTGACAGGAGGGGCTGTTTCTATTCTTTAACCTTGATTTCCTACTCACTGAGGGGGTGAAGGTAGGGATGGTCACTGTCAGAACCCTCAGTCTGATTTAGGATGGATGTTCCTAGTGACCTCCTGATGAACAGCTGACTGCTCAGCTGAACACATTGGACACCAGTCTAGGGGTTGCCCTTTTGACAAGCTGCCATGGGCTCTCTGGACTCAAGGACCCCAGTTTTCTTGACTCAGAGATTCTTTTAGTTTCCCATTCAGCTGAGTGGGAAGGAGAAGAGGCTCAGAAACAATGCTTAGTCCAGACAGCAAGGTTATTTTCTTCTTCCTACCTGTCCTCATTCCCACCTACAATATGTGTATATGCACATACACATATATGGCTGTATATATGCACGTATACACACACACATATACATATACACATACATACATATGGCTGTCAAGAAGCCACTGGACATCTGCTTGATGAATTTCTGTTTGATGAGATGAACCTGTTTCCACAAGTCTGTTTCAGTTCATCTAGCTCTTGTAGAAATGCGTCAAGCTCTGGTGTTACCTAATCTGGCCATGCTTATGCTACTTTGGACTAGGTACCCATTTCCCAGAGCTATTGTAAACCATACCCTATGTTCCTCAAGCCATTTCTTCCAGGAAGCTTTTGGTCCACTTAGTTTTCATTGCAGAAAACTTTGTTGGAGGAGGAGGAGGGAGGGAACAAGCATTTATTAACTACCTGGTATGTGCCGGGCTCCTTACAAATAGAGACAGGTGCTACTATTATCCCCATTTTTCAGTTGAGGAAACTGAGGCAGATAAAGGTTAAGTGACTTGCTCAAGGTCAAATATCTAGTAAGAGTCTAAGGCTGTATTTGAAGTGTTCCTGACTCCAGGTCCAGCACCCTGAAATTTGAGCAATTCCAGGGGTTCATGCTTATCTCCTCTAGTCCTAATCTATAAGGCCCAATTAGACAATTGAGGACAGAAAAGACATCTTTCCCTCATATCCTATCTGGGGCCTCTGGAAATAAGTGAAAATTCTTTCAAATCATGAGGAATTCCTGTGCTCAAACCACGGATGAGACTCACCAAAGGCCGCATCTAATTGTATCTCCTGAACTGATAGGCTGTCTCAAAGAATGTGCCAACTGAGCATGCTTGTCACTAATGGTCCTAACTGACTATTGTTTTAGGCAAAGAAGATGCATCTACATATTGATTTTGGACTGGACTTATGCTTATGTTGGCACAGGGAGCTCTCAGCAAGGAGACAGCAGATGCCGTGGAGAGTGGCAGGTGGCCTCAAAGTCAGGAAGACCCAAGAACAACTCATGTCCCTGACACATACGCACTGCACAACCCTGGCAAGTCACTTAACTGCTTGGTGACTTAAGCAACTCTCTAGAATATCAATTGTCAGATCATGTAAAAGAATAGAGACCACAGGATCATAGGATAATAGATCTAGGGAAACTAGGCGGCCCAGTGGCTAGAGTGCTGAAGCTGGAGTTCAAATCTGGCCTCAGACACTTCCTGTGTGACTGGGCAAGTCACTTAACCTCTGTTTGCCTCAGTTTCTCCATCTGTAAAATGGAGTTAGTAATACCACTATCACCTGCATCCCAGGTTTCATATGAGGATCAAATAAGATCATCATAGAGTGTTTAGCATGGTATCTGGCACATACTCAGTGCTATATAAATGTTAGTTATTACTGGCTATTGTTAGTCTCACTGCCTCATTATACAGATGAAGAAAATAGGCCTAGAGAAGTGAAATGGTTTGCCTTAGGCCATCCAAGGTGTGGGAGAGCTAGAATCTGAAGCCAAATCTTCGGACTGCAAATATAGTATTCCTTCCTTGACAGATGACCTGCAAGAAACTATTAGTACCACTTGCAGAGCAGCTCCAACAATGTGTCCTTTGCTGACAGGTTAATAGTTTGCAGGGGTGTGTATGTGCACATGTTTATTATACATGTACATATTGCATTGTTTAAAAAAAAAACCTAAGCATGCATTTTCATTCTCCTTCCAAAAAGATACTTATATTCTGTCCTACCTGTGATGCCTTTCAAATAGAGAATCTAGCCCTCAGTCTAAGTTTATTTGCTAAGGATGTTATCCATTAGTTTTGTGGCATTTTAGTACAATTTAGGAACACAAATGAAAGAAGCAAGCAGGAAATCGTTTCCCTTACCTTTGCTATAACATTGTCTGGTTCAATATTTAGCACTTTCTTCAAATCCTCTATTGCTTCATGGTACTTGTTTTGATGTTTATATGCAGTGGCACGTCGCATAAAAGCTGCAAATTGGCAAAAATATTTCCTTCAACATTTATACTGTAGATGGTCGTGGCTTATTTTGCAATTGAAGGAAAAATGCAAGTAGCACAAAACCATTAATTATGTAATTACTAAGGTGTATAGACACTAAACAAGTACCATTTTTCCAGCCTTGATTTCTTTTTTAGTCTTTCAATAGTAACAAAAAGCAAGGACAAGAAAATTTTAGAATATCCAAATTCTAATTTTAGCTTATTTCATATTAGTATCTCTCTTAGTGTACATTGCCATCAGTGAAATCTGCATTGCAGATTCCAAAGTAATTGGTAAAAGGTATTTCTGAGACATCAGGAAAGAATCCTTTGGACTACATGAATGCAGAAATCAGCTATATCTAGGGGTGGGCAATTTTATAAACGGAACTTAATATTAGAGATATTGATAGCATCATTGGTTTAAAACTCCATACACTTAATAGTATACTGCTGACTCCAGTAGACCCAAGAGAGCTCATGTCATAATAGTAACAATAACAATTCACATTTCCATAGTACTCTAAGGTTGGGAAAGAGCTTTCTTCATATCAGCTTTGGAAGGTAAGTGGTTTAAGCAATATTTCCTCCATTTTATAGATGGGGTAATACTCTCTGAGGTGAAATAACTTGCCCACAGTTATGTGTCTAAAACAGGACTTGAGAATAGGTCTCCTGATTCCAAGTCCACCATATCTTCCATTGTACCAAATTGCCTATAAAAATTATTAGCTTAATAGCTTAATGTGTCACAACTTTAGTAGAACTGGTCAATTTCTTTGTTAGAAGTCACTTAGTCCAACCCCAGGAAGCAATGTGGAGTAGTGGGTAGAACACCAAATCTGGAGTCAAGAACCTGAGTTCAAATCCTACTTCAGACACATACTAGCTGCAATACTAAGCAAATTATTTAAATGCTCTGGGCCTCCATTCCTTCATCTACAAAATGAGGGAGAAGCTGGACTTGACCCATGGCCTCTAAGGTCTTCTGTAATACTGAATTGATAATCCTATGAATTCCCTCATTTTACATATGATGAAACTCAGATCGAGAGACTGCAGCTGGCTCAATCTAGGTCACATCAGGAGTCAGCTTAGAGTTTGAGTTGAGATTCTCTGACACCAAATCTAATTCTTTTTCTAATTAAGGAGACTAACATGAAGGAGAAAAGTCAAAATTGGACATTACAAACAAAAAGACTCTACTGAAACTAATGTTTATGACTCATTTTACCCTTTAAGTTTCCAGGTTCTAACTCTAACACTTTTTCACAATCCTGAAGAGCATTATCCCAGTTCTTTAGTTTGATTTCTGCTTGAGCTCTGTTGTTATATGCAGCCACTGTGGGAGATACCGATATGCTCCTGTAATAGTAAAGAGAATCTATTTACCAAAAAAGCTTAACTTGTTAGACCTCAAAAGTACATGTGTATGGGTATATGTGTATATATAATAGCTCAGATAAAACTGTAAAGCAGTCTAAATAGATAAAAGCTGATAAAATGAAAAATGAATATAAGCAAAAACACTCTCATGCAACTAAGTTTATAGCAAAAGTTTTAAAATATATTTTATCACTAAAGCTTAGACCAGAATATAGAGGTAATAGAGGACTACTTTAACTACCCAAGATGACCGGTTGATAATCTATTCAGTAGACCACAAATGCCAAGCAGATTTTAGATTACTATGAAAACAATTTTCTAGTACAGAAGGTAAAAGAATAATTTAGAGCAAATCATCTTCTTGTTTTCATTTCTTTGCTAATAGAAAATAATCTTTATTTTCTATTTTATTTTCTAATTTTATATTATTTAAAATAATAGAAAGTAAATCTTTGAAGTAATGATCACAAGATCAGCTGAATTTAAGACCCATAGGGAGAGAAGAGAAGCCAACAGGATTAAGAAAATGAATTCTAAGAATGAGAATGTTATGAGCTTCAGGGTAGGAGTGGGAAGGATCTAGCAGAAACAAAAACTAAGGAACAAAAGGGCCCCACGAATCTGGCTGCTGTTCAGAAAAGTGTACGATGTTCTGGAACAAATTATACATGTGTATAGGAAGCATAAGGACAACAAGAGATTCAAGTTAGCTATAAACTCTGAGAAGGAAAATTACAGGCAGAAACGGGAAAAGTAATAAAAGGTGAAAATAAGTTCAGATTACTGATGTAAGTATAAAAGCACTGCACGGCTAAGACAAGACGAGAAGATGCCGACCTGAGGAGAGATGATGCTTGTGGTGGCCTTTAACTCCTTTTGTTCAAATAGATCATTGAAAAGAGAAGGAATTCAGAAATGTCATTGCCATGATAGTCAAGGGCCTCCACAAAAGCCCTGCCTGATCTTCCATCAGCTCAACCAAGGTCTACCAAGCTGAAAGGTTTGAAGTACAATGGCTCCAGCAACAGAATCAATCTGCTACCCGAGGACCCACCTAGCTAAGAGCAGAGAGGCTCTGGTTAGCAGATGCCAAGAAGCCCTAGCTGGAGGAGATGTGTGGGCCCATTGAAGAGATCTGGGCATCACTGGCTACCTAGATAACGACCACAAAGACCGTGGTATTTTTATGTCCATAGTGGTGGCTGTATACCCACACCCTGCTGCCTGGCCAGAAGCTGTGACAACCACCATCTATAGCAACAGAGCAGGATAATTGAAGCCATATGCACAGGTTGGTTTGATTCGATGTGCATTGTAAGGTTCATGCTCTCCAAAAACAATTAAATCTTATGCTACTGAGCCTTAAGGCCCCAAGCCCTTTTCATTCACCCTGTAACCGAACCCTCCTATGTGTGTTTGTTCCGCCTATTAGAATGTGACAACCCACCCCCTCCCATACCCATTAAGAGTAGGGACTGCCTCAATTTCCTAGCTGTATCTCCAGTACCTAGCACTGTGCTTGGCATATAATAAGTGCTTAATAAATGTGTTTCCATCCCTTCATTTATCCATTCATTCTGAGGCTTGTTTATTATGAACATTTTCTATAGAGTTTATAAAAGAACATGGATAAGAATCTCATAGGATGAAAAGGCATGGATAGGTTGCAATATGTACTGGAAGAAGCATTACCTATATTAGTGAGAAGAAAGGAATATAGACAAGAAAGAAAATTACTGGTGAAATATCTGAACTGAGGGGCAGCTAGGTGGCACAGTGAATAGAGCACCGGCCCTGGAGTCAGGAGGACCTAAGTTCAAATCCAGCCTCAGACACTTAACACATACACACAAAACTAGCTGTGTGACCTTGGGCAAGTCACTTAACCCCAATTGCCCTCCAAACCCTGCCCCCCCCCAAAAAAGAAATATCTGAACTGAAAAAGGACAACTGGAATATATACCTTTAAAATTAAAAATAAAACAAAACAAAACATGATCCAATTCTTCCTTGTTACCAAAGGCAGTCACTCCCAATTGGGGGTTTGGAATGCTAGGATCAAACTCCTAATCTCTACCACCAGCCCAATGTTTTAATTAACTAAACTAGAGGCAGTGTGGTACAATGTTAGTCAGTCAATAAACATTTATTAAGCACCTACTACGTGCCAGGCACCATGCTAAGTGCTGGGGCTACAAAAAGAGGCAAAAGATAGTTCCCACCCTCAAGAAGCTTACGGTCTAATGGGGGAGTGAACAAGTAAATAACTATGTACAATAAGAAAGCTACATATGAATTAAATAGTGAATACTTAAGAGAAGTAAGACACTGGAATTAAGAGGGTGTGGGAAAGGCTTCCTTAGGACAGTGGAGTTAAACTCAAATAGTAAGAAGGTCACACACCATACCTAAGGATCCCTAAGGTCACATATTGCATAGAAAACCACACACCATCATCATCTATGTTCTACTGCATTTTAATTTATTTTGAAAAATATTTCCCAATTACGTTTTAATTTGGTTCAGGCCACACTTAGGAATGATGTGGGCAGTGATACCTCTGCTATAGAAGGTGGGATTTGAATTGGAACTTAAAGGAAAACAGGGAAGCCAACAGACAAAGATGAAAAGAAAGCTGACCCCTGAGGCAGAGGACTTGGGTTCTGATTCTGCTTGCTATGCTAACTACTTGTTGGATCTTAAAAAAATTACTTAACCCTCTAGTTCTCAGTTTCCTCATCTATAAAGTGAGAGGTAGCCAAGATTGCTTCTAAGGTCCCTTCCCTTATGACTCTATAACTAATCAAAGATATAATTTTATGCACTATCATAGTAAAATTTTGCTGCATTACCACCACATTAACTGATAGAACTGATGTGGCAGTAATATCATAAGATTCAGTTAGAAAACTGTTATTTGTTCACTGCAAAGTTAGGCTACTCAAGAATTAGCTTCAAACAGTTTAGAAAAGACTTATTAGAAACATAGTTTGTTTCTTACACACAAGAAAAAAAATTTCCTCTTTTCCATCCCAAAAAGGAAAAAAAAACTTAAGTTATATTCTAGTCTCAACTTTACCACAAACTTAGATAAGTGTCTCCACTTCTTAGGTCCGTTACTTCATATGGCAAATAATGGAGCTGGAGCAAATGATCTACCAAATTCTGTGTGAATCTATCTCCAGAAAAGAGATCCATTTACTTAATAATTTGGTAATCGCTAAATGAAAATTGGGGAGCAGCACAGTCTCAGCACTGGTTACAAGAATTAAAGTAAGAACATTTCCCTGCTGTACCTCGGGAAGTTAGAATCTGAGCATCTCTCCTCCTCTCCAGGACCCAGAGGACCAGTCTTCAGTTCTTGGATTTCTTCATGAGCACATCTTAATAATTAATATACCATGCCACTCCATTACCTCCTTGTATCTAGACTACTCCTGAATATGTTTTGTTCTTTCCAGTCCTCAATTCCTAAGTCCAAATTCTCAGTGAGGACTAAATGTGCCTACTTTTATTATCTCTAGTTTACCCTATTTATTCATACTTTTGTGTCATTTGAGGCCTTGGGTCTTATGGTTGGCTCTCTTATTACATATTTTCTCATGTAAATTACTGGTATTAAATTACTATCACTCTTCTTCTGACTTGCTTCTTTCCATGATATCTAACTTGGCAAATTTTGTGGGTAATTTTTTCCTTCCCTTTTCCTTCTCAGCTTAAACTTTAAAACCTTCTTAGAGACAAATAACTCCAGGAAATTATATTTTTTACCAGTATTTACTTTATAACATTTTATATTTTATATTTATATATACACATGTATGTATATGTATGTGTGTGTGTGTATATATGTATATGTATGTTGTGTCCTTTAATAAGCTCCTTGGGAACAGGGGCTGTTTTTCTTTTTATCTCTCCTACCTCCCCCCGCCCCCCCATCCCTCCCCAGGCCCATAGGGCCTGGCATGTACTAGCTGCTTAATAAATGCTTGTCCATTGATTGACTAGAGGTACTCTATCCCTCACCATAATTCCTATATTTTAAGTTACCACCCAGAAATCTGAATCTCAGGTACTGTCTCTGGTTTTGGCTTCTGTACACTAGAACTCTTCTGGTTTTCCTCTAATTTCTCCCCTCTCCCTAACTATAGGTGTTCCAGAGGAATGAATCATTGCCACTCTACATGTTATCATGGGCACTATTCTTTTCTTTGGTGATTTTTCCTTTTAGCTTTAATGTCACCTTTATGCTGATGATGTTCAAACCTTTATTTCTAACTTTATCTCCAACTACCACAAAGCTGTGTCCATCTTGATGCTTCTTCTCACCAGCTCAAACTCAACAGATGCCAAACCTGAAGAGTCCCCCCATTCATTGGATCCTGTAACCGACACACATAGGTGCCTTCACTCCATTAGTGGTACCAATGTTCTCTGAGGCAGATATGGTGGGAATCCTTGACTTATGTTTAATGTCATGAATAGAAAAGAGTATATGCAGAATCTCACCATCAATGTTGGGACATTTTAAATTTCCTCTTCAATACTAACAAATACCTTCAGCATTCACATCCTCTTCTTACCCATTGTCACTACTAGGAGTAAGAGTAGTTCACATTTATATAGCACTCTGATGGTTTGTGGGCAGCTAAGTGTCACAGTGGGTAAAGTGCAGGGACTGGAGTCAGGAAGACTCATATTCCTGAGTTCAAATCTTTTCTCAGACACTTACCAGCTGTGTGACCCTGGGCAAGTCTTTTAACGCCATTTGCCACAGTTTCCTCATCTGTAAAATGAACTGAAGAAGGAAACGGCAAAACCACTCTAGTATCTTTACCAAGAAAATTCTACATGGGGTCTGGAAGAGTTGGACATGACTGAAAAATAACTGAACAACAACAACTGATGATTTGCAAAGTGCCTTACTTATATTATCTCACATGATCCTCACAACAGCCCTGTGAGGCAGGGGCTATTATTATCCCCATCTTGTAGATGCAGAAACTGAGATGTAGAGTGGCTAAGTAATTTGTCAGGTGTCACACAGATACTTCTGTGGTAGGATTTGATTTTTGAGCTTCCTAAATCTGACCCTATATCAGAAAATCACCAAAGTGATCTCTTTAATTATGTCAATCCTGGCATCTCATATAATTTTGAGTTATATGTGAGAGACATTTTGAACAAAACCAAATTCTCTATGAAAATCAACACACTCCCAAAGAATGGGATCTTATATTCAATATCCATATCAGTGAGCTATATGAATGAAAAAACATATCCCACTTAGAAAAAGAAAAACCAAAACCAACTTACCTGGTATAATACGTCACCGCCTCTTCATAGTCCCCTGAACTGAAAGCTTCGTTACCTTTTTCTTTCTCACGAGTAGCTAAGAAATCTTTTTCTTTGTCACTAAGACCTAGAAAAGAACATCTTTGCTGCATATAAAAAGGGCTAGAAACTTAATAACAAAACTAAGAGAATTTAATTTAAAAAATAGGAACTAAAACTTTTACGATCACAAAGTTTTCTTTAAAAAATGGTTCTATCATTCTGGGTGTCTTGTGCTGGATTTATTCTGAGGGCTTTTTGGGTTGTTGTTGAGTAACATTAATCTTTGTTGGCTCCTAAAATGGACTAAAGAACTGTTACATCATGCCTCAAACCTGTTTTGTATGTGACTGGCAAACAAAGGAACTGAGGGGCTTTGAAGAAGAAAGAATTTTAAAAGGAGGATAAACAATTGGGTAGATGGTGAGAAAAACTGGATTTATTTGAAGTCATATAACCCCAATATAATAAATCATTTTCTTTAGTGGTAAGTGCCAGTGACAAGATAGGGTTTGATTGGGGGTGGGAAAAGTAGCTTCGGGGGGAAGGGAGGAATTTACAAACCTTCCAACAATTTTAAAATTGTATTTTCAAGCCCTTAAAGATGTCATCCAGTTTATTATCAAAGGTCAATGTAATACAAAAGAAATTTCAAAACTTGCTAAATTAACTTATGTTGCAATTACCTATTGTATCAATATTCTTCTCAATTTTAAGTGAATGTGACTTGATATTTGGTGAAGTATTTTCTTTATAATCTTCATCGATCTTTGAACATTCTTTTTCCACATCAAATCTTAAATGAAAGAAAAAAAATAAAATGACTTTTATAATGGAACACATGGAAGACTTCAAAACAACAAAGGAAAGTTTAAGTATTACTATATTTATGTTTCCTTCAGTGTGCCTTTGAGAACCTATCCAATCAACAAATATGTACTGAAATATGGCATTAAACTAGACAAATGTGACCTCTGTATATTGGTTTAGTGTTTATATGGTGCTTTACACAAGTGACATTCCACCTTCCTTTCCTGTGCCTTCCCAGAGGCTGTCCCCATGCTTGACATACTCCCTCCTTACCATCCCTTCTTAGAATCCCTAATTCTTCTCAAAGATCAGCTCAAATGCCACCTGCTCTATGAAGCCTTTTCTCATCTCCAGCTTTCTTCTCCCCACCTCCTGCCACCACCTTGTGTCTTCTGTACAGAGGTATACCAAAATTAACACAAGGTTTTTAACTTTAGTATGTGTTGCATAGAATGTAAGCTCTCTGAAGGCAAGACCTATTTCATTGTTGCCTTCTGTATGCCTCGTACTTAGCATGGTGACTGGCACACAGTAGACACTTAATGAATACTTGTTGATTGATTGATCTTGTTTGATCCTTATCACTGCTTTATGAGTAGTTAGTACCTACAGTTAGTTACTTCAGATTCCTATTTTAGAGAGGCCAGAAGAGTTAAACAAGTGACTTGCCCAAGGTCATACAGTTATCAAGTTTCATAGCCAGAATTTGACCCAGGTTTCTCCCCGCTTCAAGTTCAGCATTCTTTTCACAATACCACACTGCTTCTCAATATAGCCTCATGTTACAAATTATACTTACTATAGTCTTTTTGTTTCATTTAATTTTATTTTTTTTTAATTATTTACTTTTAGTTTACAACATTCAGTTCCACAAGTTTTTGAGTTCCAAATTTTCTCCTCCTCCCACCTCCCCTGCCATGGTGGCATGCAATCTGATATAGGTTCTCCAAATACCTTCACATTAAACATTAGTCAAGTTGTAAAGAAGGATTATAGCCAATGGAATGAACAACGAGAAAGAAGGAATGAAACAAAACAAAATGAAAAAGAGAGAGAGCAAGTAGTCTGCTTCAATCTGCATTCAGACTCCATAATTCTTTCTCTGGATGTAGACAGCATTTTCCATCATGAGTCCTTTGGATCTGTCTTATAACCTCATATTGCTGAGAAGAGCCCAGTCTATCAAAGTCAGTCATCATAGATATGATGTGTCTGTAATTGTATACAATGTTCTTCCTTGCTATAGTCTTAACAAATCTACATTCTAATGAGAACTTCTAAAATAATCAAAACCTATACCATATTTGGCCTTACAGAACAAAATCACGAAACATCTTTCAATTCTCAGGCATTGTGCCTTGTTGGATAGGAAAGATATTACTGCTCAATCTTATAGTAATAACACTTAATAGCTGTGTGACCCTGCACAAATCACTTAACCGTGTTTGCCTCAGTTTCCTAATCTATAAAATGAGCTGGAGAAGGAAATGGTAAACCATTACAGTATCTCTGCCAAGAAAACCCTAAATGGGGTCATGAAGAGTAATGGTAACAGAAAGTAGTAGGGGATAAGAATTGGACCTGTGAGTTCACTGATACAATACTGTAATGTAGTAATAACAATATAATGTTATGATGATGATGATGATGATAACAGTATTCTCAGTATACTAGGTACTTTGCAAAATATTACAATCACCCTGGGAGGTAGGTGCCACTATTATCCTCATTTGTAAAATGGGGAAACTGAGGCAGAGGTTAAACAACTGGCCAGGGTCAAACAGCTAGTGTCTGAGGCTGCATTTGTGTTCAGGTCTTCCTGATTCCAGGAAGCTTGATCTACCACACCACACAGTTGCCTAGTGTGGCAAGTTCCAGACAAAGAGCTGCTTCTGTTAATGCAGTTTGGGACTTTCTCTACAATTTATAGTCTGAGAGAGATGCCTAGGACACTGAGAGGCTAAGTGACTCACCTAGGGCCACACAACTGGTGTGTATTAGAGGCAGGACTTGAGGAGGGGAATACAATTTATTGAAACTTTACATTTAGAAAAAAAATCCACAGAATAAATTACGCCAAGAATTTAAATTTCCGGTGATTTTGCTTTGTGTGTTCAAGGTAGTGTGGCATGTGCAATAAGAACTGTGCTGGACCCAGAAGCAGGAAGAGACCCAAGTTTGAAGGCTCTGACACAGACTAGCTGGCTGACCCTAGTCACACGATTCCTCTGGGTCTCAGTTTTCTCACCTGTACAACTGGGATGATAAATGTGGAAATGCCTCACAAGACACTACGAATGTAGTATGGCCTCACAAGGCAGTTATGAGGACCAAATGATAGCATGAATGGCAGTCACTTTGTAAAACTTCAGGGCTATACAAACATCAGCTGTTATTATTATGATTTATTAAACAGCCTTGGACTCAAACTAAAGATATCTCTGTCCCTCCCCTCTAACTGGTGGGTGGAGAATCAAACTTCTGCCAATGCCTTCCTTTTATAGAGGGCAGACACTGGACTCTCAGTTCTCTCTGGTCTGCACCTACTGCTCTGTTTGGTTTAGACACCACAGAACAAAACGCCCCTGGCCAGGTACCTCCTGGTGTCCCTTCTTCCACCCTCCCCCTTCTATATCCTTTTGTGCGTTGTTTCCCCCTTTAGATTATAAGCTCATTGAGGGTAGGTATGGCCTTTCTTTTTATCAATTGTATTCCCAGCACTTAGCACAATCCCTGGGACTAATATAAATAATATAAACAAATATAAATAAGGGCTAAATAAATTTTGACTGGATTAGATATTTAAGAATTTTATGGTATTTCATTATTTTTCAGAAACAAATAGACAAAGCTAAGGAAATAGATATTATAATACAAATTTGCTTACTTATCCCACTCTGCATAATCTCTTGGTACTTTCTTCTTCTGAGAGGATCTAGATTTATTATCTTTCTCCTGAAGGAAGAATAAAGCCAAGTTTTACAAATTAATTTTTTTCTTCAGGTCTTATTGTGATTCAGATGTAGAACCTTAGGTCAGAGTAAGCAATTATTATTACTCCAGGCAAGGTAGCTACATTCTCCCCAGTTGATGGACTTGGGGAGTTACATCTCTAAGAGTAGACTCGAGAGGATGGAGGTAGACCCCAGGTCTACTAACTCATTCCCCCATGTTGTTTGCTTATAGAAGGAATCTGATATAGTTGGGCAACACCACCTCACTGAGGTAAAGCCCAACAAAGTTTATTTTGTTCCAGCAGTAAAGGTACAGGGTTTGATTCCTGCAACTGATTCTCAAGGGAAATACTGATGCTGGGTTGGTGGGGAATTGGTGGAAAATCTTGGGGTATATGAAATCAATTCAACTGCCTCCCTATGTTGTACCAGTCTATGTGGCCTCTGGGAGAAAAACCAGGTGCTATTCCATTCTGGCATTCATCAGAGCAGTCCCAGGGATCAACCAGTTTTTAAAAAACAAAAAACCTTTTGTTCAGCCCTGGCTGGAAGCTGGGTTAAGAACTGAATTTCCAGATTTTTTGCCCCCCAGGGTATCTGGCAGTCTGGGATTTGCATGGCAGATTGGGATTTAATATTAATTTGTATTACCAACTGTAAACACTTTTATAAAACAATGACCTTAGTAAAAGTAAGTCAGTGAGACAAAGCTCAAAACAATGAAACAGGAGTAGCTACATAGGGGCCCAAACTGAGTGGTTTGATTGGTAGATGCAATCACACCCTTAGGTAATCATAGAACCTGGCACCACCCACATAGAATGGACTGATAACCAACTGCCCTAAGAACCTGGGGAAGGAAAAGAGACATTGACTGGCTGATGACCACAGTACCCTCTAGTGTTCAGTGGTACCCATTACATGAAAAATTAAAAACCATATAATTGCTTTACAAATAACCTCTCTTAGGTAAGTAAAAATTTACTCTGGATAGGTATTTAAGGATGCTGACAATGTTTACTTCGTTATTTCTCATAGGGGTAGAGTTTCCTTTGCCCTTTAACAGACATGCTCTAACAAAACTTCAGTTAGCCCACAACTACAACACAGCAGAATTGTTCATTAAAGAAAGCCTTGAGAATGTAGGATTGTGTGTGAGGTGAGGCCTGAAAATAGCCCCTGCCTTGAACAGGGACATCAGCTTTAGAAGAATGAGGGGCAAGTGGCATGAACTTGAAAGAAGAGCAGGGGAGCCCCACAGGGCATTGACAGGAGGTGCAAACTTGGAGGATTGCAGCCTTATGGAAACGGAGAGGAGCAAGGGGGATGGAGGGAGGGAGATGGACAGAGAGGGAGAGGGTGAAGGAAAGGGAAAGAGAAAGAGGGAGGAAGGGAGAGAGAGAGAGAGAAAACAGAGCTATAGAGCCATGGGAGAAGTACCATAGGCAGGGTTGGTTCACATTAGATTTCTAGATATTGGCTACCCTGCCCCACTTCTCCAGGACTGGAAGGCTGAGGCAGGCCAGGGGTACTCAAAAGTGATACAACATTTACTTCCAAACCCACCATGCTCCCTGCTTGGATAAAGGATAAAAAGATGGAAGAGAGCCAGAGGGCAGATTCCTGGATACAAATAGGGAACAGAGTTCTTCTGTGCAGTTATATTCCAATAGGACTGTCAATATCCTATTATAAAAATAAATCCTGTAGGCCAGCAAATCCTTGTCTGGTGAGATACATGACAGTAGTCATTAAGAACAGAGATTTGGGAAAAGATTTTTTGAAAGGAAGGAGATCTACCTTTGCTACAGTCCAGGTTGAACCCCAAGAGGGAAGAGTGGACACTGACCCCTTATAAAAGGTTTGTGAGCAAAGGAGGTACATTAACATCATGCCCTGAAGTGAGTTCAAGCTTTCTCATAAACAGGAAGGTCTAAAGTAGAGACGCCATTTTATATACATATTGTCCTAGACCTCACTGAGGTAATCCCTTGAGGCAAATGCAAATAGAACCCAGGCAGAATCAGCCTCCTGTGTGGTGTTCATACTCCATGGGGGGGTTGCCCAACACACCGTTTCTAGGTGGGGTGCCCTGTGCTTTGCCACACACAATCATATGGGCCACTATTCTTTCGGAAATTGGATGCAGGCAGACCACACCAACAAAATTTCCTCCCACATGGTGCAAAATAGATAATCTTTTCTTTTCCAGCATCCTTTTCCCAGAAATCTCTAAAGTCAAGTTCAAAATAGATGTCACTAAACTGATGAACTATGAGCCAGAGTCTACAATCTATTTCCAGAGTCTGGTTATCTCCATAACAATTCTACCTGGACAGAGAGCCCCAAAGTCAGGATTACATCTATGAGAAAAAATCTTAAGTTTTCCCAATAAAGAAATGGTAAAAGGATCATTTTTATAACAATCATTTGATAATAATTTGATAACAATCATTTTTAAAAGAATGGCAAATTATGAACCTCTATATGAAAGAGTATTATAATTAAAGAACTCAGATACTCAAATGGATCTACTACCCGGAGATTCAAATAGCCAGCCAGCCATGCTGCACATTGTGAGCAACTGGTCCATGTTCTCCCCTAAATTTGCCATAGGAGGTCCACCCAGTGTGCTGGAGTCCTTCCTTTTTTTCTCCTGCCATCAAGAGGACCCCAGTGGAGCACTCTGGCTATTCTCATAGCATGTCCTGGCCTCACCACATAACTGGTTCATTTTTATCTTTTTATCACGTAATTTCTTGATGACATCTTTTACTTCTGTTCTTCAGAGTTCCTAACTAGTTATATCTTGCAGCTTGCTCACAACACTCTCTTCCCACAACGAGCCTCTGCATTACCCTCTGTATGTTATTCATTTTTAATGCCTCAGAGACTGGTGTATTTCATGTCTTACTGACATACAGAAGCACAGGTAAAAAGCTGGCATTAAAAAGATGGGTGTTTGCTTCCATGGGTAGCTTGGAATCAATAAAGGATCCCCCAACATTGCTTCACAATTTTTCTCAGAGCAATCCAGGATGTTCTCTTCCTCCTATTCATCTCTAGACCTGACTTCTCCATCTGTATTACCTGTCCTAGATATACATTCTGATGGAAAAGTTCTATGTGTTGTGTTCATCGAAATGTAGGTTGTAATCCAAGCAATAGACTTTTTCTTTAAAAGCAATTGGGGTTAAGTAACTTGCTCAAGGTTACATGGCCAGTCTTTATTTATGTGTGGGTGCTCAATTTTCTGAGGCCGGATCCAAAATTGGGTCATCCCAATTCCTGCAGTTTAATTTGACTCAACACGGGAAACCTCACCCGGACACGGAAAGGATTGATAGATTGATAGCTCTTTCTCAATTCTGTGGGGGGTGGTGGTGGTAGAGTGATTTGTCTGGTTAATTCTGATAACGAAGGAGACTCTGGCATGCTAACTAGTTAAGCGACCCCCGAGTGGTCAGCGTCTAGCCACCCTGAGGCAATAGACTTATCATCTGCTTGGTCTTTTCAATGTGGATGACCAGGTCAAAATGGTTTGATTAATTACAAGTAAGAGGAACACAAATTAAAACAACTCCAAAGTTTTATCCCAAAAAATTGCCAAAAATAGATATAGTCATAGGATCATAGATTTAGAACCTCTGAGACAGAATTTGAACCCAGGTCTTTTTGACTCTGTCAATGACAGAAGGAAGACAGGCACACTAACATGTCAGTGGATCTATGAATTTATCCAACCCTTCTGGAATTGTCTAAGAAAAGTCACTAAACTGCTCATACTCTTTGGCCTAGAGATCTCACTATTGTCTGTTCCATGAACAAGACTCTCCGTATCTCTGCTCTGGGTATCTTCTCTGGCTCTCCCTTAGGCCTGGAACACTCTCCCTCCTCTGCTCCAATTTCTGACCTCCCTGGTTTCCTTTAAGTCCCAACTACAATTCTACTTCCTACAGGAAACCTTTCCCAACTCCTCTTAATTCCAGGGCCTTCTCTCAGTTAAGTATTTCCTATTAATCGGGTACTTAGCTTGTGTTGTATATTTTTGTTTACCTGCAGTCTTCCCCATTAGATAGTAAGTTCCTTGAGGGCAGGGACCATCTTTTGCCTCTTTTTTTATGCCCCAGAGCAGCACACAGTGCTTGCCACATAGTAGGTGCTTAATGTTTATTAATTGATTGCTATACCTCAAGGAGTTCAAAGATAGTAAAATCCCACATATACCAAACTTTCATAGCAGAACTTTTTTGGATACCAAACATCTGGAAACAAAATAGGCTACCATTAATTGGGAAATGGCTAGACAAATTATTGTATATAAATGTGCAAGGTTGTGGGTCTGAGTGGCTGAATTTACATATAAAAAGTTCAAGGCAGAAGATGAAGAATTAGACAAGACCAGGAACTGGTCCTTTGGGCATTGATTGTTTCTGTACCTTTATCTACCAAGTCTTTTCCATAGATAAGCCATAGAGAATCAGATTGTTATTGTTGTTTTATAAATAGAGAATCAGTATTCCAGAACTGTTTGGGGTTACTGGGCCAATGGCCATGGTCCATCTTAAGGTCCACCTTACATAAATATGAATTTTGGAAGTATAATGGATAATTGTTATAAACCAGGGTGAGGTCTTTGACATAGGGAACTTAGCCCTATACCAGGAAGAGAGGTCAAACTATGAAATTAAAGTCTAAGGGCATTAGTTTTCTGGGTCAATCCTGCTTTTTGTTCCTGCCTAAAAGATGGGAGACATCAGAGTTAAAATTCTGAGGAAACAGAAATACAGATACTTCTGCTAGGTTCCTGTTCTTTTTGAAAGACAGCTAGGTGGCATAGTAGATAGAGGCTGGGCTAGGAGTCAGACACTTATGTGACTCTCAGCAAGTCACTTAACCACTATCTGCCTCAGTTTCCTCAAAGGTAAAATGTGTATATTAATAGCACCCATCTCACAGTGCTATTGTGCACTTAGCACAGTGCCTGGCACGTACCAAGCACTTAATAAATGTTTGTCCCCTCCTTTTAAACATGGCCAGGCATATAACAGAATAAGTGCAATGACATCAATGATCCTGTAGCATCAGATGTGTAAGCTGACCCTTCTTGCATGTACCATGGCTATATGCGCTCTCTTCATGTGTTCCTTTCCATTTGTGAACTCTATGTCCCTTCTTCCCACTGACACTCTCCTATTTGTGGGAGGATACACCCCAAGTTTGTGAGGGAGGTGTTTTGTTGCTACTGTTTTTACTGTGCCATATCAGTAAATGCCCTTTGCTTTAAGTTCCATCCTCTGGCTGACTAGAGTCAAGGTAAACATCCTGGTGGGGGCTTGTGGGCTCTGGCTTTAGGGATGTGGGTCCAGCAAGCACCTCAAGCCTTGAGCAGTCATCTTTGCCATTCTTTTCATATCCCCACCATTGTAGGTGCTAAATAAATGTTTACTGACCAGCTCCCTTGACCTTCTAGCATAAACTGGAGAGGTGACGGGCAATCTGAAGAGAAGCTGCAAATTCAATGGAATGTTCTTGCTCCATGAGACAAAAGTGAAGAATTTGGTGTCATACAACTCTCAGATACCAGCACTATATTGGGTGACTTTGCTAAATTGTTTTTCCTGTTATAAGGGAAGAGAGCTTATTAGATGGGGGAAGAGGGGGATGGAGAAATGACTGTGTTGTAAAAACACACCAATCAAACTTACCGGTAGTTTTTTAAAAGCCATAAGAGCAAAGACAAGAAGTTTAAAAAAAAAGAACAAAACAGAAATGGAATACAGGATGGTTAAATAAAGATGAGGGGGTCAGTGTAGTCAGGGATTCCTGGGGGAAACCGAGACTGGTGATATAGATGACTATCACAAAATTGTTATTACCTGAAGCTGAGGTGGGTCAGATCTATGACCCAGAGAGGAAAAGATCCCATGTCTCCAAGGCAGAAAGAAGGAGCTCAATTTAGGGCAAAATGTGGAAATGGGGGCATAGGGGGAAGAGTCGAAGTCCAGAAGGGCCTGTGGAACTCTCCTGACCTCTGTCTCATAAAGACCCTCTCTTCCTTTAAGAGGCAGTTTGTGTGCTATCTTGTGCGTGACATCTTTCCTAACCCCCTCCCCTAAGTAACAGCAACCTTCATTCCTTCATCCCTTCAGCTGTGTATACACATATATGTGTACATAAACATATATGTGTGTGTGTGTGTATATGTATGCTGCACATACCGATGTCTGTATTTGTTGTCTCCCCTGTTAGAAATTAAGTTCCTTGAGAGTAAAGATTATTTCATCTTTTGTTTGGTCTCCCAGAGCCTAACACAGTGGCTAGCATACAGTAGGTGCCTAATGAATATTCAGTGATTGACTGAAATAATTTGAGGACAAGGACTGTCTCGTTTTCATTTTCATATTCCTAGAATCTATCAGAGAGCTTTGCATACAGTAAGCACTTTAATAACTGTTTATTGAATTGAAAGGGAATAGGGAATGCCTTAGAGGAGATTATTTAATGTTTCAAGTCTACACCAAACCAAACAACAGGAGACTGTCCCTGTAATTTCTCCTAACTGTATATAGTCTGTACCATGACACTCCCATACACTCTCTGACAAAATATGCACACACGCAGTGGATTATGGCTATCGAGGTAGAAGAAGTAATAGGAGAAGAAAAAATGGAAAAAGCTATGATCTCAGGGGTTCCATTTATAGAGGAGAAACTTTTCCCTTTGTACTTCTTAGAGACAGGGTGTCAACTGGAAGAGGGTAATAGGAAACAGACAACTGAAAAAAGACACCTATACGTAACATCTCCACCTATAGGTAACATCTTCCCCCACACCCCCATTCCTCCAAGAATCTCTGGCCAAAGCTATGTAAAAACTTGTTTAAGGGCCAGCTAGGTGGTGCAGTGAATAAAGCATGGGCCCTGGAGTCAGCAAGACCTGAGTTCAAATCCAGCCTCAGATATTTAACACTTACTAGCCATGTGACTTTGGGCAAGTCACTTAACCCCAATTGCCCTGCCTTCCCCCCTCCAAAAAAATAAAAATAAAAACTTGCTTAAAAAGAAATCCAAATACCTTGCCAGTATTAAGAGGGCTATTTGTACCACGGACTGGAGGCAGGTGGCCTTCCAATTCCTGAAATGGGTCAATTTCATGAAAATGCATCTTAGAGTCTTCTTTTTTTATTTCCGATACCCAACTCTAAGAAAGAAAAAACAATGACAGGAAAACAGAGTTTAAAATATTCAATCAATTGGGTTACAATAATATATAATTAACTCAATTATTCAGGGATTAACAATAATTTGCATTATTCTTTTAAATCAAATTAAAACCAAGAAGATATTATTTTTAAAAAGCTAAATTTATAAAGATAACAAAAAATTCAATATGTGGGATTTTATTTTCCTAGATGAAAATGTGCCTTTGTAATAAATGTGCAGATACAAATAACTGAAGGGAAAATAAGTATTCATGAATTTATCTATTCAATAAAGGCTAATGACCCATTTCTTAGCACATTGTAGGGGCTTAATAAATGCTTGTTGACTTGAAATGACAATAACCTCTAAATTGATGTGAAATATCAACCAAAATACCAATGATATTACTGTGTGCCTTTAGAGATATAAAACTAGATAAAAGCATAACTATATATATATGGAAAATCAAAGAGCCAAGAATATCAAGAGTAATGAGGGAAGGGGTGCTGAAGAAGGCAGATTTGCTTTAATGGGCTTTTAAATATATTATAAGGCAGTTATGATCAAAGTCATTACTGGGGGGAAACAGAAGAATATTAATCTATCAGTGACCTATGATTTTGTAGGTGTAGAAATTCAGTCCAATCTGTCTAGTATCTTCATTGAGTGTTCCTTGAGTCTCAGAGAGAATCAGTGACTTGGCCAAGGCAGTCACAGCTAGGAAATGTCAAATGTAGGATATAATACTAAACTTCCTGCCTCTGAGTCCAGAAATTCTATCCATTATATGACACTGACTCTCAGAACAGAATATATTTATCACAAAAAAGAAACAAATATATACAAAACAGTTGTGATTGATAAACTATGGAAAATAAAACTGAAGAAGGGATTTATTCACAAATATTGGGAAAATTGAATTGCAGTATGGTTAAAAAAAATACCTCAATCCTCACCTCACATTATATATCATAGTAAATTCCATCTGTATCATAGACTCAATTTAAAAAAAACACTAAAAAGTTAGAAGAAAGTTGGAACAATATATTTAGCTCAACTGTAGTCCATGAAATAAATAGGACTTATTGAAGACAAGATACGTGTATTCAGTTTCATAAAAATAAAACATTGTACCACCATCAAAACAACAACAACAAAAATCCAGACAAAATGAAAAACAATCCATTGGAAAACAAAACTGAATAAGGGAGAATATGAAAGTATGAAAGCAATCATTTGAATTGAATTAAATTTATCTTCAAAAACAGATTTTCCTAGCTTGGTGTAGAGGAAAGAGTACTAACCTCAGAGTCAGGACATCTGTGTTAAAATCTTGGCTCTGATACCTATTGGCTGTATGACCATGAGTGAAGTCACATAATTTATCTCTCTGAGACTAAGTTACCCACCTCTAAAATAAGCATAATAATATACTTCCTACTTCATAGAGGTATGATGTGTGAGTCTTACAGGGACATAGAAATATAATATCATTATCTCTGTCTTTTTTTAATTATTTTTTTTTTAGTTTTCAACATCCACTTTTATAAGATTTTGAGTTCTAAATCCCCCCCCCGACTTTACTCCCCCTTCCCCAAGATGGCATGCAATCTGATATAAGCTATACATGTATGATCATATTAAATATATTTCCACAGTAGTCTTTTTTGTAAAATAAAAATCAGAACAAAAGGGAAAACCATGAAAAAGAAAAAACAAACAAACAAAAAAAACCAACAACAAAAGAAAGAGAAAATAGTATGCTTAGATCTGCATTCAGACTCCATAGTTCTTTCTCTGGAGGTGAACAGCATTTTCCATCAAGAGTCTTTTGGAACTGTCTTAGATAATTGCATTACTCAGAAGAGCTAAGACTAACAAAGTCAGTCATTGCATAATGTTGCTGTTACTCTGTACAATGTTTTCCTAGTTCTGTTCATTCAACTCATGCAAGTCTTTCCAGGTTTTTCTGAAGTCCACCTGCTCACCATTTCTTATGGAACAATAGTATTCCATTACATTCATATACCACAACTTGTTCAGTCATTCCCCAATTAATGGGCATCCTCTCAATTTCCAATTCTTTGCCACCACAAAAAGAACTGCTATAAATATTTTTGTACATGTGGGTCCTTTTCCCTTTTTTATGATCTCTTTGGGATATAGACCTATTAGTGGTATAGTTGGATCAAAGTGCATGCAGTTTTATAGTCTTTTGGGTATAGCTCCAAATTTTTCTCTAGAATGGTTGGATCAAATCACAACTCCACCAACAATGCATTGGTTTTCCAACTATCTCACATCTTCTCCAACATTTATCATTTTCCTGTTTTGTCATGTAAACCTATCTGATAGGTGTAATGTGGTACCTCAGAGTTGATTTAATTTGTACTTCATTAATCAATAGTGATTTAGAACATTTTTTCATATGACTATGGATAGCTTTAATTTCTTCCTCTGAAAACTGCCTGTTTATATCCTTTGACTATTTATCAACTGAGGAATGACTTGTATTCTTTTTTAAATTAAATTAATTTTTTTACTTTTAGTTTGTAACATTCAGTATCACTTGTATTCTTATAGAATTGACTAAGTTCTCTATACATTATCTCTGTCTTAATTTTAAAACTATTAAGTGGGAGAACTAATGATAGCCTACTCATCTACCTTGGAGGAATGTTCATGTCTGCTAGTGAGTAGAAACACTGTTCTTTTGGGACAGCCATTATTTCTTTTCAGCAACCTAGTTGATTTCACTTTTAAGAGTCAACAAGATGTCACTACCTATTTTACTAGCCTAAAGGAAATTGAACACTTTACCCACATTGTAAATATGAGAGGAGTAACTTTTGCAACTTGTTGACAAAATTAAATTAAACCAGAAAGTTCTGTGAGACTTCTTTTTTCATCTTTGCCACCAGTAAAAGGCCTTTTTCAGAATAAAGACAGGGAAGACCAAGAACAAGACACTTACCAAATAGAATGTAACAAGTAATAGAAAGCAACTTGATACACTTTGTCCTCTGTTATCCACAACAAGCTCTTCTGATCAGCTACATTTCTGCTTCCTGAAAATGCTACTCTATTCTTATCTCCTTACTCACATCATTTTATGAAGATTTCAAAAGGACAGATTCAGATAAGGTGGGATTCAATGGCTGTATTTTTAATAGTACCAAAACTGCTGAAGAGCAATTTAGGATCCTTTCCCACAAACCCTAGTTTCAAATGAGAACTAATAATTAGAAATGATAGAAGGAAATTAAATTGGTGGCAGAATAACATAAAGGCTTTATTCTGTCTAGCATATGATACACTGTATCTGTTGAACATAATGCACCAAATTTGGGTTAGGTGTGGAAAGCATTTATACCAGGGCTTATTATATTTTGCTTAAAAGACGAATCACCTGAAATCCAAGAAGGTTCATTTAGTACTTCCCTCAAATCAAGATTGAGTGTGGTGTAGGATAATATAGGTATATGACTGGAATGGGTCTAAATATACAGCCCTGTAGCATTTTAGTGAAGAGAAAAAACTGAGATCAAGTGAGATCAAATAAACTTTCAAAGGTCGTACAACCGGAATTCAAACCTTGATCCAAATGACCAATATGAGAATTTGTTGATTGACTATGCACATATATTACAAAGGTTTTAACTTTTTTCTTCTTCTTCAAAGAGAGGTGGCGGGGGAGAGAAAAAAAAATAAATGCTTGATGATGGGGAAAAATTTTTCAACGGAAAAAAAATACTGATCCAAGTTCTTCGTTTTACTCCCTGACTAAAGTGCTTTCACTATAGAAGCTACTGAATTTCAGTGAATACCAAAGCATATCAGAATACTGGATAAATGAAACTAAATGGATTTGCCATATACTCAATAGCTACTACACGAATTCTGCTACTGCTATGCTTTTAACACTCAATTTAGCCAGTGGCACACTCCTCTGGAAACATCTCCTCCTTCCTCTTCTGGATTAGCCAGGGTTTACTTTGCCATGGAGTTTGTTCAGCTGACTGACCAGTGTTGCCCTAAAAGGGTACTTATTATACAAGTATGGCAGGAGCTATCAACAAAGAGGCAAAATTCACCATCAAAAAGTCATTTTCAGAATGACTTTAAGAACTTAACTCTACAAATATCCAGCAAAGGGATTTGGTGGAAGTCTAGATCTTGATCTTGAAATCTGACTAGTCGGAAGCTGACTGAGCTTCCAGAGACAGACAATGTGAAGTAGGTGTACCAGAGTTCTAACTGAGGAACTCCAGGGACCTATGGTCCAGATACAAGAACTCTCCCTGCTTTCTCCTCAATTTTTTTTTATCATACTAAAAGTATACTTCCATTAGATTTTCAATAACAAAATAGAAGGAAATTAAATTGGTGGCAGAGTAACATAAAGGCTTTATTCTGTCTAGCATGTGATACATTGTGTGATACATTATGTTTGTGTTTTGTGCATATAGGCAGGTATACAGACACAGAGAGATATAGACAAAGACAAAGACAGACTGAGACACAGAGACAGAGAACCTAAATTTGGGGGATCAAAGGCAGCTCATTTTTTTTCAGCCAAAGAAAAGCAAAGTTTATTAAAGGTTCACCATCATGGGTAGACTCTTAAGGAACCTCAGTATCTGTGATGCTTGTACTGGACAAGCATCTGATACAGAATTAGTCTGCCCTAGATAATTCTTGGCACCGCAATTCATTATTTTTAATGATCAGAAACCTAAATAAGAGTTAACAAACAGAAATGCAAAAAAGTGAGGAATTCCCAAAGAGAGCAAACACATTTGGGGGACTGTCTCACATTGTATAGGCAGTTAGGTGGCACAGTGGATAGAATGTCTGGCCCGAGTCAAGAAGACGCATCTTCCCAAGTCTCAAACACGTTCTAACTGTGTGACCCTGGGCAAGTCACTTAATTCTGTTTGCCTTGGTTCTTCATCTGTAAAATGAGCTGGAGAAGGAAATGGCAAAACACTCTAGTATCTTTGCCAAGAAAACACCAAATGGGGTCACAATGAGTCAGATGTGACTGAACAATGATGGAAATGTACCCACGTTATACATTACAAACTCTTCTCCAGTAGGGCCACCCAGACATGTGATGGTTCAAGGGCCTATTGCTACACAGACTTGTCTGGAACTAACCCTTCCAAAGATTATTTTTCCTCTTCTATAAACATTCACCTACTTGATCATGCCCTCCCATACATCCTCTTACCAGTGTGATCTTATTATGTATATCACTAAGAGTGAGTGATGGAGCATCAGGTATCTATTTTATTCATCTGATAATTCACATCCCTAGAATTTTAGGCCACTAACATTCAGTTGCATCAAATATCTCCTTCATGACACTGGTAAATACAAGAAAGGATGTTGATAACTATATGGACTCAAAATCTAGCCAAATATTTTATATGCAATTTATCAAAAACTGACATTACATAGATACCTTTATATCACCGTCAATTTTTTCCCATTCTTCTCGTGTAAAACTAGACGCTGTTGCTGCAGGTTTCTCTTTTCGTAAGATTCTACTTTCAGGACATAGACTTTGAATGCGTTTTTCACAACATTCTATAAGTTCAGGGTAAAATCCTTCCTCACCAGACCTTAAAAGATAAAGCAGTTACGTGCATTAAAAAGTGAACAGACAAGACTATTTATATTATGTCTACAGTGAGCATACAAACTGGATTTTCTGGAATGGTGCTGATTTCAAGGGGTAGGGAAGGAAGAGACACTTTAGTGAGGCTTCATCAGAAAAAATATTCTCTTATTTGGTTTAGAAAAATATGATCACCATGACATAAATAATCTTCATTTAATGAATAGCAAGACCTGTAGCTCATAGATGAGATTGCAAATACCAAACATAGACAGAGAAAGAGAAGTTAGAATACCCATATAGAATGTAGATTCTATAACCTAGTATAATCCAAGAAGAAAATGGACAAAAAAGCTCACACATAGAGGAATACTAGCAAACTTCTTCCTGAGCTAAACTAGGACATCTGATTATTTTTTAAACGTTCATCTTCCTGGGTATTATACAAAAAAGAATAAATACGAAACAAGTACAAAATTTAATGTAATAGTCTTAGAATATTTATAAAAATTTTATGTGGTATCCCCTTATTCAAGAAATTAGAGGACAGATGAGAAAATTGTAGGAAAGGACTGAAATAATAAGTGTATTTTGATCCAAGGATATAGGATTTGTGCCTGTGCTGGAAAGGGCTAGCATTCTTTCCCCTTAAACTAAAGTAGAAAGAAGAGCTGAACTTCAGGCAAGGGAGAAGGCTGAGCTGAGAGGAGAATGCAAGACCCTTCAAGACACAAGCAAGCAAGGGAGAGAAGATGGGAGAAGGAAGGTCTACTGGAAAGCTGCTGAGCTATGCTGCTGCCCCCACGGATACCCTGACCAAGAAAGAGGAAAAGACTGGAGGTGTACACGACACGAAAGTCACACTGAGGATGATGAAAGACTGTTGGAAATGTTTTTATTTGCTGAGAATGAAGCTGGTGATGCTCCTCATTACCTTTACCTTGCTATGGCTCTCATACTAAGCCTATATTCCCAATATTCATTTACTTAACACCCCAAGGACCAGATACAACAATTGTTATAAGAATTTTAAGAAATAATTTTACTATAATTTCTCCTATCTGTGCAAATAAATCTTAAATAAAAGTTAGTACTAACAGATATTAGTAATTTCAGTAACATTCAGTAGCAAATGTTAGTAATGTCAGTAACAAATTTTATTTTGAAATAAAAAATTCCATCATACTATCTGTATTTTCTTTCCCTTTTTTTTGGAGGGCAATTGGGGTTGTAACTTGCCCAAGGTCACATAGCTAGTTTTTGTGTTAAGTGTCTGAGACCAGATTTGAACTCAGGTCCTCCTGTCTCCAGGGCCGGTGCTCTATTCACTGAGCCACCTATCAGCCCCATTATCTGTATTTTCTTTGCCTTCTAGATTAAAAAAATGTATTGCATCAATCGACAGAGGTTAGTTCTTCGATGTATTCTTAAATTCTGGCACATTTAAAGAATGTATTCACTTTATTTGGCATTTGTTGTTTTTTAAAAAATTAGTTTCTCTGAAATACTGTTCGTTGTGTTAATGTTTTCCCTGGAGGGATTAAGTGCAGAAGAGAAGGAGGCTATGTATGACTGACCAGATACACGAGAGAGAGAAATAGACTCTCTGCCTAATTGCTAGGAATACGAGCTGGGACCAGAACAAAAAAGATTTTATTGATATATATTAAAGTTCTGGAAAGGCAGCTAGGTGTCACAGTAAATGGAGCACTGGACCTAGAGTCAGGAAGACTCATTTTCATGGGTTCAAATTTAGCCTCAGACACTTACCAGCTGTGTGATCCTGGGCAAATCACTTAACCCTGTTTGTCTCCGTTTCCTCATCTGTCAAATGAACTGGAGAAGGAAATGGCAAATCACTCCAGTATCTTTGCCAAGAAAACCCCAAAGGGGTTACAAAGAGTTGGACTTGACTGATAAAGGACTGAACAACAAACAACAAAGGCAGAAAAGAATAAATTAAGGGACTATCATAGACACAGGATGAGAGCAGTTTTCTTGTGGAACATTGGATGAGACAGTAATTTTCTGGTAAGAGGAGGTTTAGTAAATTCATCAGAATCAGCACTATCTGAGGCACTGGCTGCAGTCACATTTTCTCTTCATTGTTTCTTTCTCTGTAAGTTTAAAGAATCTTGTATTTACCCACACACAGAAGTGGAAAACTAGAAAGTCCCAGAAAGAAGGAATTGAGAACAAAGCGGCAATGCCTACATTAAGAGATAATGAATAGTTCTAATTCTCAGCCAAACACATGCCCCTAACCACGACTAGTCATCTTTAGATAACTATGATTTTCTAATGTTTTTATTCCATGATGCCTTCATTACTTATGTCACCTCTTCAACAAAAACAAATTAAAAGAATTAAAATAGTCTCAGGCTACCAATAAAATCTCATGCTGTTCATTTCAGGAGCAATCAGGTTTCTAAACTTAAGGTATTTGTTGTTTGTCTTTCATTCTCAAAGAGGACCAATGACATCAGGAAGGTGATGTCGTGACTTGCAAGTGAATTGGATATAAGTGAGACAAGGCTGTGCAGTCAGCAGCCTCACTCTCTCTTCTGGAGCCATCTGAATCTAGTGGCAAGATATAGATCAGGACGACTGAAGTTAGCCCCCAGACAGCATTTTTAAGTCAAGGTCTTTACAATAAGAACTAAACAGGGGTGTGTGTATGTGGGCAGGGGCGGGGTTGCTTTGCCACCAAATGACCCAAGCAGCTTGTTTCTCCTCTCTCCCTGCCCCATCATTCAACCCCCCAATAAACTTAAGGTTATAACCTTGGGGAAGAAGATGCCACAGTAGAGAGAAGGATATGGCAAGGAGGAGCAGATAAGAATGGGTAAATGACAAAGTGATGGATTAAACATAACAGAGCCAATAATATTGACCTAGTAGAAGAAAGAAAACAAGTCTTTAGTTCCAGTCTCTAGATACTCTTCAATCTCCCTAGGAAATCCCAGATAGGTATCTGTTACCAGTTTGAGAATGACTACCTTGTATCTATATGACTTTTGCCTTCTCCCTCTGGCCATGGCCCCCTCAGTTCCGAAAGAACATATGGGTCATTTTCTACCTTGTTCCATCTGGCCCCACTAGCCTTCATCATAATCAGTTGTTCAGTCAACAACTCTGGTTTTTTTCTTGGGATCACCGATATAAAGGACATTTGCATACCAGGGGATCTCTGCAAAGTAGATTGGTTAAATTTTCATAATATCCAGCTGCTGGGCAAGTATATATACTACTATTTTCCTACTCCCTCAGAAAAATATAACAAGTTCAAGTTGGCCTAACTCTAAAGTTGTTAATAGATCATGAGAACTTTCAACAAAACGATAGAGATATACATGGCAAGTTCACTGGTGAGAGTTAAGATGTATATGAAAACAATCTAAATAAAACAACTGAAAGTTTTCCAACATATTAAGATTTTTACATCTTAAACCAATGTCATTTAAATGTTACACAAAGTAAATTAAAAAAGAATCAATTAAGTTAATTAACATTTCTAAAGGATTGAAAGTTTTTAAAATGTTTACCTGAGTACAACAAGAATCTTTTCCAAATGCTTAACATCCGAACACTTTTCAACAAATTTGAAATCCAGATGTTCAATGGGGATTTGAAATGTTTTTGTTGTTCCGAAGCTCCAAAGAGAAGGCGTTTGATCAGTCATAGCTATGATATTTAATAATAGAGAAAAATGGCATTATTCTCTTAAACTATAGGTTAGCACTCATATTAGACATTTAGCACACCAAATTAAGCTAAAAAATCTTTTATTGGTGATGGAAGTCAGCAGACTTGGATTTCTGCTATACCTTTGCAACTAGCTGGCTACATGACCTTGGCTTGAAATCAAAGGATCTGGGTTTCAAACCCAGTTCTGAGGCTTAACAGTTATGTGACAATACATAAGTCACTTCCCCTTCCCAGGCTCCAGTTTCTTCAACTGTAAAATTATGGAACTGGGTTAGATCTTCTAAGTTTCCTTTCAGTTCTAAATCTATGATCCTATGATCCTTCTAGCTCTTGATATTCTATGACACTGTGAAGTACTTTGTTTATAGCTCCACCTAACCATCCAGGTGGAGGTGTCCAGAAGACTATTTGAAATGTGGATCTGGATCTTAGGAGAGAATTGAGGCTAAAGATATAGATTCTAGTATCATGCTCTTTGAAATAGGCATGGGAATGATTGCCAAAGTAGAAAGTACTGAGAGAAAAGCAAAACGTATTAGGATCAAAACTTGGGAAAAGAGACTCTAAAATAAGGAGGAGGCAGTATAGGTGAAGATAAGGGCATTTTGAAATAACAAATTGAGACCACTTGCTTCGGATAGCCTCAATCTTCCAGAAAAAGATATTCCAAGCTTCAGGTGCCTTATAGCTCTAAAATAAAATGTGAAAACATTTGTCAAATTTCCTGGTGATCTTAACTCTAACCTTGTTTTCATGGTGTCTCAAGCTCTTTGAGAGCAGGGGGATGCCTTTTCACTTTCTTTATATCCCCAGGGCTCAGCACAGGGCTTAGCACATAATAGGTATCTCATACAGGTTTATTGACTGACTAATCTCCAGCAAAATTACAGAAAAAATTATTTAATGAATGTTTTATCAACACTTAAAGGAAGCAAGGATCTCTAAGATCCAGCAGGAATTCAGTAAGAATAAGTCATGCCAGGCTAACTTCATTTCAGTTTTGGACAGGGTGACTTATTTGCAATGTCAGAGAAATGCCACAGACATTATTTGAGCAAGGGATGTGACAAGACAGATCCTAGATGACATTAGTTGGTCTTCAGGGCCCATCCTAAATAATTTTCCCCTCTTCTCAATCACAGAATCTTAGACTTGGAAAAATCTCAGAGGAAAACTAGTTCAATTCAAAAACTGAACAATAATTCCACCCCCTCCACCCCATGTTTACCCAGTCACCACCTGCTTTGCAGTCCTACCACTGACAGAGACTGATCAGCACCTGGTATGTCCCATTCTACTTTTCAAATACTCTAACTGTTGAGGTTTACCTAAAATGGAGCCTTTTCTGTTTTCTCTGCAAATTTCATCCATTGCTACTACTTTTGCCTTGTAAGAACAAGATCAAACCCTCTTCCACATGACAATCCACAAAATAGTGGAAAATTGTTATCATGTTCTCTTTCCTAGTCAAAACATACCCCCATTCCATCAATCATCATGTGGGATGGTCTCTATCCTCCTGTCATTTGGGTTACCCACTTCTCCAGATTGGCCAATATCTTTCTTAGTATGGCACCCCTAATCAAACAGAGATGCAGTTTTATTAGTACAGAGAATAGAAGGATTATCAGTATGGCACCCCTAATCAAATTAGAGATGCAGTTTGATTAGTACAGAGAATAGAAGGATTATCAGTATGGCACCCCTAATCAAATTAGAGATGCAGTTTGATTAGTACAGAGAATAGAAGGATTATCAGTAAACCTGACCTCCTCATTCTGGCACACTGGGTCCAAAGTCAGGGAGACCTGAGATCAAATCTGGTTTCAGACTCTTACTAGCTATGTGATCCTGGGGAAAGTGACTTAACCTCTGTGTGCCTCAGTTTCCTCAATTGCAAAATAAGGACAAAATAGCACCTACCTTGGAGGGTTGCTGTGAGGAATGAATGAAATAATACTTGTAAAAAGCACTTAGCACCATGCATGGTACATAGTAGACAGTGTATGAATGCTTATTCTCTTCCTCTCTCCCCTTCCCTTTTTAGACAGTCCAGGACTACACTAGTTCTTTTGGTTTCCATGTCATTCTATTGAGGCATATTGAGCACTCAATATACTAAAATGCCTAGGTTGTTTTCAGACCAATTGTGGTCCAGCTATGCTTCTTTAATCTGGTACTCATGAAGTTGAGTTTTTGAACCCAAGAATAGACCTTTAGAGTTATCATAATTAATTTTAATAGGTATATTAGTACATGTTGAGATCTTTTTGTATTCTGATTCAGTCATCCAATATGTCAGCTCTCCCTTCCAGCTTCATGTTTCTTTGATAGAATATAGATAGAATAGATGGCATACTATTCTTTCATTTAAGTAATCAATAAAAAAGGCTGAAAAGCATCAACAAAGAGCAGAAATTTATGGCATTCCAATGGTGGCTTGCTTTCAAATTGACATCAATCCATTAAGTATCACTCTTTGGGTCTGGCCATTCAACCACTTATGAATCCCCCTAACTGTAACAGGATTCCACTTATATCATTCTGCCTTGCACATCAATATATCATGAGGACTTTTTCCAAATGCCTTGTTGAAATTTGAGTAGAATGTGTCCCTAGCATTCCTGGCACCTACCAGTCTAGCTAATAACCCTGTCAAAAAAGTAAAAGAGGTTAATCTGATATGACTTGTTCTTGACAAAAATATGCCGGCTTATAGGAATCCTTGTTTCAGTTTCTAAGTGCCTGCAAATTGTCCTTTTAATAATATGTTCTAGGGGTGGCTAGGTGGCGCAGTGAGTAAGAGTGCCGGCCTCGGAGTTGGGATGACCCGGGATCAGATTTGGCCTCAGAAAATGAGCACCCACACACAAATAATGACTGGCCGTGTAACCTTGAGCAAGTTACTTAACCCCAATTGCTTAAAAAAATTTAAAAAAATAATATGCTCTAGAATTTTTCCAGAAGTCAAAGCTAAATTCACTTATCTATAGATTTAAAAATTCACTTTCTTTACTTTTTTGAAAATTGGGAAAAGTTGCCTATCTGCAGTCCTATGGCACCTTTCCCATTTTCCATCCATGATTTTTCAAAGACCACTGATAACTGTATAACAATTACATCCACAGATTCTTTTGGTATAATGGAATATGGTTTATCTAGACCTGGTGACTTGAGCCAGTCAGAGATGTCTAAGTGCTATCTTTGCATCTTTGGTATTCCTGTTAAGCATCTGTTTTACATAATTCATAGTGAGAGGTTCATTTTCCTTGGTGGAGGAAGCTGGAGAAGGGAGGGAAGCAAAATAAAATTTGCATAGTTCTGTCAGAGCCATAAATAAGTATGTTTTCATCTGTTGTTTTTAAAAAATGGTTGGAGGAGGGATAAGGAATTAAGGAGGGAAGGAGAAAGGCATTGGTGCAGAGGACAGCACAAATCCAAGCAGTCTCACTGACTGAACAAGCTGCCAGTCTGCCATGACAGTAGTGCCATAATGACAAGAGGGAGCAACAAGGGAGAAGGGAGTGGGGTTGAGATGGGGCTGTGATTGGGCCACTTGTTTTCATCTCTTGCTCAACGTCTGTTCTCATACTAGAGGACTTTAACATCCATGTCTATATTCCCTCAAGCACCATGAAATCCAAGTTAATCAATGTATTCATCTCACATAAGCTACTCCTCTCTACTCCACCACAGCCATACACAAAGATGGCCATACCCTTGATCTTGCCACAAATGCACCACCTCCATCTCCATGGACTCTGAAATTCCCTTACCTGACCAAAATATATATTTATTTCATTTCTTCCTTGCCTTTAAACTCTGTTCTTTATCCATACTATTAACTCCAATCTCTTGACCCCTCAGTTCTTTCCCAGGCCATCATTCCTGCACTAGTTACACTCTCGTCCCTTACCCATCTTGATCCTTTGGTGAACCAATTCAACTCTCAACTCTACTTTGAGTTCTTTGCCCCCTATTACATCTCGGATCTTTCCCTGCTAAATTTCAGTCTTGGATCACTCCCACTATACTGCCTTCACTTCTATGCATGTGCTACTATGCAAAGTGAAGAAAACTGTGAAGTTGTGCTGACTGGGTCCACTAAAAATTTATGCTATATAGCTTCTACTGGACCCAACTGCTGCTAGGCAATCCCTTTATACCTTCTTAATTAACCCACTATCCTACTCTCTATAGCATCTCTTCCAAACCTTTTCATCCTTCCTCAAACCTCCCTTCTCACCTGAGAACCTTGCCTCATATTTTCCTGAAAAAAAATTAAGGCCATTCACTGAGAGTTCCCTCTTCTTTCCTCCTCCATCTCACATCACATTTGCCTTTTGTCACCAACATCACATTGACCTCACACAAAAAGGTGGCTCTTCTTTGCCAAAGCAAAACCCTCTACATGCACAATACACTCTTCTCCAGAAGACTGCTCCTTTTCTATCATCTCCACTCTTTCATTTGTCTTCAGTCTTTCCCTGTCTACTAGCTACTTCCCTACTATCTATAAACATGCCTATGTTTCCCCCTCCCACTTCCATCCCCAAAACCCCTCACTTGATCCATTCATTCCTGCTATCCCATATCTCTCCTTCCTTTTGTGATTAAACTCCTTGAGAAGCCTTTCTACAATGGATGCCTCCACTTCCTTTTCTCTTATTCCCTCCTTAATTCTCTATAGAGAATTATAGTCTCTATATAGGCTTCCAGTGGCATCACTCAACCAAAATTACTCTCTCCAAAGTTGTCAATGATCCCTTAATTGCCAAACCCAATGGCTTTTTCTTAATCCTCATTCTTCTTGACCTCTCTGTAGTCTCTGACGAGGTTGATCATCTTCCTCTTTTTCTCTCTTCTCTCTAGGTTTTCAGGACTTTCCTCTCTCCTAGCTCTCCTCCTATCAAGTTGATTGTTCCTTCTCAGTCTTGTTTGCTGAATCTTCACAAAGGTCATGCTCACTAACAATGGTGATCCACAGGGCTCCGATCTGGGCCCTCTTCTCTTTTCCTTCTAGACTACTTCACTTAGTGATGTCATCAACTCCCATGGATTCAATAATCATCTCTTTGCTGATGATTTTCAAATCTACTTTTCCAGCCCTAACCTCTTTGCTGATTTCCTTTCTTGAATCTTGACCAAGTAAAAATAAATGCCTCTTTACTGTGTAGAATCATTATGGTAGTAATAAATTTCTGCTAATAATATACACATTCTACTTTTAAGAAAAGGTCAAATGTTTTCCATGTTATGCTCATTTTCCCCTCACTCATCAAGAAAAGTTGGAAGGTATGACTTTCAAGAAAACTATTTTTAAAATATATAAATGCACATATATTTTTAAAGTTAGTATTTGCAAGCAAGCTTGTGTGCTTGGACTATTTTCTAGAATATAATGTTATAATAATGTTAATGTTAGTTATCCTTTAAGGCTTACTAGAATAAAATAAAGTTTGGATAAATTTAAATTTTTAAATGGCAAAAGAATAGAACAGCAGGATAATATTAATACTGCTGATTCTTGACAGCAATAATTGTTTTAAATGAAAAAACTCAAAACACTGAATGTGAAGATATACTTACCTACAGATAAGTTTTGCTTTGCTTCTTTACTTTCTTTTATTCTCCTCCTCTCCCAACATATAAGCTCCTTGAAAGCAGGTATTTTCCTTAAAAAAAAGAAAAGTGATGAGAGCACCAATTTGATGCTGCAACCCAGCTGAACTCTCTCAAGATTCCACTCCAAACAACTTTAAAATAATTCTTCAAATCAAATTTTCGAGTAGGCCAACAAAAGGGCAGGGTGAGGCATTTTTTCAGCCTAAGAAAACTTAGAAGGGAGGCAAGAGAGGTCTGTGACCCTGGAGTGGGGGCCAGCATCAGCAGCAGGAATTGGAAGCCTCAGCAACAGAATCAGCCCAAAGAGGGTAAGGGAGTTGATCAATTGTTCAGAAAGTGATTACAGGGGGCCCTTTGCTGGCACAGGATGCAGCTGGCACTGACTGGCAAGTCTATCACCCATACACAGTTCTGGGAGTGCTTGTGGTGGAGCAGAGGAGCAGGGAGCAGAGGCCCTGGTCTAAATTCCAAGGGCAAAGGGGGCCTATATATGCATAAAATATTTATAGAAGTTCTTTTGAGGTGGCAAAGAATTGGAAATTGAGGGGTTGTCCATCATTCTCAGGGAAATGGCTGAACAAGTTGTGGCATATGATTGTGATGAAGTACTATTGTGCTATAAGAAATGACCAGGGGAGTGATCATAAATATCAGAAAATCATGACAAGACCTATATGAACTGAGGCAAAGTGAAGTGAGAAAATTTGGGAGACTATTGAGCACAGCAACAGCAATATTGTAATAATGACCAACTGTGAAAGACTTGCCTACTCTAATCAATACAGTGATCCAAGGGAATTCCAAAGGACTCATGATGAAAAAAAAATGGTCTCTACCACCAGAGAGAGAAATGAAAAGTGCTTTGTATAAAGAGTTAAAGCTCCCTCTATGAAACTAACTACAGAGCAAAGCACTGAATGAATGGACAAATTTTCCGGTAATTATATACACGTCATTCTAAATACGATTTTAAGGCATGATTTTGAATTTAAAAAATTTTTTTCATGCTTACTTAGAGGAGCCCGCACTCTCGCACGAGAAAATCGACAAGTTGATCCTTGCTCCAAAGATAAGTTTCTACCTTAGCTTATCTGCTCTCTTGCAAGATCTCTGGTCCCCTGGACTGAAACCCTTGCTTCGCTTTGATGCTTATAGAGTTGGGTTGGATTTGCCCCGCCACCCCCAGTTCTACAAACTACAGGGTGTCAGTCACCCCCCCACCCCGCCCCCCAATCCCGGCAAGCCAAGCAGACTGCCGGAGAGAGCGCTCTTACCTCCCACCAGGCTTCCCGTCAGTCCTACCAGCGCTGACCTTCAGGAAGGAGACGAGTCTCCCTCTCCTAGCAACTGTTGCTATGTACAGTGTGAGGCCGTTCTGGGCCCCGTCTGGGAGGAGTGGGTCCGCCGAGCTTTTCCTCCCCCTTTTAAGCTTCGCTCCCTCGTCCTCCTGCCCCCACCCCGGCTTCAGTTAATGGCCCAAGTTCACCTAGCTGGTGTCTGGGGCAGGAGCCAAGCCCACAGGGTTGTCCGGTGGGTGATCTCAGGCCCTTCCACGCCCAGCGGCGGAGGGGCCGATATAGGGGAGGCGGAAGGGGAGTGGATGGTTCTCGCAGAACCTGAGGGCCAGAGAAAGGGGCTGGGCACAAGCACTAACCTCGCTCCGAGGCACCCGCCCTGCGGTGAAGACGGGACTGCGGCCCGCCGAGGACCAGAACTAGAAGATGCTTCCCAAGAGCTGGGGTTGAAGAGTCAGGCTAGCCGGTCCTCCAAGGGGGAGGGGCAGGGTCTATCCAGCGAGCAGATTGGCTGGTCCGCTGCTCGTCTCCGTTGATTGGCCATTCTCCCCTCGCTGAGGCTAGACCTCCTACCTCCTACGCTTTTGGTTCTTCCCCTCTTCTCCCCAGACACCCTGCAGGTTGTTCAGTATGTCTGGATGGGTGAGAAGAGCTGAGAAGCCTGCCAACACTAGGTGTCCTGGTAAATGTTTAACAACCAGGTCTCCAAAGGGAAAAAAAATGTGCGCGACACACTTTTAATTTTAATCTGCGGTATTAACATTTTCTCCATCACTTTCTTAGGGCTAGACAATCAACAAACAATAAATCAAACCCTGATTTGCAGAATTTGCTAATTCCCGAGGTGTAAATGTTCACATTGTAATTTAACAACCGGATCTCTTCGTTTCAGAGTATGAGATCAAAAAGGTAGCGTGGTGTAGTGAATAGAGTGCTGGACTAGAAGTCAGGAAGACCTAAATTCGATAACTCCTCCCACACTTACCTAGGAGCTACTTAACCTGAAAGCCTTACGAAACTCATTAGGATTTAATCCAGAAAATTAAAACCCTTCATTTATTACAAGAAATAAATTAGGCTGGTCTTTTGTTAAAGGGAATATGATTACTCTTGTTTTGAAATGCAATTAACTTTTCAATGTCTACGCTGCATTTTTTTTCTTTTTAATGAAAGACTTCCACTGTTCTACCCTTAAACGTATGGACTAATCTGTCCCCTGGCCTATGTCTTTATGTTCTCCATCTGGCTTCCCTTGTTTGCTTAAGATTCTGTAAAAGAATGGGATTGTTCTCTGAGGTTTCTCCCAGATCTAGATCTACAATCCTTTCTTGAGTCTCCATTAACCTTTCACTTTTGGATACTACTTTGTTTAAGTGTTATGCCATGTCCCCTTCTCTATGCAAGTAAGCTCCACGAGGACTGAGTGGCTAGTACATTGCTTGGTATACAGTAGGTGTTTAAACATTCGATAACTTTATTTTATGGGGAAATACTTTCAAACTCTGAAGGGACTATTAGAGACAAACTTTGAAAAGTACAAACGTATTTATTTCAACTGCTGGTAAAGATGGCAGAAATCCCATTGCCCCAAACTGAAAGGATTTGATATGCCCTAAGTGTAAAACCATTGCCAGTTCTCTTTCTCAAGTCCCTGTTCAAGTAACTAGATTAAAATCTCTGCCTCCCATTGCCCCTCCCTTCTAGAATATTAAACTTGGCTATTTTATAGGTACAACTTCAAATTTCATCCTTTTTTGGGCTTTTTGTTGGAGGGGGGAAGGCAGGGCAACTGGGGTTGACTTGCCCAAGGTCACACCGCAAGTGTTAAGTGTCTGAGGCCAGATTTGAAGTCAGGTCCTCCTGACTCCAGGGCCACTGCCCTATTCACTATGCTACCTAGCCACCCCTAAATTTCATCTTTTTACCTGGACTATGTTCATTCCCTTCCAAATTGTACAACAGTCTCCAACAATCAACAAATGACTTGAAGTAACCCTGCCTACTCTCATTTGCCATATCTTCCTCCTGCCATAGGCAGGAAACTTTCCCCAAACACTAGGAAGATGGTGATGACTCTTCCAGTTCCCACATTTCCTTCTTCAACGATCACAATTTGCATTCAGGCAATATTTCTGTAATGAAAAATAACAATTGCAGGAACACTCACCAATTTATGATTGTGATGGAATACCACCATACTATAAGAAATTATGAGCTCAATGATCTTAGAAAAACATGGAAAGACTTACATGAAATAAGAAAGATCAAAATGAGCAGAACCAAGAGAATGTTGTATACAGTAACAACAACATAGTTTTAAGAACAACTTTGACTAAGTCATTTTGACTATTATAAATATGCAAATTAACTACAAAGGACATATGAAGGAAGATGCTATCTGCACTCAAAGAACTCATAAATAAAAGTATGTATAGAATACTTATACACACACACATTTGTGCCTAAAGGTAACCATTTCAGGGGGGTGGAGGGAGGGAAGAAAAAAAGGGGAAAAAAGAGAAAGTTACATTATAAATTTGTTATATATTAAAAAGGAATAGCAAGTTGTACATAATAGATTTGCCATTTCATGTTAAATCATTTTTTTTTCTATTTTACTATGTGACAGAAATACTTGTTTTATTTCTTGAGAGCAAAATAAAATAAAACAATAACAACTCATGTGCATGTAGTACTTTAAGGTTTAAAAGGAGTTTTATTTTTACAAAAGGTTTTCCTCACAGTAGCCCTGTAAATTAGGCAATGAAAATATAATTACTTGTTTTATAGCTGAGGAAATAAAGGTTGAGACAATCATTAAATACAACTTTATTCTTAAAATTCAGTATACATTTATTTAGCACTTACTATGCGCAAAGGATACAAATAGAAAAATAGGACAGTCCCTGATCTCAAAGAGTTCATATTCCAATCAGAGACACAAACACATAGGGCAGGTTTAAGCTGCCAAGTCAAATGGAAAAGCTCTATGTTCTCCAGGGTTCAACAGCAAAGCCAAAGGCAACGCTTCTACTTTGATGTCATTACCATTAACAAAATACCAGTTTCTGATGTTGACCTACTTGACAGTGCCAAGGACTGTGGTGGAAAGAACTTTTCTGGGTCTTCAGTAGCTAGGGCTGTAGCACCTGCAGGAGCAATTGCCAGGCTGCATATCCACAGGGTTTGGTTCCCAAGATGATAGCTGTGGGCACTAGGCTGGAAGCTATGTTATTCCCAAGGCTCTTGGGTCCTGGGGTGTCTCCATCAGGATCTACGAGGAAATGGTGGTCAAGGTGGTAGTGGTGGTTTGATGTGCCTGGCACATGCTGCCCTCTGTCTCTCCCTCTTGGTGCTTTGCTGCTTCTCAGCTAGGCTGACTTGCCTGCCTTGTGTGTGGTAATATATAAGAGCTTACTTTATAATCACCTCACTTAATTCTCACTCTTCTATGTGGGAACGCCACATTTCTAACAAATATGTAATAAATTGTTTCTTTAATGCTGGACTTGGAGTGGAGTAATGGGGGGGGGATGCAGTGATAAATTGAATTTCAAAAAGTCAACTTCAGGAAACAGAAATAAGGGCTAGGGATGGAAGTCATGGTGTCATTCTTAACTGAGTCAACTAAAATCAAGGGAATGCTGTAGATAGTTCACCTTAATTTTGGTGAAGCATTTGATAGTCTCTCATGCTATTCTTCCAGAATAGCTGGAAACATGTAGTCTGGATGAGCTCAAAAAGTGGTTATTTCTGAGTTGATGTAAACTTAAGGAGATTTTCAGTAGAATATCCTAGAGATCTGTGCTTGGTCCTGTGCTATTTGCCATTCTTGTTAATGACCTGGATAAAGGGATTTCAATCAAATTTGCAGATGACATAATTTGCAGATGACCCAATGGATGAGAGTCATGATCCAAGAAAATTTTTGTGAGGCTAGAACCACCTCTCTAATGACTCATTTTAGAATTTTTCCAGGAATTAAAATCAAGTACATAGGACTACAATTTGCAGACTCAATAATATTTTACTTTTTGAAAACTGGGACACTTACTCTCCTCCAGTTCTATGGTAACTCTCCCACTCTTTATGAGTTGGTCATTCAACAGATCTTGAATCTATCTAACTCTCCTGTTATCTAGGTCTCAAATCTCTTATCATGCCCCTGTTATTTCATGACTATAGGGAACTCCCAAGTGTGGAAACTTCCTCTACTAATACAGATTGATACCTCCTCTGCAACTTAGTCTGCTCTAGGGAGCCTCTTGAATGCAGCCCCAACTAGATAAAAATGTAATTGGGAAATATTTAAGTAAATATTTATATTTGTATAAATAACAAATAAATATTACAATAAAATATATAATGAATAAAACAATAAAATTACAATAAAACATAAAGTGAATATGTGGCTTTCTATATGCAGCTCTCTGGGATCCTTATGTATGATTTTGGTGGTCCCTCTTTCTATTTGGGTTTAAACCACTGACCTAATAGTTCTGAAAGATTAAGTGATTTGCCCAAGGTCACACAATGAGTATATATCAGAGACAGGACTTCTAGATTTTGAGATCAGTTCTACCCCATTATCCATTACTGGAGGAATGAGGTAGTGCAGTAGGATAGAAAGCCAGGCCTGGAGTCAGGAAGTCTCTTCCCGAGTTAAAATCTGGCCTCATACACATATTAGCTGTGTCACCTAGAGCAAGTCATTTCACCCTGCTTGTCCAGTTTCTTCATCTGTACTCATCTATAAAATGACCTAGAGAAGGAAATGGCAAACTACTTCAGTATCTTTGCCCAAAAAACCAAAACAAAACAAAAAACCCTAAATGGGATCATGAAGAATTGGACACAACTGAAAAATGAATAAACAACAACAAATCTGTCCATTATGCCACATTGCCTCTTGTGATGAGAATCTTGTCGAATTCTTTGCTGAAATCAAGATTTATAATGTCTATAGTATTTCCCTGCTCCCTGTCTAGTAACCCTGTCAAGAGTTAATGAACTTAATTACCTATTATTGAAGCCATAGTAGCTTTTAATGATCACAACTTCCATTTCTAAAGGTTCCCTTTACTAATACATTCTAGTTTTGGGTTGGTTTGTTTGTTTGTTTTTGCCAGGAATTGAAGTCAAACTCAGTAGTTTATAGGTTAAAGATTCTGCCTTCTTCCTTATCTTGAACATGGGGATACCAGTCAAAAATATATTTTTTTTAGAATAACACTGAAGAGTCACTGTATTTTTGTCATTTATCTCCCCCCACCACTTGATAGCATTTCATTTTTTCCAATTACATGTAAAGATAGTTTTCAACATTCACTTGTGTAAAATTTTAAGTTCCAAATTTTTTTCTCCCTTCCACCTCCCCAAGATGGCAGGCAATCTGATATAGGTTACACATGCATAATCATATTAAACATATTAAACTAATATTTCCATATTAGTCATGTTGTGAAAGAAGAATCAAAACAAAAGGGAAAAACCATGAGAAAAAAAAAGAAAATTGTATGCTTAGATCTGCATTCAGACTCCATAGTTCTTTCTCTGGATGTGGATAATATTTCCCATCATGAGTCTTTTGGAATTGTCTTAGATCATTGTATTACTGAGAAGAACCAAGTCTATCAAAGTTGGTCATCACACAACATCACTGTTACTGTGTACAATGTTCTCCTGGTCCTGCTCATTTCACTCAGCATCAGTTCATGTAAGTCTTTCCAGGTTTTTTTTGAAATCTGCCTACTCATCATTTCTAGCACAGTAGTATTCCATTACATTCACATACCACAACTTGTTCAGCCATTTCCCAATTGATGGGCATCCCCTTGATTTCTAATTTTTTACCACCACAAAAAGAGCTGCTATAAATATTTTTGTACATTTGGATCCTTTTCCCTTTTTTATGATCTCTTTGGGATACAGACCTAGTATTGCTGGATCAATGAACATGACGTTTTATAGCCATTTGGGCATAGTTCCAAACGGCTCTCCAGAATGGTTATATCAGTTCACAACTCCATCAACAATGCATTAGTGTTCCATTTTTTCCACATCTTCTCCAACATGTATCATTTCCCTTTTTTGTCATATTAGCCAATCTAATAGGTGTAAAGTGGTACCTCAGAGTTGTTTTAATTTTTGAAAATTTTACTTCATTTCTCTAATCAATAGTGATTTAGAGCATTTTTTCATATGACCATAGATAGCTTTAATTTCTTTATCTGAAACTGCCTGTTCATGTCCTTTGATCATTTATTAGTTGGAGAATGACTTGTATTCTTATAAATTTGATTCAGTTCTCTATGTTTTAAAAATGAGGGGGGCAGCTAGGTGGTGCAGTGAACAGAACACTGGCCCTGGAATCAGGAGGACCTGAGTTCAAATCTGGCCTCAGACACTTAACACTTACTAGCCCTGTGACCCTGGACAAGACACTTAACCCCAATTGCCCTGCCTTCCCCTTCCAAAAAGCAAAAAAAGAAAAAGAAATGAAATGAGGCCTTTATTAGAGACACTAGTTATAAAAATTGTTTCCCAGTCTTCTGCTTTCCTTCTAATCTTGGTTGCATTGGCTTTGTGCAAACCCTTTTTAATTTAATGTAATCAATATCATCCATTTTGTATTTCATAATGTTCTCTGTCTCTTATTTGGTGATATATTCTTCCTTTCTCCATAGATCTGACAAAACTATTTCTTGCTCTCCTAATTGCTTATGGTTATCATTCTTTATGCCCATTTTGAGCTTATCTTGCTTTACAGGGAAAGATGTTGGTCTATGTTTAGCCTTTGCCATACTATTTTCCAGTTTTCTCAGCAGTTTTTGTCAAATAGTGAGATCTTAGCCCAGAAACTGGAGTCTTTGGGTTTATTAAACAGTAGATTACTATAGTTATTGAGTCCCTAATCTACAGCACTGATCCACCACCCTATTTCTTAGCCAATATAAAAGTTTTGATGATCGCCGCTTTATAATATAGTTTTAGAGCTGGTATGGCTAGGCCACCTTCCAGTCAAATATTTTTCAGAGTTCACTGACAGAAGCTCTGCCATTACATTTGTCAGTCTTTTCAGTACCCTCAAATGGAGCTTGTTCCAGCCTAGTGACTCAAACTCATTGAAGGGAGATTTCTCCTTATTCAACAAATTAAAACAACCAACAAACACCTGTAATGAATAAGGCATTGGGTGCAACATGGTAGAACGAAAGCACTGACCTTGGAGTCAGGAGGATCTGATTTCAAATCCTATTTCTAAAATTTACTAATTGTGTGATAATAGGCACACAGCATAAAATATGTGAGCTTCTACATCAATCTCTTTTGTCAGTCAACAAACACTTATAAAGCACCATGTGCTAAGCACTGGGCTAAGTGATATAGTTTCCCTTTAGTTTTATAGTTCCCTTTTTGATCAATTTTTCCCTGAAATTTTAGGTCACAGGTTCCCATCTTCTCTCTGAAATCTTTGAAATTTGCTTTTCTCAGATTTGGACCATACCCACTAACATCAATTCATACTCAATTTTTCTCTCTTTCTCTATTACACACCAAGATAGTCATTTCATCCCAAGGTTTCCATCATTTCTACTCTGACCTTATTGGTCAGAATTGGGTCACTTTATCTTTTTCTCTATCTATCTTTTAAAGAATGCAATTATCATTAAGCTAAGTCAAGAAATTATTAGCTTTCTTAGTTTTGGGAAGTTTTTTTTTTTGTTTTTTTTTTTGTTTTTTTTTTTTAGCAAATGTCAGAATAATCAAAATCTCTAACATCACTGTATCATGACTGAGAGGTATGAGGTTATTTCCCACTCATCATCCATTTCCTTCCTCTGGCTAGGTATTCTGTAGTATACTTACCACAATATTGCTTCTCTTTCTTCCTTCTCTGATCCTCATTGAAATGTTCTTTATCATGTTTCTTCCTTTTGTTTCCTGAATTTACTTATGCATGTATTTTAATACACATTCCTAGAATACAAAGAGGCAGCATGGTATAGAGGATAGAGAGCCAGAGTTAAAGTCAGGAAGCTCTGGGTTCAAATAGTGCCTCTCACAAGTCACCTAACACTTGAGGCAATGAGGTGGCACAAAGGATAGAACATTGGGTATGGAGTCAGGAAGACCTGAATTCAAATCCAGCCTCAGATACTCAACACATTTAATCTGTCTGCCTGTTTCTCAGCTATCAAGTGGAGATCATAATAGCACCCACACTACAGGTTTTAAATAAATAAAATGAAGTAAGGTCTGAAAAGTGCTTAGTACAGTGCCTGGCATATAGTAGGTGCTTAATAAATGCATGTTTCCTTCCCTCTCAGTGTTCTAGGCACCTCTTTAGGTAGATTTAAGAGAAGGTTCCAATCTGTATTAAGATGAGTTTCCTCACCTGGTAGTTCCCATGCCATCTGAAGAAAATAAACCCCTATAACGGCCATGCTAGTCATGGGTCAGTTACGTCCTACTAAATTTCAGTGATGAAGTCAAATTTACCTTCTTGGGCAAAGCTCTCTAGTTTACCTTGTTTACTGTCCATATGGTCATACATTTAAGGAATTCGAGGCCATGTGTTTCATTGCTGCATAACCTCTTGAGAATTATTACTTGCCCTCTCCACTGAAGCTTTTTAGATACTGTACCTGACATTACTTAGCTGTGTTATCTAGTTTGCAGGTACAGTTTTCACCGTTTTAAAGATGGGTGTAATGGTAAAAAACAATTCTTTTTGAATTACTCTATAATGGAACCTAAAAACTGAAATTTCATACAAGATATGTCATATACACAAAAGAGCAATTTTGTGAAAAGATTGAAAACAGTCAAGATTACAAAATTGTCTTACATAAATTAAAACAGAAAGGGTTGTTCCTCTTCCATGGGGGCTCTCATGTAAAGTTCTATTTCAGGCCCCCATTCAGGGCAGATTCTACTTACAGAGCAAGGAAAGGCCCTGCAATAGAATAATACAGCGTTTAAATGAGCTACACTGTGAAAAAACAAAAACCCAGACTAAGAATGTCATATTAAGTCAAAAGTTTTGTTTAAAAAAAGGGAAACTATCAGATCTCTTTGAATTCTACTCCAGTTCTACATGGCATAGCTTTATATTTTTTATAGGTTTAAAGGGGAATGGATTAAACAGTGGAAAAATTTCAAGGATGTTACAACATATTGTGCTTTCTATGTTTACATTCTCAAACTTGAATATCTATGCTTTACATTTTGAAACATCTTATCTCACAGTTGCCCTTGTAATTTCCTAAAATTTCTAATTTCTATATATAATGTATAACTTCTATATATAATATATATAATTTCCAATCACCAAGGTTGCTGTAATATGGAATCGGTCTTGTTCTTCCCCTTTAGTAACCAATCCTATGCAATAAAATGTTTTTTTTTTTTTTTGGAGGGCAATTGGGGTTAAGTGACTTGCCCAAGGTCACATGGCTAGCTTTTGTGTTAAGTGTCTGAGGCCACATTTGAACTCAGATCCTCCTGACTCCAGGGCTGGTGCTCTATTCACTGTGCCACCTAGCTACCCAATAAAATCATTTTTAATCCCTCATAAAAAAGGGCAAGCAATGTTCCCCCACAGAATTCCACTTCCTTTGAGGAAAAGGAAAGGAATTCCAGGGTGTAGCAGAAACAAGGGAAAATTTATACATTGAAGAGGGTGCCTTGCCTTCATGCTACCAGTGGTCTGGGCAGGCCCTTCTTTCCCCACTGTAAGCAGGTGAGGTTCTCTCCTGAGCAGCCAGTACCAGACACTGCTTGGGCTGTTAGCTGTTTCTACCTTGTCATAGGCTCCAACTCCAAAGCCACCACTGCAACCTTAGACTTCTTGGCTATAGTCAGAAAAAGCTTCAATGATCTCTACTTTGAGCAAATATTTGTACTTTTAGACTTCCCTATCCAGGATATTGTATCTTTATAGGGACCAAATTATGAGTCTCCTGTCACAGGGAGACCACCCAGATCCTAAGGGTTATTGATACTATCTTTTGGCTCTTTCCTCTTATAGCCCCAGAGCTGCCAAAAGGGTCTTCTTGGGCACTTGCCATTAGTCAGGCATCCCTATCAAGCCCTGACTTTCAAATGGGGTTAAAAGTTACTTTTTTTTTTTAACTACTTCCCCACCTGACAACTAGAGGCAGACAGCTTATGTTCCCACTCTTATCTACACCTTACTAAGGTCTTAGGATAAACACATGCCTCTGTCTTCATTCTTTGGTCCTATCTAATCCTATAATGTTCTATCTTCCTTATTGTCTTGAAATTTTGTTAAGTCTCAAAATACTGACCGGAGAAGAGACAATATAGCAAGTCTTCTCATGGTGTTTTTGCTGCCATAGCAAATTCTTTGTCTTTATTCATATAATTGCTAAATAAGTATTTATGGAGGGCCTTTTATGTACAAGGCACATTGTTAGGTGCTAAAATGGATAGATTTGAAAATGAGTAAGACCCAGAGTGAATAGTCAAGCATCACTATGGTTGTAAACCATGGGTCAAAGGAAATACAGCAACATCTCTGACAGAACTAAGAAAGCTAAGGAAATGGGTGGATTTGGAGGAGGGTAAAGAGGAGTTAAGATAATTGAGTTGGGTAAATATGAAGAATACAAAGAAATCTGAATAGATTTTTATGAAGTAATGCAAAGCAGAAAAAAGCAAAAACAGAGGAATAGTAGTACACATTAACTACAACTACCTAAGAGGAAAACGACTAGAATAGACAAAGAATCCTGATGAGGATTTAAGAGATTGAAATTGTCATGATACTTTATGCACTGAAATTAACTTAAATGTAGTTAACAAACAAATTTATTTACTTGGGCTCAAGTTCACTAAGTTTTTAATAAAAACATCTTTTATTTTTCAAAAGGATTATTCCCTCCCCACTCTCATCCCTGTTTGATCTCTATTACTTTATAATCCTTCACTGGGTGGTGGCTGGAACCCCAGGTTCTATGATTATGCCACTGTCAGTTGAACACAGGATTTAGCAGCACCTCCACCAACTTGACATGACTTTGAATAGGGGCCAGGCAATGGACTGAGTCTTAGAGGTCTTGCTTAGTTAAATTTGCAGTCCTATTACTTTTTCAGTTGTGGCAACTCAATAAGGCTATTTCCTAAGGTGTAAAAGGGCTGCAGTCTCCATCTGAGGAAGGAGGTGTCCACAATGATGAAATCGCAGTGGGACGCATTTTGATGTATATTATAGTCGTTTGTGTATATGTCTTAATTCCCACTGGACTATGGGCAGGGAATTATGAATGTTTTCATCCATGTAATCTCAGCACCTACCATAGTGCACTGCACAAAGTAGACAATGCATTATAAACTACATTGACAAGTATGGTTGCACAAAGCTGTTCAAAAAATTCCTCCCACCTTTACATGAAATTTATTTTATAAAAAGAGACTAACTAGGTAGATTTTTCCCTCTTATGTGTACATTATAAGGAGGTTTTAAAAGTAGTGATGCCTACAATTATATTTTAAAGAGGAAGGGAAGAAAATATTAAAGAAAGGTAATGAAATGTCACACAGAACTTGGAAGAGGACACAGAACAAAAGAAGTTTTTATTTTTGTTCATTTATTCTAATATCTTGTATGTTACATATTTTATGTAAGATTTTCTTCCTTGTTTTGTTTACGCTTTTTTTGATGATGGTTATCCATTTATAACTTTCTTAAAAGCAATAATACAAGAAAACAAGCAAACTACTTTAACACCACATTTGAAAATTTTATTTTAAAAATAATTTATACCTATAGAATGGAAGAGTATTACAGTTTTATCTGCAAAAGAAAAGCATATGATCCAAAAGCTATACAATTTGAAATGGTTGTAGGAAATTCAGAAGAAAGTGATGCTTTTACTCTGAATTCTTAGGATTTCATCGGGCATCAAAAACGACCACTGTATTAAAATTGTGTTAAGGACAAAGGAAAAATCATGAAAATTTATTCCAGCCATTGCACTTTCAAATTATGTTCTGATCCAACTAGATAATAAGGATACGTATATAGTGCTATAGATAACTACAAACAACGATACTCAATGATAGCTTATTTTAAATGCACGAAGAGATATATACTATATACCTGTCAGGCCAATCTTGGAGATGGTTTAAAAGAAAAATCACTCAAAATGTTATCCAATTCCTTTTTCCATTTAGAGAGTCAAAGATATGCATTGGAGATGCATGTGATATTATTAAACCCGTCTCTCACAAACATACAAAGGTAACAAGTTTGTAGTATTTTTATTTATTCCTGGCTACCAATATAACCAATAAGAGTCTTAGGAGTTAGTTCGATTTGAATGGGTGGAGCAAAACATGTCATGTCCATGTTTATAGAAGATACTTAAATTCCAACTTCTGTAACTGAGCAAGTTTGCCCACTAAGTAAACGACAATTACAAAAATACTGAGACTATGAAAAATATCCAGGAAGATATAATGGCTTTTTAGGATTATTCTAGAACAGGTGTGGAGAACATATGCCCTTCTAGGTCCTCGGGTATAGCCTTCTGAATGGGTCCAAGTTTTACTGAACAAGTCCTTTCATTAAAGGGATTTGTTCTGTGAAGTTCAGATTTAGTCAAAGGGCCGCACTAGAGGGCCACATGTGGCCTTGAGGTCACAGGTTCCCTACTCCTGTTCTAGCACACACCTGTTGAGTAGTTTATATTGGAACACTAGAAATGTTAATGCTTCTAAAATTCATTTTTTCATAAGTTAAATCACTCCTTCTGTTGGTAAATGACATTTAGCACCAATCCAAACGCTCTCTTTACCTGCCTCTTATCATCACACTTAGAAAGCCAAGGCGGAAGGATACGTCTTTTCGTTCTTTTCTTGTACATTATCCTATACCCACATTCTCTGCATCTGATGGGATCCCTGGATTTTATTTCGTTTTCTGTGTGGCATTCTGAAAAAGTAAGCATTTTTTACTTAAAGTCCCCTGCCACCCAGGAATATTAATATTTCCAATAACTGCTTATCTGGTTGTTATTTTAATCAGATAATCAGACTTAGACAATTTTAGAAATAAATGAAACTTAGAGATCATTTAGGTCAATACTTTCACTTTCCAGATGAAAATACTAAAGCCCACAGAAGTTAAGTGAGTTGCCTAAACCAGTGGTGTCAAACTCAGATAGAAATGGGGGCCACTAAACCACATTTAAGGATCCCTGTGGGCTGCACCATTGACTTAGAAAACCATATATTAATGTTACCTATTGAGTTTTTATCCCAATTACATTTTCATCTGGTTAGGGCAGCAAGGGAATGTTGCCAACCACTGAAACTCTTGACAGTTCTGGCCTAAACTATCATAAATAAATTTGACATCAGCTGTTGAACTAGAATCCAGATCTCCAGACCTCCAGTGCCAAGTATTTTCCATTATCACACACTTCCCAATTAGACACATGAGCAGCTCTTTACACATACTAATCAAAAATAAATTCACATTTAGTATTTTACGGTTTATAAATTGCTTTTTCCCTCACAATAACCAAATAAGTCTAGTATTATTAACAACATTTAAATAAGGTAAAAAAATCTGCTCTGAGAAGCTGGGACCTCTGCCCAGGGTTATACAACCAATAAATTCTGAATCTAAAGATCAGAGGACCTAGGTTCCAATTATATCTCCACCACTTACTGGGTGAACTGGGCTAAACCCTTTGGGCCTTAGACTCCTCAGCTGTAAAAAAGAAAGGGGGGAGCAAGGTGACTTTTGAGGTTCCTTCTAGCTTTACAATCTACCAATTTATGGACTCAGGATATACTGCTGAAAGCTAAGCTCATGTGTCATCTGTTGCTAAGTAGTTACAGATAAGTGATACGATTTTATTCTTAAGAGCCAGGTGGGCATTTTTTTTGCAGGGGAGAAAACTGAATTCTTGCTGCTCTAGCTTAAAGGAAAGAACACTGGTCTTAAGAGTCAAGAGCTGGAACTCAATCCCAGCCAATGAATCTTAAGGACCTGCTGTGTTCAGGCAATATACTAGGTTCAAAAGATTAAAAAAAAAAGTCTATGGGGCAGCTAGGTGGCGCAGTGAGTAGAGCGCCGGCCCTGGAGTCAGAAGGACCTGAGTTCGGATCCAGCCTCAGACACTTTAACACGCACAAACAAAAACCTAGCCGTGTGACCTTGGGCAAGTTACTTAACCCCAATTGCCCTCCAAAAAAAAAAGTCTACCCCCTCAAGGTACTTAACATTCGATTAAGAGAAATAACTTGTTCATATGTGATTTTACACAGTATAAATTCAAGGTGTGGGAGGCAGGGAAAGGGGAGAGTTATAGCATTTGAAGAGCAGGGTTAGGAAAGGATTCTGAAGCTGAGTTTTGAATGGAACAAGAAATTTGGTGGTTGAAGCAATAATGCTCTCTAGGCATGAGGAACAAAGCATGTAATGAAACAGAGATGAGAGAGGAGTATCCTGAGTGAGGAAAAGCCAGTTTGGCTGAAATGTAGGGAAAAAGAAGAGGAATAATGCATAAGGCTGGAAAGGTAAGTTGGGGCCAGCTTGCAAAGGGGTTTAAATGCTAAATAGAGTTGTTATATTTGATTCTAGTGGCAAATAGAGAACCCACTTTCTTTCCCCATTCTCTTCTGAACTCTGTACTGTCTGACTTCCAACTTCATCACTTACCTACAAAAGTTCTTTGCAAACTTACTGATAATCTCTTTTTAGCTGCAAAATCTACCAGCCTTTTCTCAATCCTGATCCTTCTGTCTCTTCTCAATCTTTGACGCTGTCAATCATCCTCTTCTCCTTGATACTTTCTTCCTTCTAGATTTCCCAGACATTACTGGCTCCTGGTTTCTACCAGACTGCTCCTTCTCAGTTGCCTTTTCCTGGATCTTCATCCAGGTCACGTCTGCTAATCATGGGTGCCCCACAGGGATCTGTTCTTAGCCCCTTTCTCCCTCTGTACTATTTCACTATACTATATTCACTAAATATAAACAACTCTATCTCATCAGCTCCAATGATTTCAATTATCACCTCTCAATCTACTTATCTGGCCTGATTCCCAACTCCAATGCTTATTGGACATCTAGAACTAGAAATCCTGTAGGCAGTTTAAATTCAATATATACAAAACTGTTTTCATTCTTTCCTATCAAACCTTCCTCTCTTCCCAATTTCCCTATTACAATGTTGCAAGTATCATCATCTAATCAGGCTCACAATCTAGGTGTCATCCTTTCCTCACTTTCTATACATCCAATCTGTGGTCAAGGTCTATTGACTTTATACTCATGACATCTCTCCTCTTAAACTGTCACCACCCTGGCGTAGGACCTCATGGCTTCACACCTGGACTATGCCAAGAGCCTATTATTGGTTCATCTCCATAAACCAAGTCTCTCCACACTCCAGTTCATTCTCCACTTAAGCATCTGTAATGGAAATGCAAATTTAAAGATCTTCCCTGCCCCTAGCTTAAGTGCACCTGGAGCCTGTGGTGGGAGGCTTGTTTTTCAGGAAAGCCCACACCTTGATACTTTGTGATTGGGCAGTGGGTCAAGGAGGTTGTTACATTCTCTGAGCCAGGAGAAGGCTATATAAACTCTGATGAGAGGCTTTGCTTTGGGGCTCCCTTTGAGAAGTGTTGTGTGATTTGACCAGATGAGACTCTGGGAAGCCGTTATTGAGAGCCCCGCCCCCCGTCTTTGAAAACCCAGATGTTGATGCTTCCCTCTCTGGTAACTGTGATTTGGTGTTGATATAATAGTAGGACAGTTTGGAAGCCTGTCTGTTTGATCTGTCTGTATACTCTGAAGTTCTGGGTGCTGACCTTTTCCCCCTGAACTAGGTAATATATGTTTATTTGATTAAAGTAAGCTTGTTAACCCATTTTGAGTTGCTTTCCTTTTGAAAAGCAGATCTAAGAACCTGTGTTGGCAGCCACCCTGGGGATGTTGGGGTGCTTGCTGCTACAGCATCAAAGTGATCTTCCTAAAACCAATGTGTGACCATGCCATCACCCATTAAATAAATTCCAATGGTTCTCCATCACTTCCCATGATCAAATACAAAATCCTCTGTTTAGTGTTCAAAGACTTTCATAACCTTCCCCCTCATTTAGCCAGGCTTCTCATATTTTATATTATCCAGCCCTCCCCCAATACTCTGCAATCTGATGACATCGACCTTCTTACTGTTCCAGTCATATGGTGCTCCTCAATCTTCTGTCACCTCATACATTCAATCATTTGCCAGACCTTGTAGTTTCTACCTCCTGTTATGGGAATGGCAATTTGAAGATCTTCCCTGCCCCTTGATAGGCTTAAGTGACTCTGAGAACCTTTCCTGATTTGAAAATATACTCTTCCCCCTAATAAGCTGAATGTGGTCACATGGAGCCTATGGTGGGAGGCTTGTTTTTCAAAAATGCACACACCTTGTTACTTTGTGATTAGTCAAGAAGCTTGTTACATTTTCTGAGCCAGGAGAAGGCTATACATACCCTGATGATGTGATGTTTTGCTTTGGGGCTCACTTTGGGAAGAGTTGTGTGATTTGGTCAGATGAGACTCTAGGAAGCCACTGAGCACCCCCCCCAGATGGTGCTTGCCTCTCTGGTAACTGACTAGTATGGATATAATGGTCAGACAGCTGGAAGCCCTGTCTGCTGATCTGTTTCTGTCTGTATTTTTTGTCTGCTTATAACTTCTTTTTGTATTCTCAAGTTCGGGGTGCTGATCTTTTCCCCTGAACTAGGTAAATGATATATATTTGATTAAAGTAAGAATGTTAACCCATTTTGAGTTGCTTTCCTTTAGAAAAGCAGATCTAAGAACCTGTGCTAGCAGCCATCCTGGGTATGCTGGGGTGCTTGCTGCTACACCTCCCCAACATCTCTCACATACAACCCTTTCTCTCTACTCCAGTTGAGACAGCCAACACGTCTCGCCCTGATTCCCCAAATGGCCTTCTAATTGGTCTTCATGATTCAAGTTTCTACATACTTGAATTCATTCTACACACTGTTGACACCAAAGTGGTTTTCTTAAACACAGATATAAGTGAATTCACAACTCAACCAACTCTAGTGGCTTTCTACTCGCTCTAAAATAACATGTCAACTCTTGTTTAGCTTTTAAAAACCCTACACAACCTGACTCCAACATAGCTTTCCAGCCTGATTTCCAGCCAAAGGAGGCCTTCTTTCAGTTTCTCAAACACAATATTTCATTTCCCATCTCTATGCTTTTGGATAGGCCACTGGCTGTAAGCCTGGAAGGAATTCATTTCCACCTCATTTATTTCTTTAAGATACAGGTGATGTGGGGTGGCTAGGTGATGAAGTAAATAGAGCACCGGCCCTGGAGTCAGGAAGACCTGAGTTCAAATCTGGTCTCAGCCACTTAACACAAAACTAGCTGTGTGACATTGGGCAAGTCACTTAACCGCAATTATCCTACCTCCCCCCTTCCAAAAAAAAAAAAAAGTAAAAGAAAAGATACAGTTAATGTATCATCTTCTATGTGAAACCTTCCCTGGTTTCCCTCAACTGCTAGCATCCTCCCCCTCCCAAACTCTCTTGTATTTGTACTGTATGTATTTTTATATGGAAGGAGAAGGTTGGAGCAAGCATTTATTAAGTACTAACTCTGTGACAGGAACTGTGTTAAGCATTTTACAAATACTTCATTTTGTCCTTGCAACAACCCTGTGAGGTAGGTGTTATTTTTATCTCCATCATATAGTAGGAAACAGAGGCAGACAGAGATTAAGTGACTTGTCCAGAATCACACAGCTAGTAAGTGTCTGAGGCAAGATCTGAATTCAGGCCTTCCTAATTGAAGCCAGTGCTTTATCCACTGTACCTACCTGCCTACATACACTTGTCTTCTCCAACAGCATACATGCTTATCATGGGGATTGTTTCATTCTTTGTACCTGTATCCCAGCCTCTAGACAAATATGTGGCATGTCGTAGGTGCTTAATGAATACTTGGAAAAATCCTAGAAAAAGTTCTCTATCCCATTGTCTCAACTTGTACTGTTCTCTCCTTTCAACCTTTTTGTAATCTGGCTTCCTAACTTCCTCACAAGTGAAACTGTTCCCTCCAAAGATAACAATTAACTCTTTTTTTTTTTTGTCTTATCAGGCAAAGTCCAATTTATTTGTTTACAAACATCTATGTGGTTGCCACAGCAGCTGCCTGGGTCCTCTGGACAGTGTGAGTCTTCACAAGATGGTCGGTGAATTCCTGATAAGGAGATTTAGTGAACACAGACTCCTTCCATAGGTCTGGGGTTAGATAGCTGTATGTTTTGGAGATGGCATCAAAGGTAGCTTTAGCGAAGTTGCCCAGAGTGGCAGTTCAGCCTCTTGAAGAAGTGTAGCAATCATCAATTCCAGCCATCATCAGGAGCTTTTTAGGCACAGGAGCTGAGACAATGCCAGTTCCTCTAGGGGCGGGGATCAGGTGCACCAAAAACTGACCCACATCACCCAGTGACCTTGCAGGGTACTGTGTAAGGCTTGCCAATTTTGTTCCCCCAGTAGCCACGTCTCACAGGAACTACACTCTCTCTACTCATGTGGCCTCCACTCTGGCTCAGACCCTTATCAGATCATGCCTGGCTTATTGGAATAGCTTCATATTTGGCCTTGTCTCTCCTTTTTTTCTACTGCATCCTCTATAGAGTTCCCAACAAGTTACAGTATCTTCAGGTACTATACTTTTTACTATAAGAGTAAGTTGGGTACTTTTAACTACCTCTACTTTGTTGTAGGTGAAAGAACAAGGTTTTGGAGTCAGAAGACTTGGAGTCAAATCCCAGCACTGCAATATACTCTGAGCCCTTATCAGGTCACATCTAGAAGCCTCAGGTTCTTTATTTATAAAATAGTATTTGTTGAAAAGCACTTTGTAAAACTTAAAACTCTGTTATTAACTGGGTCCTTCCTACAAGCAAAGTTAAGTTATATGCTGTGATACCAGCTATGTGCAAAGATACTATAATTCTAAAATACATACGTTAATTATGCAATTTATGGTTTATTGTGTTCCCTTGAGTCTCCCTGCTGCCATATTTTTCTGCCTTTAAAACAATTTACTAATGCTAGGTGGGAACAGAGGGAATAAATAAACACAAGACAATTCTGTTTTGCTAGCTGGTTCAGTGGATAGAGTGCTGGGCCTGGAGTCAGGTAGATCTGAGTTCAGAAACTGGTAGTGCAATCCTAGGCAAATCACTTAACCCATCTGCCTCAGTTTCCTCATCTATAAAACAGAGATAATAACTGCAGCCACCTGTCAGGGTTAAAGTGAGCATCAAACCTGATAACATAAGTAAAGCACAGCTAGCACAGTGCCTGACATACAGTAGGCGCTAAATGAATGTTTTGTCATCATTATTGTTGTTATTGTTATGTGCTTTCTATGTATATGGCATTGTGATAAACACTGAGGACACAAATATGAAAAAGAAAGACACTGCCTGGCACACAGTAAGCACTATATAAATGTCAGCTATTATTATTAGTTGTTGATAGATCTGTAAGAAGTTTAGTTTAAAAAAAGATAATAACTAGTGGTTGACAGGAAAGATACTGATTACAGGCAATCTGTAAAGCCTCGCATTCCGAAAGAGTGACCTGTCCGCCACAATTTACTTTAAACACGGAGGAAGGAGAAACACTTAGACGGGGTATGGTTTTTCAAAAGTGACGCTCACCTCCACAGATATATATCATTGGCTGCTGTTTGGGCGGCTGCACGTCCTTCTGGGCATCCATCGTCGGTCCCTAAAAATCAGAGATGGGAATATTCTCTCCAATCAAAGAGGCCCCCAAACTAATTGAAGCGCCCCCATTCCTCCGCACCCCCACCCTGGTGAGGACGGCTCAGGTCCACACAAGGCGGCTTTCTCCAGTCCCGCCTCCTCACCCCGGCAGACTGCGGAGCGAGGACGGCGACCCGGTTGGGCACACACATGGGAGCGACAACCCTGGGGTCCGCCTGCACGGCCGGCCGCACGGGAGAAAGGGCGCCCTCCTGACCGACCCCCTTCCCAGTCAAGCCCCGCCGTCCCCCATCTCCCAGCTGTTCCTAAAAATCGATCTGAAACGCTAATTCAAAACCCACACAAAGTCTTCCTACCTCACAGCCCAACGCAATCCGGAGAGTCCCGGTCCCCAGGAATAACAGCACCGAGACCTCCTTCTGGCGCTTCCTAATGACGCAAGGTACCCTCGACAACCCCGCCCCTTCTGCCTTGTGTGTGGCAACTGATTGGCTGGGATCAAAGGAAGAATGGGCGGGGTCTGGAAAGGATGTGGACGGGGTCTGGAAAGGGTATGGGCGGGATTGAGTTCCCGCAGTTGGGTAGAGAAGTCCCGTACTAGAGGGGCGGAGTTAGAGGCTGCCGGGTTTTGTTCTTTTGCCCTACGTTTGCAGACCAGGTTGAGGGTAACCAAAAGGTCTCAAATCTGTTGATGAGTTAAGAGGATGTCTACCCCAAGCATGTGAAGACTTCCCCTGGCAGAATGAGCCAATGACGACAACAACAACAACCGCCCATTTATTGGGACCGCCATGGCCATGAAGGCAGCTGGAGCTTGGTGTTGGATGAAGCCAAGGTCATCCACTGCATCCCAAGGGACATCAGCAGTCTTCTTGACTTTTCTCTTACCACTAGATTTTGATGCCTCAGGAAGATAAAGTGAAGCTGACAATTTTGTGCAACTGTGCCTTACTTAAATCCAATTCATGTGCAAGTCTCCTGATATCATTGGTCCTCTCCGAAAGTGAAGGAAGAAAAAGTGTATGAGACAGTATTTGAACTCAAGTCATATTAACTCCATGTCTGGTACTCTATCCTAGGACAAGTAACATAATTTATCATAGTAAAAACAGACCTCTTGGCTGATTTGACTAATCAATAGACATTTATTAAAGCACCTATACTGAGAGGAGAGAAGGCTTGGAATAGTTTCTGTGGGCAATGGATAAAGTAACAATTAGGGAGGAGTTAAAGGACTGTCATGCTCTGTTGAAATGAAATAATGTAATTATTTGTAGTAGACCTAATCAGTTCTGTTGTGTGACCTCTTTCAGCTTTGTTAGTAAGGCATGAGTTGAAACAGAAGAGATCAATGGTGGTAAACAGTATAGAGTAAAACTGGTTAATTATAGCTTTCAGGTTGGGAAGGGAGGAAAATAAGGTTAGAGCAGAGGAGATGGCTTTGGAGCATACTAAGGGATAGAGGGAGGCATAAAGAGAGATGGAATGATAGGAGTTTATGATCTGATAAAGAGATTTTGGAAGTTAAAAAATTGCAGTAGAACCCTTGAAGATGAGGGCAAGATCAAGGATGTGATCATCCCTCTGTACAGCTAAGGTAGAAGGGGGGCAGTAGCTCATGGAAATTGAGGGAACTGAGGAATTGGGAGTTTAGGATGTTTGAGAAGATAGCATGTGTATATTGAAGTGTCTTAGTATAAAGGCAGGAGTTGAGGAAGATAAAAATACTATGACCCAACTACTGAATTCTTTGAGAAAGGAAGAAGAATGTCCTGGAAACCAATGGCTAACTAACACTAGGATTCATATTGGGTGATAAATTTGAATGAAGTGAACATAGGAGAAGAGGTTGCTGAAAGGAGACAAAGGAAATGGGTGGAAGTAGCAACGAGGAACAAGGGATATTCTGATTTCCCTTCTAGGATTAACATACTAGTGAGTGAGAGAAAGTAAGGAGAGAAACAGATAGTGTGTGCTTTGTGTTTGTTTTTTTCCCTAAAGAGTACCATGTCTTGAGCTTGAACTGGATTTAAGTGAGGCACAGTCAGCCTCACTCTGTCTTCCATATTCATCAAAGTCCAGTGGCAAGACAAAAGTCAGAATAACTGGTGATGGCCCAGGGTGCAGTGGATGACCTTGGCATCTTCAATGCCTGATCAAGCTCTAAGTGCTTGTAAGTAAGGTGAATTTTAGTGTGTGTGAAGTGGATTTTTGCTATTGTTTCTTAGAGTTGTTTCCCAGAATCCACAGCCATAACAATCTCTTGTTCCCAGGTGTTAGATATGAGTTCCCATAACTATGGTTCAAAACATCTCTACCACACTTGTGCAGCTTTATATAATGATAAATAATATAAACATCTACTGCAACTGCACAGTGAGATACAGGGATGGAGTGATGTGAACTTGTGAGGCTATTGTTGGCAATATATCTTCTTTGTCTGTTTCCCCTATAAAACAGGTGGTCATTGGTCAGTGAATGGGGAACCTTAGAGGAACCTTAGGGTTGAATGCAGGAATGCTGTGTGTGCCTCTATTGGCCCCCATCAAGGCTTGGGGGGGAATATATGTTTGCCTCAACTGGCCCCCACTGAGGCTTGAGAGGATTTAGGGGATGCACAAGTAGTGTTTGTCTCAACTGACACCATTGAGAAGTAGGGGTAGTTGCCCACTCTTCTTGCCGGCCCCTGTGAGAAGAGTAATTGGGGAATGCTGTAGGAGTTTGTGCTTCCATTATCAGCAATCCTCTTCTGAGAAAACTAGACTAGAATAAAGTAAGATTGTTAACCCCTTCTTAGTGTCTTTCCTGTCTGACCAGATCAAGAGTGAACCTGTGCTAGCAGCCCCACTGTGTGCTGTGTTTATTTGTCTTACAGTGCTCCTCAATGCCTGCTTCAGCCACCTTCATGGCTGTTGGAACAAATTGTTCTCATCTACCTATTCTGCCAGGGGAAGTCTTCACATACTTGGGGTTGACCCGATAACTCACCAATGAGTTTGAGGCCTGCTGGCTATCCTCAACCAAGATGATTTTGCCAAGGTGTAGCCAGTGGGCATGCTTCAGCTTCTTGGAGCCACAGGTATGAACTGAGTGCCAGGCAGGCAGAAAAGGTGAGTGAACAGCCCCGAAAAAGGTGGGATACGATAGAAGTACATGAAGATGAGAGCATGTGAAGGGGAGCAGGGAAGGCAATGGCTCACACTTAGGCAGCTGAGAAAAGGTAGCATGTTTGTTAATAAAAAAGGATTCATTCTGGGCAAAGGGCACTGGCAACACTGAAAACTCAGCTTTTGAGGCAGGTGATGGCATTCTCTCCCTTGATTCCTAGGCTCCTCTTTGAGGTGTAATGGTGGGAAAGGGGAGAAAGAAAACCCTAAGAAGTTTGGTTTTACTAGTTATGGGAAGTGGGAGATAGGGAGAATTCCATACAGCCTACTTCTGCTATGCCCTCAATGTAAACCAATACTTCTCTTATTAAACGTCCCTGTCTTGTTGATAGGGTCTTAATTCAGAGCTTGATAAATCTGAAAAAAGGACAACCTTGAACTTTCACACATGTTCTGGTGCTCTGGAAGCATCTGTTTTTATTTCAGACAGATTCATAAAATAATTTCCCCATAGAGAGGTATTATTGAGGACTCTGATAGAATCAGTTTTTAAAGCACCTATCATGTGCCAGGTTCTGTGCTAAGCTCTAAGGTTACAAAGAAAAGCCAAAATAAACAAACACACGAAGAGCTCACAATCTAATGAAGGAGATACCATGAAAACAACTAATATACAAACAAGATATAGAGAGGATATCTTGGAGATAATTTCAGAGGCAAGGTATTAAGAACTGGGAAAAGCTGCTTTTGGCAGGAGATGGGACTTCAGCTGAGACTTGAAGCTAGGAGGTGGAGATGAAGAGGAAGAAAGTGCCAGGCTGAAAATTCCCTAAGTCAGGGCATGGTGTGTCATGTGCCTATAACAGCCAGGAGACCAGTTTCACTTTATCTCAGAGTACTCAGAGGGGGAAAAGGCATAGAAGGACTAGAAAGGTAGGGAGGAACCAGGTTAAGAAGCACTTTAAAAGCCAAACAAAAGATTTTGTATTTGATCCTGGAGGTACTAGGGAGTCGGTAGAGTTAATGAATGAAGGGGTGACCTGTACTTCAGAAGGATGAATTTGACATCTAAGTGGAGGATAGATTGAAGTTCAGAAAGACGACACAGGGAGACCAACCAGCAGACTATTGCAACAGTCCTGCTATATTAGAGAACCTGCACCAGGGTGGTGGGAGTGTCAGGATAAAAGGGAGTGTGTATGAGATGTTGCAAAGGTAAAAATAATAGAATTTAATAACTGATTGGCTATGAGAGGTGAGAGAGAATGAAGAAGAGACCTAGGTTAGGAGACTTGGGTGACTAGGAGGCTGCTACTGCTTTCAGTAGCAATAGAGAAACCCTTTTCAGGGCTGCTCCTCCACCTTTGGTGTCTCCTTGGCATTCAATTCACACCCGTGGCTCCAAAAAGCTGAGGCATGCCTGCTGGCCACACCCCAGCAAAACTGTCCTGGTGGAGGGTAACCAACAGACCTCGATGAGTTAGGGGGGTGTCAACCCCAAGCATGTGAAGACTTCTGACTGAATGGGTAGATGGGAACAATTTGTTCCAGTAGCCATGAAGGTGACTGAAGCAAACATTGTGGAGCACTTAGAGCTTGATCAGGCATTAAAGATGCCAAGGTCATCCATTGTACCCTGGGCCATCACCAGGCATCCTGACTTTCATCTTGCCACTGGACTTTGATGAATCTGTTGATGAATCTGTAAGAGAGAATGAGACTGACTATGCCTCACTTAAATCCAATTCAAGCTTAAGTCAAGAAGTGACTCCAAGATGTCATTGGTTTTCTTTGAAAACAAAGACCAAACAGCAATAGAGAAATAGGAAGAGGGAATAGGTTAGGTTTTTATTTTTTGTTTTGTTTTGTTTTTGTTGTTGGGGGGAGGGGCAGAGATAATGAATTCAGCTTTAGACGTGTTAAATTTAAGAAGTCTACGTAATATCCAACTTAAGACATCAAATAGACATTGGAGAAGAGACCAGGAGATAGGTTAGGGCTGGACAGATAAATCTGAGAATCATCTGCATAGAGATGATAATTGAATCTAAGAGAGCTGATGAAATTTTCAAGTGAAATAGTTTAGAGGGAAAAGAGGGCTTAGGATAGAAACTTGGGGAAGAACCCCACAGTCAGTGGTCATGGCCTGGATGAAGATACAACAAAGGAGACTGAAGAGAGGTCCATCAGTTAGAATAAAAACCAGGAGAGCAGCATCATGAAAACCATGGAGAAAACAGGTCCAGAGTTAAAAATTAAAGAGGCTATAACAAAAGGGTAGGAGATGCTTCACATAGCCCTAATAGGAAGAAGAAGAAAAAACTATCACAGGACCCTGAGATTAAAAGGGATCTTAGTTTTAGATCTGGATGTGACCTAAGAAAACATTTGGTCCTTTAGGACCAGAGGATGAAAGAGTAGGATGTAGAAGGGATCTTTTAAGGTTATCTAGTACAAATCCCTCATTTTATAGTTGAGGAAGCTGAGGCTCAAAAATATGAAGTAAAATTCAGTCAAGGTCAAATAGAGGATAATAGCTAAGCCAGGTTTTGAAGACAGACTCTGACTCCAAATCTAGCACTCCTTCCCTAAACCTGAGACTTGCTCTAAGTCCTAAGGGTACTAATAATCAGCAGAATTAGGATTTGAATCCAGAATTTCTGACTCCAAATTAGGGTCCTTTCCATGATCTATTGCTGTCTCACCTATACCATACTGTAAAAACACTTATTGAGCACCTCTGGCGAAGGAGAAACTATGTTAGGTAGTGGGCATATGAGGCATTAAATTCCAGTTGGGGAGACATAACACACAGAAAAAGATAAATACAAAGTACCATACAGCGAGTACCAAACAAATGAATAGACAAAACATGCTATGGGAGATCCCATGTAAGAAAAAGTAGAAAAGGAAGGTACTGTGTGGGGTGAAGGTACAAAGATGGGAGTGGGGAAGGTATTGTGTGGGGTGGAGTATAAAGATGAGGAGTGGGTACATTAAAATTGATATTTGGTGAAAATAAATGCACATAATTATCTTTCTAAACATATGAAGATGTGGGAAGCTGGAAGAGGAATAACAAAGTCCTCCAAATTAGCTTGTTCTAGCTTCTTGATATGTGACCACTAACACAAGACTGGGATGGGGAAAGATAATGATGGGGGTGGGGTGGGGAGGGAAGGAAGTTGGGGGGGTAGTTTCCATTCCATATTCCTCCCCAAAACGGTCCCTAACGTCTGGAGCGGGTTAGGTTCCTGGGACAGCCAGAGGGCAGCGCGGAAGAGAAGAGTGGAACAGGACGGGGGCAGGGCGAGGCAAGGCTGGGAAGGAGAAGGGAAGGGAAGAGGGAGAAGGAGAGGGAGAAGGAGAGTGAGAGGGGGAGGGGGAGGGGCCTCAGCTAGCGGTTATTCAGGGCGGGCAGTTCAAACCCAAGAGAGGGAAAGCAGTGGCGGCCCCACGCTACCTGGGATTGGGGGTTGCCATAGCCAGAGCATCCCTGGGGCGGAAGCCGGTGACTCTGCCCCTTCCACACCCTTCCCCACCACTCCCCTCTCCCCGCCCTCTTGCCTCCCTCCCAAGTTCAGCAGCTGCCATTCATCCATCCCAGAGGAGGCAGGAGGAGTCTACTCTGGGCTTTGTAGGCTCTAGTTGGACGGGGACGGGGGACCCCAGGCTGCTGGGGCTGCCGCTGCTGCTGCAGGGGAGCAGAATCCCTGGGAGTCCCCCCTCCCCGCCCCCAGTTTGTTTTCCAGGTGCTGGAAAGGGGTGAGATGCGTTGAAGTTACCTGCTGCTTCCTGCCTCCTCTTATCTCCCTCCACTGCAGGTGACTATACCCTCATAATTGTGTATATCTCTCTCGCTCCCAGTGCCTCCCTGGCTTTCAAGGTCCTGAGGGGGAAAAAAAACAACCCAAGTACTTAGCCTTGGTGACTGGAAATCCAACCTTAACTTTCCAAACTGGGCGGTGAGGGACAGGAGGGTGTTAGAGGAGGGAAATTAATTAAAATGAGGAAAACTAGTGATGATTTAGGAGAAGCTAGGTTATCCCCTATCCCCACCAACACACACCTTCCTCCAAGGGCAAGGAATTTATAGAATTCTTCTTGAGAAGCCCAATTAAGGAGTTTATTTCTAACATTCGTCAGTGTAAACGAGGCAAAAGAAGATTAAGATTTTTTGTTGTGTGAAAGGGTGAAGAACATTCCAAAATATTTTGTTTTTAAATATAATGATCATAGGTTCATAAATTTAGAATTGCATCACAGTATTTATATTCCACACCCTTCAGATTTTAGCACTTGAGAGGCTTATGATTATACTAAGCACACTGTCTGGTTCCTAGTAAGCATTCTTATTTACTATTTTGCAGTCCATACCAAAGTTTTTTTGTTTTTTTTTATCTAATTTGATCTCCACTGTGATGTTAAGGTTTCCTCTGCCCCACCCCAATCCCATTGATTGTTCATAGAATGAGATACTTGTTTATGGTTTAATTAGATTTTTTTTCCTGCGTTAGCAAAATTAATATAGTTTAGAGATTTCAAAGTTTATTTCATGGTAGATATCCTAGTTTTACTAATAGAAAAAAATTGGTTTCAGTATAATTAAACTAGTTTTTAAAATTTCAATTAAAGTATCTACTAAACACCTCCATAGAGTAGAAGACTGGTTTTTCTGTTTTTTCTTTCCTTTACTGAGGGGTCTGGATAATTATTGTAGTAATAGCAACTGATTTATCAGGAACCTGTTACTACTTAAATTTTTAACTTCAGTAGTTCATAGCTGGAGGGAACTTCTGAGGTCATCTCCAAATAATATCAATGTAATTATTCCAAGAAAATAACATTTTCAAATTATGTTGCAGAGGGATGAAATAATACATGAAAATCAAATCGAGAAATAAAAAAAAAAGTGTTAGGTGAGAGTTTAAACACTACAGGAGCGGACCTTTCACCTGATTTGATTCTTTAATCCCTCTGACCAAATGGTGAACCTATTAAGCCCTTAGGGGTAAAAAAAGTTTAGACATCCTTGAACTTGGGTAGTTTTCAGGCTTTGTGGAAATGCCATCCTCCTCTTAATATTTTGTTAACCTTTGCTCCTTGTTTCTGTTTCTGCATTTTCCTCTCTGTAAAAACAAACGGAACTCAATATAGTCTTTTGTCTCGTTGCTTTTCAATTCTGAGGTCTCAGAAAAGCTCTTGAGACATCTAGTGGTGAAGTAGCTGAATAGTCAGTTGTTTTCCCACTCATTTTTATATATACATCAGCTGTATGATATGACTAAATGACTTTAGTGAAAATTGTAGTTCAGTAGATACTTTAAAAATAGGTCCCAGAAATATTATGTCCTAATAAGATATACTGTAATACGTAAATTTCCCAACAACCACATGTGAATTTATCAGTTCCATTAGTCTGATTGGTTACTGACATATAAAATATTTTCATAAATGGTATTTCCTGACTAGCTAGTCAGTCAATAAGTATTTGTGAAATGTTTACCACATGCAGGCATTCTACTGAGTGCTAGGGGTATGAAAAGAGTCAAAAGACAACCCCTGCCCTCAAGGAGCTTATAATCTACAAAAATTTTAAATTTTCTGATGATATAAGAAATAATAAAGCATTTGCTGTAGAGAAAACTCAACTAGTTTGCTTGTCTAGAAACTTCTTTATAGAAGATGTCTAACTTAGGGAGGGAATTTCAGAAGGCATCTAAATCAATGTTATAGGTACAGTTGCATAGTGGAATGAGTCCTAAATTTGGATTCAGACAACCATGATTCAAACCCTTGCTTTACCTCTTGCTGCCTATATCATTAATCAATAAACATCTATTAAGCATTCACTATGTACCAGGCACTGTGCTGAGCACTGGGGATATAAATATGAAAACAGAAAGCACTTGCCCTCAAGGAACTTACAATCTAATAGGGGAATGCACAACACACAAAAGAAAGTTGAAAAGTGGGGAGAGGAGGTGGGAAGGAGAAGGAAAAGGTAACCCACTTGACGGCATAGTGAAGGCAGTCAAAGAAATCCCCAAATAGAGCAGACAGGTGAGAAAATGAGTAGATATCTGAGTTGAGCTTTCTCCTTCAACAGGAGCTTGGAGTTCATACATAGTTCCATACTTCAATCCAAGACAGACAGAAGGGAGAAATGAGGTAGAGTACCAAAGTTAATGAGATCTTACAGGATAATAAACTTAGTGGGGCTTGGTGGAGAAGTCAGAGAAGTCCAAAAATATTTCAGGTGGGTGAGGTGATCATAGGTAAATCACCCCCTTTCTCTGACTCCAAGTTTCCTCCTCTGTAAAATAAGGAAATACTGGAGTAAGTGGTTTTTTTTAGGGCACTTCTAGCTCTAAATCCGTGATCTGTAGCCCTCATGGAAAACCTGCCATTTAGCACCCCTAACTTGTGGTCATAAAGCCTTGACTTGAATGGATGGGAAACTCATGACCTGTCAAGGCAGCTTGTTTGATTGAGCTGAAATCTGTGTCTCTGGGGGGTAATAATTAACATTTATATAGGGGATCCTAAAAACTTAGTACAGTTATAAACTTTAGTAACTCTAAGACTTTGGGGACATCCTGTATAATGATTTATGATTTGCAAAGTACGTTATAGATTACACCTTATTTGCACCTCACAACAACTTGAAGTAGGGGCTATTGTTGTCCCCATTTTACTGATGAAGAAACTGAGGCTGAGGGAGGTTAAGTGACTTGTCTAGAGCCACATAACTAGTAAGTGCTTAAAGCTGTATTTGAACCCTATACTCCAAATCTAGCACTGTTATTCTAGCTGTCCCTCCTCAGTTATTCTGAGTTCTATAGTCTAGACTTAGAGTCTAAATGAATACAAATACAAAAGAACAGGAAAAAATTATCTTTTTCTGTCATTGAATCAGATAAATATTGTGTCAGAAAGAATATTCTGGGTGAAAATTAGAAACAATAGTTTCTTTCAGTCTCACTGAATATTATTAGATACAATTTCTTCTTTAAATACTTTATTGAATTTACCTTTCAAAATCAGTAACAGAGAACATGTCCTTTGCAAATATTTATATATCATCTATTAGATAATGTAGTATACTAGGTCATAGGGTTCAGAGCTTAGATCTTAGAGATCTTTTAGCCTAGGGGTTCTTAATCTTTTGTGTGTCTCATGGGCCCCCTTTGGCAGTCTGGTCAGGCAAATGCAGTCCTAAATACATAAAATAAAATACATAGGGTTATGAAAGAAATAAAATATATTGCAATACAGTTACCTAAATATGGGGGGGGGGAAAGTTTACAGATCCTAAGTGAAAAATCCCTGATGTAGTTCAACCCTCTTCTTTTGCAGGTGAAGAAACTGAAGCCCTAAGAACAGAAGTGATTTGTCCAAGATCATACAGGTAGTAAGTGTCCCAGGATCTCCAAGCTGGAAGCACTCCTGCAGGCCATCTTATCTAGCCTGTACCTGAAGAAAAGAATTCTCTACATCCTCTCCCAGCATGGTTCTTTAGCCTCAGTGGAAGATCTCTAGTGGGGGACACCTTGCTTCCCTCTGAAGCAGCCTATTTCGTTTTTTAATGATTCTAATTGTTAAGTTCTTCACATCATGCTTAAATCTGCCTCTTTATCATTTCATCTGATTCTTCCTTCTGAGGCCAGGCAGAACCAGGATAATACCTCTTTTGTTTGATAGCCCTTCAGATACTTGAGGATAGTCATTGTGTTGCACCTAACTCTTCTCTTTCACCTCCAGTTCTTTTGAACAATCCTCATTTGGAAAAATTTCTAGGCCTTTCATCCGTCTGGTTGCCCTTCTCTTTCTGGCTTATCAATGTCCTTCCTAAAATGTGGCATCTGGGACAGAGCATAATATTGCAGGTGTGGTCTGACCATGGTTTTGTGTGTGTGTGTGTGTGTGTGTGTGTGTGTGTGTGTGTGTGTGTAGATATATGTATATACTTATATTTAAGTATGATACATACATACAAATGTGCATGTACATACATGTGTATATGTGTATGTGTGCATATATATAATGTGTGTATACATACATGACAGCATTTAGCCAAAAAACTATCTTTTATTTTTAGATAAAATACATTCTTACATTTATGAGGTGAACACAGCATTTAGCACAGTGTCTGGCACATAGTAGGTACTTAATCAGGTTTTATAGACTAGTGACTGTTGAGATTCAGCCCAAAGTTTAAGCTTTTGAGATTTTTTTATAAATACATCTTGACTGTCATCTAGTATGACAGTCTATCCCTCCCAGTTTTATGCCATCAGCATATTTTATAAGCGTACGCCCTATACCTTTCTCCACATCACCTATAAAAATGTTTAAAAGTATTGGACCAAGTCCTTATCTTTCAGATCCTCTTCTGGAGATCTCTTTCAAACTATTAATGGCCTTCTCTAGGTCCCTCCATTTGAGAATGTACCAAAGTGTTAACTCATCTAGTTCATGTCTCTCTTTTTTCCCCAGAATTTATTAATTTTTAATTTTCAACATTCATTTCCACAAGATTTTGAGTTCCAAATTTTCTCCCCATCTCTCCCCTAGCCCCCACCCTAATATGGTAAGCCTACTAACCACCTCTTCCCCCAATCTGTCATCTCATATACCATCCCTCCCCTTACCCCCTTACCCCTTACTAGGGCAAGATGTATTTCATTTTCTTTTGCTTTTTGGAGGGCAACTGGGGTTAAGTGACTTCCCCAAGGTCACAAGGCTAGTTTTTGTTTTAAGTGTCTGAGGCTGGACCCGAACTCAAGTCCTCCTGACTCCAGGGCAGGTGCTGTATTCACTGTGCCACCTAGCCACCCCAGGATGGATTTCTATACCCCATTGACTATATATCTTATTTCCTGTTTGCATGTAACAACAATTTTTTTAACATTTGTTTTTTAAATTTTGAGTTCCAGATTCTCTCCCTTCTTCCCTCCTCACCCACCCCCACTGGGAAGACAAGCAATTCAATATAGGTTATACATATGTAGTTATGTAAATCATTTCCATAGTAGTCATGTCGTGAAAGACTAATTATATTTCCCTCCATCCTATCCATTTATTTTATTTTCTTCTTTGACCCTGTCCCTTTTCAAAAGTGTTTGCTTCTGACTACCCCTTCCCCCAATCTGCCTTCCTTTTTATTCCCTTCCCCCCTACTTTCCTGTGGGGTAAGATACCCAGTTGAGTGTGTATGTTATTCCCTCCCTAAGCCAAATCCAGTGAGAGTAAGATTGACTCATTCCCTTTCACTTCCTTGCTCCATGTCTCTCTATCTTTAAGACTAGCATGAGGGACTTTGTCAAATGCTTTGCTAAAATCTAAGTAAGTTATCACTACAGTATTCTCCTGATCTCTACCCCTTTCATAACCCTGTCAAAAAAAAAAAGAAATGAGATTAATTCTTGTTTGGATAAAGCCATTAAAACCCTTTCTAATTCCAGATGTTAACTCATGATTGTTTGAATAACACCTCTAGGATTTTGGCACCAATCAGAGGTCAAGCTCACTGGCCTATGGTTTTCAAATTACACTTTCTTCCCTTTTTAGAAAATTGCAACTACATTTGACCTTCTCCAGTTCCAGGATACTTTCTCATTCTTTAAATCTTTCCACAATCATTGACCACAAGAGGCCACGATAATCTTGGCCAGTGTTCCCAGTTTCCAGGGATATACCTCTTCTTGGTACAGTGACTTGAGAGCATCGAGTGTGACTTACTATCTTATAACTTATCTTGGATGTCAACTCCCTTTTTTCCATTTTGGGGGTTCTCTTCTCTAGTCCCTAGATCATTCTCCTTGACAGAGATAATAGGAGCCCAGGAAAAATTGAGTGTCCCTACCCTCTCTTAGCAGTCTTCTTCATTGTTCCATCTTCCAGAGCAGTCATCCTCTTTCCCATGTGTACTGTTCTATACTATAGCTAAAAACTCTTTTCTGGTATCCTTAGCTCTTCTCACCTGCCTCAAATTATTCTAGGTTTTAAGAGCTTCTGAAACTATTCCAACAAAAGCGTGTGATCCTTTTGCATTCATCCTAGGTTACTTGTCCTCCCCCCCCCACTTTGAGCCTCAGTTTACTCATCTATAAAATGAGAATAAGAATGCCCATCATATTACATAGGCTTGTTGTAAGGAACACATGTGACCATGTATATAAAAGTTAATTATAAAAGTTAAAGCACCATCAGTTATTATTACTCTCTCTTCTATACAGTCTTTATAAAAAAAATCAATCAACCAGAAGACATTTATTCAACAACCACTGGTGTGCCAGATACTGTGCTATATACCAATAATGCAAATCCCCCCCCCACAAAAAAATTAAACAATTCCTACTCTTGATAAACCGATATTCTGTCAAGAAAATTGTGGACATACAGAGTGTCCAGAAAGCCTTAGTAAAGTTTTTAGCTTTGATAACTTAAAGTTATTTTAATAAATTTAAAATTCTACAATGGAAGTCAGCCCAAGAAGAATGGGAAACTTACAGGAATGAAATTCTGTGGCCACAAAGACAAAGAGAATTATTCTAGTGGGGAGAAAAAGGAAGAATTACCTAAAGAGACCAATGTGGATGCACAAGGAAACTAATTCACCATCAATTTGGTTTTTTAAAAGACGTGTATGGAACACTGATAGGAAATACACAATATGTACAAAGTAAAGGTCAGGTGATGTTAGGAAGCTTTAATTCCTGAGCATCAGAAAAGACTGGGAGGTTGACTGCTAGCACCCATCTTCCTTAACTACCCTATATTTAGCAGAGCTGGAGTGCTAGGTTGAGGGTCAGGAAGACTTGCCTTCCTGAGTTCAAATCTGGCCTTAGACACATACTGTGTGACTCCAAGTAAGTCACTTGACCCAGTTTGTCTCAGTTTCCTCATCTATAAAGTGAGTCAGAGAAGGAAATGGCAAATCATTCCAATATCTTTGCCAAGAAAATCCCAAATATTGTCACAAAGAGTCAGACAGGACTGAAACGAATAAACAAAACATTTATTTTGTTAATATGCTGTATATGCTTATATAAAGGGTATTCCAAAAGTGCAGTTTAAAGTTTTAATAGGTATTATTAGAGCTGACTTCCCCTACAGAATTTTAGTCCATGGGATTCTACCCTTTCTCTGAACCGTCTGAAATCTGCTTTCCCCAAATCTAGGATGCATATTCCTTCTCTATAACAAATTCTAAGATGGAGTGGTCACTTCTCTGCCTGGAGCCTATCATTTCTACCATTTCTTTTTTGCTGGTAAGTATCAGATCCAGAAAAGAAGTTCTGCTTGTGGTTCTTACACCTTTGGAAGAATGAAATTACCAAATTATCATGAAGGCAAGTCAAGAAGTAATTAGCAGCAATTCAAGAGGGGGGGGTGGGAGGGAGAGGGAGGGGAAGAGAGAGACAGAGAGGGAGGGAGGGAGGGAGGGAGGGAGAGAGAGAGAGAGAGAGAGAGAGAGAGAGAGAGAGAGAGAGAGAGAGAGAGAAAATATGAGCACCCTCTAGCAGCTTGTAAGATGACTGAAACTTCCATTCCTACTATAATCATTTTAACCTTTGTTAGGCTTGGGTTCCATTTTCCAAATTGCTCTGTTCTCTGTTTCCCCAGATTATCTTTAGTATACTCTGACAGAGTATCTAATTCTGCCTTCTTTGATGCTTCATCTAAGTACTCTTTCTGCTCTTGTTTCTTGGATTTCCTCGGTTGAGCATATCTTCTTACCCATATAATACTGTTCCTCTGCCTTCCCTCCATCCCCCACCCTACCCCCATTGTTTAACCTGTCTTGTTTTGCTTAGAGAAGGTATACACTTTTAGAATCATCTTCCATTCATAGACCCTATCCTCCAAGCCACAGCTATATCTGTAAGAAGTTTGTCTCCTTGGGTTAGGATCTCTAATATACATTGCTTGTTAACCTCTATTTTGTGCATTTGAGTAGATACTGGAGGTTTTGTTGCTGCTGTTTCTTTTTTTCCCTATTTTTTATTTAAATTTTTTTTTGTGTTAATTTCTGGACACCTTTACTAGCCATTCTTCCTACATTTTAAATATTCTTGTTGGTACCTATTTTGCTGAATATATTTAAACACTTCCCATTACTTCTCCCTGCCTCCCTCCACCCCACTCTCCTTCCTTTTTGGCTTAAGGCACTTTTGATTAGTACAAGACTCCAGACAAATTCTTACCATTCCTGATCAGATAAACTTTATCCCTGGCCAGGACCCTGACATTCCTATATTTTAAGGTGTGTTCCAGAAACCAAATCCCATTCTCAGACTTTATTTTCTTCATTAGTTGTTTGCTTCCTGGATCTCTCTTTTCCCCCCTGAAGACCATGTTTTTTATTGCCAATGGTGATGAAAATTCTGCCTCTGCCCTTTGGTCTCCAGTTTCTTGTCTAAACCTTTACAATCCTTAGAAGGCAGAGCTAGCATTTAAACTCTTCTACCTCTGAATTCAGGGCCTTTGTGTTGAAATACATCTGTGAAAAGAGGTATAAATAAGAAAGTGAACACACCTTGCTAAACATAGAAAATAGTGGTTCCCAACTCATGAGCAAAGGACCTGTGGAGGACCATATAACTATTGCAACGAGTTCACAAATTGATATGCTATCAATCAACAGATATTACTAATGCAACTATTTTGTGGAGGTACTTGGAATTTTTTGTTGTTAAAAATGTGTCCTCATATTTTAAAAGTTATAAATCAATGGTTTAAAACTCATCCTTCCAACAAACATTTATCAATCAATAAATATTTGTTAATTGTTTACTATGTGCCAGGAACTCAGCTAAGTGCTAGAGATACAAAAAGAAGCAAAAAAATAATAATAATAATCCCTGCCCTCAAGGAGCTCACAATCTAATGGGAGAGAAAACAAATCTGTGTAAACAAACAAGCTATATACAGGATGAATAGGAAGTAATTAGGAGTGGTAAAACATTAGAATTAAGAGTTGGGAAAAGGTTCACTTTATTTGTTAGATACTGTGTGATCCTGGGCCATCAGTAGTCATCTTAACTTTTATCTTGCTACTGGACTCTGGATGACTCTAGAGGAGAGAGTGAGGAGTGACTTTGCAGCTCTGCCTCACTTAAATCTAATTCAGGAGCAAGTCAAGACATCACCCCTGTGATGTCATTGGCCACCCTCTCTAAGGAAAGATGAACATCAACAATGCTGGGTATAGAGTGTTATACTAGGTGCTGAGTAGGAGAGATTTAAATACAGACAACTGTATAAGTTACATAAGTGGATCAGAGAATTATGAGCTATAGTACTGTGGGGAGTCAGGTGAGTGGGGCAAAAAGAAACAAGGAATGGGAGGAAATCACAAGACTTTATGGAGGGTGTGGCACAAGCGTTATATCATGAAAACCACACAGCTTCAGCTTCAAGAAGTGAAGGGGAGGAAGGACCTTCCAAGCAAAGAAAATAACTCAAGTAAAGGCATGAGGGTGAGAAAACTCAGGGTGTCTACAGCATAGTCCTCCTGGACTTAAATTACAATAGTTTATGAGCAGTGTCTCAGTTTTTAATTTCTTCATATATATGACATATACTTATATAAATATATATATGTATATATATATACATGTGTATATATATATATATATATATATATATATATATATAGTGTCATTTTAGTACTATTAAAGTGTAAGACTGAACTAAGACTTTGGGGACACCCTGTATTTGAAGCCACCAAAATTAATATCATCCTAAGGTTTGTATAGCCCATCTTCTGGGATCTTTTGTTATCAAGCAGCTTGATTCCTTTGCACATTTTTCTAAGAAGTAAGATAGGTACCGATCACATAGGTACAGAGTGGTCTTTTTTTCAGAAGCAGCTTCTCTAGCACTCCAAAAGTATAAGTAAAAATTTAGTGGGTCGAATTCATTAGTTGCTCCAGGACAAACAAGAGACAGCAGTAATAAGTCACTCATATATTTTGGTATCATCATAATCATAAGAAAATTAAGATAATCATGAAAAAATTAACTTTTCCTTTTGTTTAAAAAATGATACTACCAGATTTTATTTTCCATGTACAAATATTTTAAAATTGAACTATTTACATTCCTATGTGGAAAAATGATAATGGTAACTCATAAGACTTTTCTCAGTATGAGATAGCTAAATGGAATATATATGTATATATAAATTTATATATATATACATACATACATGCATATGTATGTATAGGAGGATGTATGTGTATATAAATATATATGTGTGTGGCCATTTGTATATTCATGTATACATTAGAGAGTGCAGGATGAGTCGAGTATGAAGGAATGATATTAAAAAAGTAAAGGTAGCCTGATTGAGGGAGTATAGTCCTTAGATATTTTAGACCTTAGGTTGTTATTAATATTTTGAAAGCAATATTTGATGCCCTTTCTGGTAAACATGGATATTTTGTGATTAGATGTGTTGGATAGGAGGCACAGTGGAAGACCTGAATTCAAATCCAGTATCAGATGCTTACTAATTGTGTGACTCTGGGCAAGTCACTTAGCTTTTTTCTGTCTCAATTTCCTCATCTATAAAATAAAGATAATGATAGCCTCTACCTCCCAGGGTTGTTGTGAGGATAAAATAATATATGTAAATGCTTTGTAAATCTTAAAGTATTATATAAATACTTGCTATTGTTTTTATTTAAAACCTATAGATTCCACTTATTCCACTGCTATGAAGTATTTTAATCTATTATATGTGCTGTTACATTTTAATAAGGTTGCTTTATCATAGTTTTAGAGTGATTTTATATAACTTAGAATCAATAGCCACATGCCACAGGAAGCACTTGGTCAGTCATTTTGGAGGTAAAATTTGTTTTGAATTTGCAGAAAAGAAGGCTCTGAAGATGTCAGACAGTCCCTCCGTTGAGGCTAGTGTTACTTTAAGAAATGGGGTGGAATCTCCTAATGTCAATTTCAAGCACTCCAACTCTGGAGGTTTCTCATCCAAGTCTTCATTCCAAGATAGTGGCTACAGTGACTCTCTGAAGGCTTCCAGCTTTGACTATACTGATGTGGAAAACACAGAAAAAAATACAAAAGGCTTATCATCCACACAGGAATACTCAGAAAATTCCAATCTGGGTTTCACCTGTTCTGTGGTCTCTCCCACTGAAAATAAGAACTCTAGCTCTTTTTTTAGGAAAGAGTTGAATGAAGTCACAGAGCTTTGTGAAACTCCAAAAATAACTAGGAAGAAAACATTTTTCCGTAGAAGGTTGAATATAACAAATATTGCTTCGAGAGAGGACACAGAACACTTTGATAAGCAGAACTTTTCTTTAGGGAGCTGTACAAGAACACCGCCCGTGAGCCAACCCCTCACTTTGGAAGAAAGAGCTTCAAAAATGACTTTGGGGTCCCCAAGACAAACCATTTTCAATCCTGTAGCCACTAGTACTTTGAAAGCAGATGAAGCCCCTTCCAATGGTCAAAAATTGAGACTTTCTTTTTCTCAGCATAAAACATCCACAATTGATGATTCCAAAAGTGATTGTAGCCTATTTGAAGTTGACTGCATCTCTCCAATTCAGGGAAGCAGCTGTACAGATGCTCTCACCAATGACTTTGGGGATAGCATTTTAAGTATTAATGGAGAGACTACAATCCCTGAGCTGCTGGGATCTTCTTGTGAAGCACTCTGTGAGACAAATGAGGACATATTTGTAACCCCAATCAGTAACCTGGTAGCAAACATTAAGTTTTGTGGTTATAGCCCAGTTGAGGTGATAGAGAATATTTCCACACCTGAAGACAGTGGTTTTAATTCACTGGGTCTGGATAAGTCACAAGATTCCTTTTCTGATCATGAGGGTTCTTTTCAAGAACTGTTTCAGAAGTCTCTGGGGACTGGGAGGACTTTGGGCACAAAGAGAAAGCCAAAAAATGTGGGAAGAATGAGAAGATTGTCCACGCTTAGGGAGCGTAGTTCACAATCTGAAACAGAAGAAGATAAGCCTTTTGTGAATTCTGACTTTAAAGCAAAAATAGCAGCATCTTCTGGCATTTCTCCAAATGAAGACATTGATAATAAGAGTGGAGATTCGATTTTAGGTCTTAAGGATTTATCAAAGACACCTGCTTTACAACTGGTTCATGAGATCATCATGAAAAGCAAAAGGAAAAGATTTCAGCAAACCAGTGTACAAAGCCATCTAAACAATGTTGAGGGGGCAGAAGTATCCTTTTCAGAATATGTACTTGCAGGACTTATTGGCAAGAAGATGGGTCTGGAAAAACTGGACATCTTAATGGAATTGAAATTTAGAAACTTAAAACATATTCTTGCTATGGTATTAGATGCCTTGACAGTGGAAAATCTATGCAGGTAAGAAATGAAATAGATTATCACATAGAACTACCCTTTCATTGTTACTTGTAATTGGTAAATTTGTATAAATGAGGTTTTCTATTTTTCCACATTTTGCATCATTTCAACTTTTGAGATTTTAAACTTGAGCCATCCAAGCATTTTGGATGACTCTCTTTGGGCTTGTTAGTAGATTTGCTACTAGGCAGAAACACTTTTGAAGAAAGACAAAAGAGACTTTATCCAGATGGTAAGTATATCTTTTTCACCAGTTGGAAAGAGACTTCCTAGAATTCAAACTTAGAATTTTCAACGTAGAAAACTTTGTTCCAACAAAACTGCTTAGTTATTTATTTATTGTCCTTAACAATGCATATACTGTTATCAAATTGTCTTTTTCCAACATTAAATATGACCATATTTGATTGCTACTTATCAAATGATATAAATCAGTATATGTTGTGGAAAGAAGACAACATGCTAAGGGTAAAATGTGAGGTATGTGATAGAAAATAGGTTATCTAAATACTTCCTTAATGGTGAAATGTGGAGGTTGGACTAGTATGACCTTTTGTTTTGTTTTTTTTTTTTAAAGCAATTGGGGTTAAGTAACTTGCTCAAGGTTACACAGCTAGTCATTTTATGTGTGGGTGCTAAGTAACTGAGGCTGGAACTGATCCTGGGTCCCTCCCGACTCTGGGCCAGTGCTCTTACTGCACCACCTAGCCACCCCTAGTATGACCTTTCAACTCTGAATCTGTTGTTTTAGGATTAGCTTACAATTGTACTTAAAAAAGGTTTTCTTAATTAAAAGTTAACTGACTGAAGAAATAAGAATTTTTCTATTGTTCATCCAACAATAGTATTATTTAATCAACATCTTAGGATTTCAAAGAATTGAGGGATAGTTAGGGTGTGATGTTTAAAAAGTTAGTTCTGGGTAATTAATAATTTTATTAGCAATGCTATTATTAATAAATGGAATGCTCATTTGACCATCTCTCTTGGACCAAAGATGAATTGTGGCAGTGGGATCACAGTTTATATGTCCTTGGAAGAGTGGGTATTCCTGAGGGTGGCAATCAACTCTGATTGGTTAACAGCTAATAAGAGAATGAATATTGTAATGAGAGGTAGACATGTTCTAATGAGGGGCGAGGAGGGGATGTGACTTTGATCACCCCAAACCTGGGGAAATCTAGACAAAAAATCTATATACCCCACCCAAGCCTGATGAAAACAAAGTTGGGGGGGTTGGGGGAAGGAGGAGAATGTTAATCCTTTCTAGTCTCATCCGTCCTGTCTTTCAGAGGCTAAGCCTTGAAATGAGGACATTAGGACAAGGAGAACTCTGGATCTCCCCAAATCTTTGGCTATTAATAGTCATTTCTCCCAAGAAGAGCTACAGCAACAGAAGTAAAGTTTCTTATGGGGATAGTATGTATACTAAGGGAAAAAAATTAAATTTCATTAGGGTTCAATGACTTTCTCACATCTCCCAGCCACTGCTTTACAGAAGTTCTGGGCTAATTCTCCAGACTCCTCATTCTAAGAGATTGGGTCTGTTTTTCAAATAGTCATGATTACCTCCACCAACCCCACAAAGAATTGCCATGAATGGTTATATTACATTTCTCATCCCTGCACCCTCAGATTTCTCCCACTGACTTTGGCCAGGGGAATTCCTAGGGACAGAAGATACTCACTTATTTTCATAATGGAATAACAGTAGTAGCTGTTGACATTTGTATTGTACTTTCTAATTTGAACCTCACAGCAGCCTGCATGGTAGTTTATGGATAGATTATCTGTATGTCACCAATAAGATCAGAGAAGTTAAAATCAAGTCATTTGCTAATGAATGGCAGAACTAGTACTAGAATACAGACCTAATTCCCATTCTAGTTGTTCTTTCTACTCCTCTTTCAGTCTTGCTTGTTTTTTTTTCAGAACTTAACACACCCAAATGGAATGGGCATTTGCATATGCATAGTAGATCCAAAAAAGAGGATTGTACATGAAACTGCAGGTCTTTCTTACGTAAGAGCTTACTCTCCCCGCTTTTTAAATCTTAAAACTCAGGAGAGGGCAGGGTAGGGTGGGAAGAATGCCAAATCTGGAGACCGTTAGATCTGGGTTCCAATCTTCCCTCCCAAGCATCCCTTCTTCATCTGTAAAGTGGAAATGATGGTACTTGCACTACTCTAAATCATAGGGCTGTTGTGGGGGTTGAGTGAGATGATGGGCATGAAGCACGGCGTTATTATTGATAATAAAACCACTGAGTACAGATTGTATCAGGACAGGAGAAAATGGGGGTAGATTGCTTGACGAGCTATGGGTAAAAGACTATATAATCGAGGACAGGTAGGTGGTACAATGAATAGAATGCCAGGTCTGGAGTGAGGAAGACTCATCTTCCTGAGTTCATATCTTACTTCAAATTCTTACTAGCTGTGTGACCTTGGGCAAGTCACTTAACCCTGTTTGTCTCAGTTTCCTCCTCTGTAAAATGAGATAGAGAAGGAAATGGTCTTTGCTAAGAAAACCCCAAATGGGGTCAGAAAGAGTTAGACACAATTGAACAACAACAACATTGTATAATTAATTGCCACCCTGCCTTATTTGCCTCTATTTTTTAAACCACAAAATGTGGGAAAACTAAGTTAATTACTGATAAAGATAATTAAAGGAGTGGGAAAAAGAAAAAGCCAAGGCATTTAGTCCAGGGCTAGAAAGGAGCCTGCCATCTACTTTTCTGACCAGTTTCTATTCATTCCTTTTCCAATGATGTGATTCTCTCCCAGTCTGTGGCATATTTCCAGTTGTCTATGCTCTGTGACATGATGTGGAAGTATGATCCCTCTGGTACTTAGAGCTTGGTATGCTAAAAGAGAGTCGACACACTTGAAATAGCTGTGGGGACACTCATATTGACCCCTTACCTATTGATGGCCTACTTTCTGTTCCCTTCTTTAGAGAGATCAATCCTCTCCATTTTGAGGTATATATTATTTGCTCTGCTGAAGTATAATGTTAGATTCATAGATATCGAGTTGGAATGGGCCTTAAATACCATATAGTCCAAACCCTTAATTTTACAGCTAAGGAAACTGAGTTATAGAGTACTTAAGTGCCTTATCCAAGGTCATACATACAGATAGCAAATAGCAGAGTTGAGATTTGAACATAAATCAACTCTTTCTACTTCATTAATTGAAGAAGACACAGCAACTAAAATTTAAGTGATGTTGCCCATTCAAATATCACAAGGAGACCACTTTGCAAACAGAAAAGGCTTTTATCAATTAACTCCTCATTACTTCTTAGGTAGAAAATGACCTCCCAATCTGGAGGGAGAAAAAAGAGCCAAGGGCCAGAGTGGTCCCAGTTGTCCCAATAATCACAATTATTGGCATGATTCTGACTTTCTCCCTGATAAATAACAATAGAACTTACTAATAAGGAAGCAATTGACTGTTCTAAAATTATTCTTTTTTCCCTTAATATTCAGTCCTTATGAGTTGATTATAAAACTGTTACATCAGGTGTTTTGGTACATGGTATTCTCAGTTTAGTGAATGTAAAAGCTGTGTCTCATTTTCTTTGAGCATACAAATGTGTGTTCACTAGTCAATTACTGAAATGAACTTACAAGTCTGTCTCTTCACTATATATAAGTATTTTGTGACCCCTTCCCCTAATCTTTGGAGAATAACTAAAGAAAATATGTTGTTTCATGTTTTTTTTTATGAAATGTAGGTATCATTAACAGACAACTCTTTCCTTTCTGAAAGGTAAATAGTGTGGTTTTTTTAAGTGTTCAAAATAGCTAAATTTAAGTCTTTGAAAAAATTCAGCATTAGATATTCTGAAAACCTTCTGATGTTACTTTAATGATAGTTGATGATGGTGATGACATTTGATATTTTCCAAGTAGACTTCTTTTTTTGTTGTTATTGTCTGGATCTATGATTTCACTGATGTAAGAAACTCCGCCTATACAAACTCTTTCCATCAATGACTATCAGCAGTTCTATAATTTATCATCTTAGATAGTACCGGGAGTACTAAAAGATTAAGTGATTTGTCCATGGTTCCACAATTAGTTTGCATCAGAGACTTAAATTACGGTCTTCCTGACTCTTAAGGTCAGCCCTATAACCAATATGCTGGGCTCCCAAGAAACTAATTTATGAAACAGAATTTATTAATTTGCCTTGAGAAATATCTCTGCCAAGTGGAGAATCTCCTCCAGATGAAAAACAATATTTTCCTATTAGGCAACAGGTGACATAGTGGATAGAATTCTGGATTTGATATCAGTGAGACCATTGTTCAAATCCTACTTGTTATTTACTAGCTATGTGAGACTAGACAATTCACTCAACCTTGCTCACCCTCAGTTTCCTCATCTATAAAATGGGGAACATAATAATGCCTTACTTCCAGTGCCACTGTGAAGATCCAATGAAATAATGTATGTGTGCTATATAAATGTTGTCTATTATTAGGAAGAAAATGTATTGATGAGGCACCAATAAGTGCTCTCTACTTGGCAGATCTATTTCTTTTTTTTTTTTAAAGCAGTTGGGGTTAAGTAACTTGCTCAAGGTTTGCACGGCCAGTCATCATTTGTGTGTGGGAGCTCATTTTCTGAGGCCTGATCCAATCTCGGGTCATCCCAACTCCGAGGCTGGCACTCTTACTCACTGCGCCACCTAGCCACCCCAGGCAGATCTATTTCTAATTGTAATTAATGAACTGAATCTCTCTTTTGTCAGTTATTCCTTTGGGAGTTTGGTCAGTAGAGCCTAATGGCACCAGCATAAACTTTTAAAAAATAGGGTTCCAGAGCTTGTAATCCTGATCTGCCATCAACGCAAAGATACCCTGTGAGATCCAGCAGAAGACTATGCCTGTCAGCTAAATCTAATACCATCTTCATTGTCCAAACAATAGACTTTGTTAGCTAGTTCCACACAGGTTGAATGAATGAATGAAGTTTTTGTAAAGTGCTAACTATCTGTGAAGCACCAAGGGCTAAGCACTGCAAATATAACCAGGAAAACAAAACAATCCTTGTTCTTAGAGCATATAATAGTTAATACATAATGATATACCATTGTTATTAACTATTTTAAATAATGTCAAGTTTATAAGTAGTAATTCTGAATTGTATTGTCTATCTGGTATTGCTATTCTGCTTTCCACATACATATATATATATGTGTGTGTGTGTGTGTGTGTGTATACATATGTGTGTATACATGTGTATGTATATATATATACATGTATATGAATGGAAAAGAAAATAGCGTCTTCCCATGGCAGTGGCATAATGAAAAGGGGAGAGCCTTTGAGGAGAGAGAGACCTGGGCTCAAATCCCACCTCTGATACTAAATCATTGAGTGACCCTGGGCTAGTTGGCCACTTAACTTCTCTGAAACTTAATTTCTTCTCTTGTAAAAACAGAGATAAAAATCTCTAGTACTGGGGCGGCTAGGTGGCGCAGTGAGTAGAGTGTCAGCCCTGGAGTCAGAAGGACCTGAGTTCGGATCCGGCCTCAGACACTTAACGCACACACAAATAAAAAAACCTAGCCGTGTGGCCTTGGGCAAGTTACTTAACCCCAATTGCCCACCAAAAAAAAAAATCTCTAGTACTTCATGGGGTTTTAAGGATCAAATAAGGTGGGTACATATAAAGAACTCTGTAAACCATGAATCATTATATAAAGTATCAGCTATTGTTACAGTGATACAAAATGTTATGAAAGAGAATTTCTTTTTTCATATAAAATTTGTAAAATGCACCATAGAAGACTAAAACAGCTAAAACATTGATTCTAGAATAACTTTTAAGCTAAGTTTTAACTCTGTGGGCTTCTTATAATTTAAGAATTTCTCTTTTTGTTGTAGTGTTTGGAGAGTAAGCAAAAATTGGCGTGAAATTGTTGTGCAAGATAAAAAAGCAAATCAAAGGAGGAAAGTTTATATACAACAACTGAAGGCAGATTCCAGGGTAATGTTTTTGTTTGCTTTTCCTAAAGTGAATTTTTTTTAAAGCAATTGGGGTTAAGTAACTTGCTCAAGGTTACATGTCATTATTTATGTGTGGGTGCTCATTTTCTGAGGCCAGGACTGATCCCGGGTCATCCCGATGCTGGGGCCTAAAGTGGATTTTTTATAATTTAACTGACCAATTCTTAAATTATATATAGCATGCAGGTTTTACAATAATATGTGTGATTTTTTTCCTTGATAACTTTAACCTTTATGATTTGTCCAGCATTGACATTTACATTTATTTTGCCTAACAGCACTTATACCTGGTCTACAAATAGAATAGACACCACTAAAACATTATTTTTTGTTCAGTTGTTTGAGTCATGTCCAACTTTTTGTGACTCCATTTTGGATTATTTTGGTAAAGATACTGGAATGGTTTGCCATTTCCTTCTCAAGCTCATTTTACAGATGAGGAAACTGAGGCAAACAGGATTAAGTGATTTACCCAGGGGTACAGAGCTAGTAAGTATCTGACACAACATGTGGACTCAGGTCTTCCTGACTCCAGGCCTGTCTCTCTATCCACTGTACCACCTAGCTGCCCTATAACATTAGTACTTTTGTTTCCAAAAAAGCATTTGTGTGTACTTTTACAGTTTTTTTTTTTTTAGCATTTTGTACCTATGATGTACTAGTTGGATGCCTTTCCATTGGATTAACCAGACAATGAATATATCAACATGCATTTATTGAAAACAATTTAAAAATGCAAATATAAAAGTGAAATAGTCCCTGCCCTGAAGGAACTTGCAATCTATCTGGGAGAAACAACACATATGTACATAATAAATACAAGATAATTGTAAAGCAAAGGCACTAGCAACTGGGATGTCAGTAAAAGCTTCATGTAGAAAATGGCATCAGAGGTGAACTTTGGAGGGGCTCTGAGGGGCAGAGGTGAGGAGATGGTGCATTTCTGGTTTAGAGAACAACCACTGAAAAGCTGTGGAAATGGCGGGTGGAGTGCTCTATATAACCAACAATGAGAAAGCCAGATGTTGTAGAGGTAGAAATGAAAAGCCTACACAGTTCATTGAACATGTTGGGTAGGGAAAAGTAAGGAGTTGAGCAGGACAACCAAGGTTGTGAACCAAGGAGACTGGAAAGCTAGAAAGAACTAGAGAAGTTTGGAATAGGGATGAGCTTGGGGAAGGGGAGGTAATGAGTTCTGTATTGGATGTATTTGGCTTGAGATACCAATGTCAAGTTCAAAATGCCCAATAGGCATTTGGAGATGAGCAGCTAGAGCTCAGGAGATATGTGGGTCCTTACTATGTGATAAGCATTGTTATAAACACTCAGAATACAAATAGAAGGGGAAGACATCCCTGCTTTCAAGAAACTCACATTCTAAAGGGGAAGACAATACATATAGGAAGGTGTAGTCATCAAATGAATGGAAAGACCCAGTGGGCTTTGGTATGCAGCCACAGGGGAAAAGGTAAGACCAGGGGTCCTTAGGGTATCTTATCAAGGGTTAAAAGACAATATGGAGAGCTATATTTTTAAAAAGGGTCCAGGACAGAGCTTTGGGGTCCACCCATATTGAGGTTGTATGATGTGGATATAACCCAGTGGATGATAAAAGTGACTGAGAATAAATGGTCAGGCAAGTAATAGAAAAATCAAGAGAGATCACTATCATGAAAAACTAGAAATAATATTTAGGAGAGAGTGGTTAGTGGCATATAGTCAGCAGTATTACGTGCTACAGATTGTTTAACGAAGGATAAAGATGGAAAAAGCCCATCAGAATGTTTGGTAAAGACGGTGATATAAAAGGGTCTAGCTAAAAGCCTGTTCACTTGAGAAAAAACCCATCGAAGATTTTTTGAGAGATGGTAGGGCAGTGGCAGAGGGGAGTGACCAGACAAAGCAAAGATTCAATAAGTCAGCTCTTCCATCCAGTCTAGGACTGAACAAGACGATGACTGGAAATTTGTGGGCATTCTGATGAAGGGCCCTTCAGGGACACCTGATGCCTGCAGGATCTTGGGTTTCCACCTGTCAGAGCTGCAGCAGGGACAAAACCAGCTCATGGTAGGTGACTGGGCTAATAGAGATGGGATAAGCCCAATGCCACCGCTTTTAGGGAGTACAATACAATGAAGCCTGTGTGACCTGCTATAACCAGAAGCCAGTGAGATCTTAGCTCTAGGCCTATTCCAAGAGACAAAGGCAACTCCCATGAAGTGATTGATTAAGGAGACAGAGTGTTAAGGCCCCTGGGAAATTTGTCAGGGACCTCCAGGAGGCCTAAAGCCAATATGATTTCCAATATTGTACCAGAAGACAAGGCCAGTTCCCTATGGGGATTATCGTAGGAGTTGGGGCGGAGGTCAGCACCTAAGCTGGGCTCCCAGAAGACAGATAGAAGACAGAGACCAAAAAAGGGTAGGGCCTGCTCCAAGCTCTGGGCCCAGCTCCTTGACTGGGATTGCAGAAGAAGGCACGGAGGAGGATGAAGATTTAATCATCTCATCCAGAACTACAGCAGAGCAGTAGCATTAGCATCCAGACCATAGTGGGTATAGTATCTGGGTGCACCCACCCCAGGTAGAAGGCAAAATTAGTCCTGGTACAAAGTCTTCATCTAGGAATTGAGGCTAGAAACATAAGTAAACAAAAGAAAACTCCCAATATTATGAAAAAATATTATTGGTTAAGAGAAGCCAAAGAGGCAAACCAAGAAGATGACTATAATTTCACAAGTAGAAGTATAACCTAATAAGAAAGAACAGTTTGGCCAAGAGTATATGGAAGAAATAAAGCAAGAGAATTCTCTCAAAAGTGAAATTAGAGCTCTTGAGGAAAAAAATGGAAGGAGAATAAACAATTTATAAGGGAAGGTAGAAACCCTACCCAAGTGGTGGATACCTCAAAAAACCAGAATGAAACAAAAAGAACTCAATGATTCAGTGAGACAAGGAATAGTAGAACAAAATCAAAAGACTGAAAAATTAGAAGAATATGTAAGGTATATACTATCAAAAACAACTGCCTTAAAAAACAGGTTGAGTAGAAATAAGAATCCTCAGACTCCCTCCAAAACATGGATACACTAAAAAGGCTGGATAATATATCTCAAGAAAAGAAAGACTTCTCCAAAGTATTAGAAGCAATTGGCAGAGTAAAATTTTAGAAAAACAAAACAGTGGCCAATTCTAGAAAGAAACCCCACATTGAAAACATTTTGGACATGAAATATCCTAAGTCCAGATATGCCATGTCAAAGAGAAAGCATATGAAAGAAAGCCAAAAAGCATTCAAGTAACAAGAAATCACAGCCAGGATCCCACAAAACCATGCTGGAACTGTAAACATAAAGATTCACACAGAGTGAAACATAGCACCGGAATTTTTCTGTATCAAGTGAATCTAGATATTGTTTAAAAATAGAGAAGCAACAAAGCCATGCCATGCTTAAAGGTACAGTAAGTAATGAAATTATACCAGTGTCAGATCTGTATACCCACATATTAAATGGCACAGAATTTAAGTCACTGGTGTTGTTCAGTCTTTTCAGTTGTATCTGACTCTTTGTGATTCCATCTGAGGTTTTCTTGGGAAAGATACTGTGGAATGGTCTGCCACTTAGAGAACTTAAGTCCTTAAAGGAAAAGCTCATTGAACAACAGGAAGAAAGGGGAGATGATATTGGAGACAATCTGCTAGAGAAGATGGGAGGATATGGAATCATGGATTATACGTAAGAGTTGTACTTGGTGATATGAAGAGCTACCTGTTCTTCAGAGACTAAAGTAAAGAAGGAGAGATCAGGGAGGGAGGTGCCAAAGGGTTGTGAGATACTGAGGTGGAAAGAGAGAGCTCACAGTGAATGGTTTTAATATTTCTAGTAAACTATGAAGTGAAGTATTCAACTGTGAGGGTAAGAGAAAGGTTGTTTTGGGTGTCATGAGGAGATAAGAGAAAGTTTGGGTAGCCATTGTAGACAGTAGACTAGATAATCAATTAGGGAAAATTAAAATGATTGTCTTGCTAAAGTGAGGGCCCTATTGAAATCACTCAAATAGATCTATGATTTCATTGATTTGGAAGTTCCCTTCAATGGCATTGATTGAAACTTATCCATGCCTACCCATCCTGTGCAACTTTCACCTAAGTTCTTCCAAAATTTTGCCAGAAGGGATCTCTTTCTTGATTTTTCCCAACATAATGAAGGTACCAGTGGAACACTCTGACCATCCACCTGTTGTCTCTAGCTTTCATCACAGGACTAGTGCATCTCATCTTTTTATCTTACAATTCTTTGAAGAGAATCCTTTGCTAGGTTTGTTTTTCAGAGTTCCTCATTAGTTACATGTTGAATTTGACTCATATCTCCCCATTTTCCTTTCCTTTGCCCCTTGAGGGGGACTTATCTTTAGTTCTTCTGAGACATGGGTGTTCCAGGTCTTGCTGCTATATAGAAACATAGACAAAAATTTGCATGGAAAAAATGGGCATTTACTGTTATGGGAAGCTTGGAGTCAATAAAGATTTGTAATAGATAACATAAATTTGCAATGGACCCAATCAGGATCACTTTCTCCAACTCTATTCAGCAGCAGTTGAGTAGAAGTCAGGATGGTGGGAGGAATATAGGGTTGGAATTTCTCAAGGTGTGAGTCATGATAGGGCAGTAGAGCAAAAGCTTTGAGAATCAGTGAGCACTGGCCCTGGAGTCAGGAGGACCTGAGTTCAAATCCAGTTTCAGACATTTAACACTTACTAGCTGCACGACCTTAGGCCAGTCACTTAACCCCAATTGCCCTGCCTTCTCCTCTCCAAAAGAGAGAGAGAGAGAGAGAGAGAGAGAGAGAGAGAGAGAGAGAGAGAGAGAGATTTAAAAATTGAGGATAGTATAGAGTTGAATTCATTGGTACAGTGCTTGGCATATAGTAGGTGCTTAATAAATGCTTGTTGATTGATTAACTAAAAGGATGAGATTAGAAAAGTAAAGCCCAAGCAGAGGTGATGAATTGGAAAAGTACGACTAATGAAGACTAGGTATAGGTATGCAAGGTAGAAATGGAATGTTTAAAAGGTTATTATTAAATAAATGAACTTCAGGGTTTTTGATTATGAAAACTGGGGTGATGATAAGGTCAAGGATGTGGCACATCCCACCCCTATACCTTTCTCTGTGTAGCTTAGGTGGAGCAGAGGAGCAGGTCATGAAGGGGAGGTTAGAGTATGTAAAGCTCGGTAAATTCTCTTGTATAAGGGCAGGAGTTGTGGTGAAGAGGAAGATGATGAGACAGTCAACCACTATTTATTAAGCACTTATTATATACCAGCAATTGTGTTAACTGCTGGGGATGTAAAGAAAAGCAATCTGCTTTTCTATCTACCCATAAGGAGCTTGCATTTTAATGAGCAAATAATGATGTACAAACATGATATACACAGTGTAAATTGAAGGTAGTTTTAGAGAAAAGACCTTAGCAATTGGGGTGATGGGGAAAGGCCTCCTGCAGAAGGTGGGATTTGAGGGGAGTGCTGAAAGAAGCCTAGAGAGCCAGAAGGTAGAGAAGAGGAGGGCAGAGCATTCCAGGCATTGGTGACAGCTGCTGCAAAGCCCAAAGACAGAGTGAAACAAGTTGTGTAGCTGGCTTGCAGTTTCGGGGGCGGAGGTGGGGGGGAGGCAAGTATAGGAAGATTGGAAAGGCAGGAAAGGTCCAGGTTGTGAATGGCTTTAAATACCAAATGGCATTTTATATTTAATACAGAAAGCCACTGGAGTTTATTGAGTAGAGCAATGACATGGTTAGATCTGCTTCAGGAAAATTATCTTGGCAGATTAGTGGCAGATGGATTGTAATGGGGGAGATATTGCAATAGTCTAGGCAGGAAGTGAAGATGGCCTGTGCCAGGGCGGTGTTGTGTAAGTGATGAGAAAGAGCTGTATGTGGGAAATAGCACGAAGATATACATAATCAGATTAAAGTCGAAATGACACCAAGATTACAGTTTAGGTGACTGGGAGGAGGGTAGTTTCCTTGACAGTAATGGGAAGGTTGGAAAGCTGGATTTTGGTGGGGGTACCCCTGAAGCCCCTCCAACTGAGGAGGCTGAGGCTGGTGGATCCTCTGAGCTTGGGAGTTCTGGGCTGTGGTTGTTTGGTTAGTTGTTGGCTTTCATTCTTGAAGAAGACCAAAATGATATCACGATGTTGGGGTCGAGGTATGGTATGTCCAGTTGTGGCTAATCAGACCAGTATGAACTCAGAAGGCTCTACTACAGGTTGGGCACCAATAGTCCATATGTACATTTTGGTGGAGATGTCTCTAAATTTGCACATATTTCTTTTGAGTTACTGAAATTCTGCTTTGCTCATAAAGTGGAGCGCCTGCAGCAGGCTAAGGTGGATTGGGTGTCCAAACCACATCCTGCATCAATATGGTGAGCTCCGGGGGAGTGTGGGGCCATCAGGCAGTCCAAGGAGTGGTGCATTGGCCCAGGTCAGATATGGAGAAGATTGAAGCTCCCATGTTGATCAGTGGTGCAATGAAGCCCTGGAACTGCCATTTAGATTTACAGCCTGGGTAGGAGGGAGTCTCAAAAACAAAAAAACAAACAAAAAAAGAAAGTTGGGAAGGAAATGACCTTCCTCCCAGTCATTTAAGTTTAATCTAATTAATTAAGACTTAAGTTTAATCTGATCATGTGTACCTTTACAACATCTCTCCACACCCTGGCACAGGCCATTTTCACTTCATGCCTAGACAATAGCCTTCTGGTTGGTCTTTCGATCCCATTGTAATCCATTTGCCAGTCAGCTGCCAAAAGAATTGTCTTAAAGCAGATCTAATCATGTCATTGCCCTACTCAAACTCCAGTAGCTTTCTATTGCTACTGATATTAAATATAATTCTGTGGAGAACATGGAATCTTGTGCTCCCTAACCATATAGTGTCAGGGAAAGAGTGTTGGGGTTAAAAAGTGGACCTTTGCTTCAGAGAAAAGTTTGGGATCATTAAAAGCACTTTGCACGCACACACACACACATATATTGCTTTTTGGAGGGCAATTGGGGTTAAGTGACTTGCCCAAGGTCACATGGCTAGTTTTTGTGTTAAGTATCTGAGGCTGGATTTGAACTTGGGTCCTACTGAAGTCAGGGCAGGTGCTCTACTCACTGCTGCCACCTAGTCACCCCAGTTTGCATATTTTCAAATAAAATCTGGCCAGCTTTCTTCCTCCTCTTTAATGCCAGGCTTTGTTGATTGTACACCTACAGTCTCTGTCTATATGTACTCATGACCCAAGTTTATGGGTTGTCCCTCTAACTGCATATCATAGTCTAGGCGATAAGCATATGTCATCCACTTTTTTTTCCTGTGTGGATAATTAGACAAAGAGTGAGTAGGCTTGCAGTTAGGAGGATTCATCTTCCTGAGTTTAAATCCGGCCTCAGACACTTCCTAGCTGTGTTACCCTCGGCAAGCCACTTAACCCTGTTTGCCTCAGTCTCCTAAGCTGTAAAATGAGATGGAGAAGGAAATGGCAAAGCCCTCCAGTGTCTTTACCAAGAAAATCCCAAATGGGATCACTAAGAGTAAGACATCACTGAAATGACTGAACAACAAGAAGAAGAAGACCAAACGCTCTTGAGTAATTATGGATTTCATTTAAGAGGCTCTGTAATCTTCTGGGACTTAGTGAAGTCAGAACACTTAACTTCATTCACAAGCAGGAGAACCTGGATGACTTTACTGTCTATAGTGAAGCCCTCTTTCCTTTGAACTCTGTGCTGGACATCCTTGAAACTGGTGACAAACACTTTTGGTCAGGAAATATTTCCTTGTTTTATCTCATTTGATATGACTGTTGAACATGAACTGTTGGGTATTTCAAAGGACCTTATATGACATCAACATGTGCAAAGGAGACAACTTTTTGGAAGGAGGGCCTTTAAAGTATATGCTCCACTGAATCAACCGATAGAACACAGTGGCATCTTGCATTTTCTGTGGTTCTGGTCAGTTGCATGTGTAAAGATGCGGTCTGGATAGAAGATTATCTGTGAAAATTTACCTGTTCTCTACTTGTATATCCATTAAGAACAACTGCAACATATGTATAGATTAACGTCAAACATTTTGTCAAGATGAGAGCATAAGCATCTGGTTTGGCGGTTATTTTCTCAATTCCCTTTCTTTTTGGGAGGCAGTAACAGAGTTTATGATTTTTCCAAGCATTTGTTATGCCTTCTTTTCTTCTTTCATATATAATGAGAACAGATCCTTAAATGCCCTCAAAATTTTATCAGGCCTGCATGGATTTCAGCCGTTGTCCAGATGTTGTTGCTTAGTCATTTCAAACGTGTCCAACTCTTCATAATCCCATTCGGGGTTTTCTTGGCAAAGATACTGAAGTGGTTTGTCACTTCTTTCTGCAGCTCATTTTATAGATGAGGAAACAGGATGAAGTGACTTGCCCAGGGTCACACAGCTAGTAAGTCTGAGGCTACATTTGAACTCAGGTTTTCCTGACTCCAGACCCAGAGCTTTATCCACTGTGCCACCTAGCTACCCCAAAGTGCAGATACTCTTCATTTCTGTATTTGTGCAATTTCTACTTCCTTAATCCTTCATCATGAAGTGTGATGTTTGAGTCAAAAGGTAGTGATTCCACTGTCACTGATGGTGAAAAGAGTTTGTTATAGGAGTTTTCCTGCTTTCCTTTGTTGCCTTCTTCCCAGTTTTATATTGTATTCCTAAATTGTATTTTCCAAAATATTTTTTCGTTGCTTTACCCTCTTTCTGTGGTTATCTTCTGGCTTAAAGTCACTGACTATAGGCATTTTTATTTATTTGGAGGGTCTTACTGAATTCTTCATTGAAAATCTCCACCTACTCATTATCTGCAACAGATGTTGGTATGTGATTATCTTCACAGGGATCTTTTTTTCAAAGCTTTTCATAAGTACTTCAATATGAAATGACATACTATCTAATGATATGTTTCTTGCTTCTTGTTAAATGGTGAAACCAATTTCCCTGTCACTCCAAGGAGAACTTGTCATCTATCCTTCCAGTTCACTGCCCTTTTGGACTTCGGTTTTATTTATAGTTAGAACTTATGTTTAGTATTTATGAGATTTAGATCAGATCACTGTCATTGGTTAAGGATCTGATACTTGCAGTTTTAAGTTAATGCTATTGCCTAAACATTTATTGTCTACAAACCTCTGTGATTTTTAGAAATATAGACAAATAAATTAGAATTTAAGATAGAGGTTTTCTTTTCATGATTCTCACTACATTATGTATGTGTAACGGTATGATAAGTGTTAAATCATGGTTTTGGTTTTTTGTGTGTGTGCTGCTGTCTCATGTGGCTCTTTCATCATATTCTTGGCAATGGAGTAGACAAAATGTATTTAGGTTGGCTATTAATTTATTAAGGTAAGTGATAGATCAGTTTGTAAAAAGGATGGATTAGTTTGTAAAAAGTTTACTAATATTCTCTGAGCACAATTGATAGTTCTTTGGGTTCATTAAAATTACTCCTTCAGAGTTTTTCTCATCAGTATATTTAACCCATGAAAGGGTTTTCAGCTCAGATGAAAGTTGTTGGCTTTTTTTTCTCTTACATTATCAAAGCTTTTAAAAACTTGACAGGAACTATAAAAATGAACTAGCACCAGGTATTGGCAAAGGCCAATCTAAGCTATTGAGTTTTATGGTCTCACTAGGCCTATTATTCTCATGACTTGTTGCTAAATGAGATGTCTTCAAAGAATTCCAAAGTATTTGGTAGCAAGCTTTATAAAGATTTATTACTTGACTTTCAGTTCAAATGGATAGAAGATTACAAATCATGCTAACTTAGAGTTCTCATTTAACAATATTTTGGGTTTAAAAATTATTTTTAACTTTTTTACCTTACTGTAAAAACTAAAATGTTACTTGTAAAAATACATAACTCACAAAAGCAGTAGTTTGGGGGGTGCATACAAAGGAATGCCAAGAAAATAACACCCCAAAAGACAAATCTGCTTTGCAGTAGAGAACTACTCTCCTGGGCCTCCCTAGGTATTGGATATTATAATAGCCCATCTTATTCTCTTCCAACAGGGGAATATATTATGTGTGGAGGATGCTGCCACAAGGCTCAATCTTTTAAACCGATCAGCTCTGAGATCTGTGCAAGCTCAGGCTAGGACACCTGGTTCTCAAAAAAAAGAGGTTTCAACACCATCCCCTTGGGGACAAGTTTTAACGCCCAAAGAATGCTGTTCTGCTACTCAGTTGCCTAGCAGACAGGAAGAGTATGTTAAGGTGAGTATCTATAACCCATTATTAAAAGGAAATACTGGAGATAGAGTGATTCTTGACCCAGAACTGTAGGATTCAGTGTGTCTCCTTCTACCACAGGTTGCCAAAACGCTTTTTATTGATGAAGCATTAAAACCTTGTCCAAGGTGCCAGTCCCCTGCTAAGTATCAACCAGTTAAGAAACGGGGACTGTGCAGTCGAGAAGCCTGTGGTTTTGACTTTTGTGTATTGTGTCTGTGTACATACCATGGGGCAGAAGAATGTAGTAGTAGATCTGCAAAGCCACGAAATAAAAGAGATGCTCTTCCAGGAAGTGCTCAGAGCAAGCGCAATTTAAAAAGACTTTAAACGAAGGACTGCTCCTTCCCCTTCGTGCCCCGCCCCCATTTTGGTATCCATTGCTTTGTCTAATTTTTAATTATGAACTTTTTGAAAGTATCCATATTTCCCCCTTAATGGCAGTTGGTGATTTCTTTTCCTTATTAAGTACATATAGTCTCATTCTTTGTCTTTATATGATTTTAGTAAGGTTGTAAATGCTGTGAAAGAATGTATTTTTTTATTGTATATCGTTCATCCATTGCGTTTAACAACACAAGGTTTTTAATAATAAAGTATTTAAGTACTGTCTTTCATATATATGTATTTTAATGTTGAAAATGAAATCTTACATGTCAAATGCCCCCTTCAAATCATATTTTAAAAAATTGTTTCCCAAACGATAATCAAATTTTGATTCTTGCAAGTATTAGCCCTATAGATTTGGGTAATGGACATGTAAATACAATGAAATATAAATAAAATGTTTTAAGAAATTATTTTGAATTTACTATATCATAACTTTAATCTTTATTTCTTAATCATCTAGTAGGTAGCATGCTTGATAGGAGTCATCTCTATTGGAGCAAAATTTCTATTACTATTGATGCTATTGAGGAGTAAAAGTAAAATATCTCAAACAAACCTAATTTTATCTGCAATGGTAGTTGATGGGATATCTTAGTTTAACAAAAAAGAAACCTTATAATAAGTTGTGAATTTTAAATGTTTGAGGAAAAACATATTAGTAGAGATCTTACCTGTGTAATAAGACTTGGTACCCTTACTGGTTTGAAAAATATGAAGAGTTTCATGTATAAAACCTTTGTTAGGAATGTTATGTTTTATTCCAGAGGAGAAATAGTTAAAAAGCAGGAAAATACTCTGAAGGCAATATTAGAATTAAAAAAATAATTGAGACAAGCAAACTGTAATTAATTTTAAAAAAACCTACTGATTTCGATTTTGAATGGTTCAAAATCTAGCTTAGCCTACTCCCTGGCACATAATAGGTACTTAATAAATGTACTTAAATAAAGTAGACTTACAGTATGAGACAAAATTGTATATATCATGGAATAATTTTGTCTTTGACATTTCAACTTGAAGCATTAAGAAATTCCTATGAAATTTTGATTGACTGCTAAATATGAATATAAAAGTGAAAATTTAAATACAGACTAAAAATTGCTCTGTTATGTTTTTCATCACAGTATAAGATTAATTTGATCCAACTAAATTCTGAAACAACAGAATTTAGTTGGATCAAATGTAGAACACTACTTCAGAATTGATAATATCCTAGTCAACTCACTTTTGTCCGTCAAATTATGTTATTTGTTTTCCAATAAATCATTTATTTATTCATGGAGGAATTCCCTTTCTTGATTCTCTTAATTTATGAAGCCAAATTATTTGTTTGTTTGTTTTTAAATCCTAACCCTTGGCATCAAACTTTTTGCCTCTTTTTCTACAGATAGAAGTCTCTTGTCCAATGTGACAGTCATTAAGGTTTCCAACAAGCGATTGCAATTCTATGTTATTGACTTATGGCTTTCATTAGTACCATTCAGTACATATCTATTCATTTCTTAGAATCACAGAAACATTCCTACTTCATCTTTTTAAAAAACACACTATCAAAGGTATATAGCATTGTCTTATAATGTTTAAACACATGGTCATATTCCTAAGTAATTTATTATTTACCTTTAGTATTTTATTATTTGATAAAGTTTACTTATGAGTTATAGAATTGTGAAAAAAGAAAACAAGGTTTATAATTTCCTTTTTTTTCCATATGAAGTTTTCTGGAAATCCAAGTGATCCAATAGAGTTAATCTGGAATTTTCTCTCTAATTTATTGGGAAGTTCTCTGTTTTCTGTTACTACCTAGTACTCTTTCAATGTAGCACTCCCACAATTGCCATCTGGTGGCTAAACATACTCAAAGTAATATATTTAGCTTCACCAGTTTATTTAGTATGTTATATCTTAGTTTATTCTGGCAATAAACTGCTTGATTTTGTCACTTACATTTTAAAAATTGACTACTGCTGCATGCTTTTCTTCCTACTGTATATTACTATATGTAGGGAATTTCTCCTTGACCTCTAGAAGGAATAGTGGAACAGTAAAAGAGGTAGGTAGGACTGAGCCTGTGATTTCTGAGGGGAAGGAATTCCTAGTGAGGAACTTTCTATCACACCTTCTATCAATGCAGATAGGCACCTTTTTTTTAGAGCAATTTCTAGTTTTAGAGCATTGCTGAGGCATGGAGAGGTTCTGACTTGATCAGAGTCACTCAGCCAGCATTTTTCAGAGACCTGAAAACAGTGGAAGAGTTGATGAATTAAAACAAGATCATGGGGTCATCACTTTAGATTGGGAAGGGACCTTATAGATCCTTAATTCCAACCCCTCTCATTTTGTAAAAGAGGCATTAAAAAGTTAAATGAACTGTCTAGGATCTTCCAGCTAGTAAGAGGACTGAGGTAGGACCTGAACCCATGTCTTTCTGACTCCAAGTTCAGTGCCCTCTCCAATATTCTATGCTCCTTAAGAAGAGTGAGTTGATTGACTTCAAAAGCTTTGTCTTTGATTTAGGATTTAATTACTGTGCTGGGTGTATGATATAATGATATAACATTAATTCAGCATGGGGTAACAGAGAGACAGTCTTGGAATCAGGAAAACCTGGGCTTGCCACTCACTAGCTGGGGGAAGTCACTTATTAACCTCTGGGTGGTTATGCAGCACTCATCCAGACTTCGTAAGACTATAAGTTACAGGCAAGTTGCTGATCTGCATCATTGAAGGGAGTTTTCATGTCAGGAATTTTATAGACCCATGAAATCACAGAACCGTACTGTCTCCTGTCCTTCCTCTCCCCACCCTGCCAAAATTAAGAGACTCAAGGCTGGCAATATTTACTGAGAACACATAAACCTTTTTTGGATAACAAAGAAACAAAAAACTGTCATTAGGGGAAGAGAAGAAATAAGAAATCATAAAACACCCGCTATGTACCAGGCACTTTACTAAGTGTTTTTTATAAATATTATCTCATTTGACCCTGCTAGGTAGATGCTATTATTGTCCCCACATTATAGATAAGACTGAGGCAAAGAGCCGATAAGTGACTTGTTGAGCATTATACAGCTGGTGTCCAAGGCTGGATTTGAATCTAGATCTTCCTGACCAAGCCCAGAGCTCTATCCACAGGTTAACTAGAATCTCATCAATCAAGAATTTTTAAAAACCCAACCAAAACCCCCCCACAAACCATCTTAAATATTAAAATTAGTGGAAGAATCAAGTTCTAAGTAGGGATTCAAAAGGTATTTATGTTTCCTTTAAGAAGTTTGATGTTGGAATATGTGATTAGAAGGTACTATTTAATGAAGAAATGTTCATTAGTCATAAAATATGGGGCTCTAGCCTAGCCAGTAAGAATTTAAGCAGACAATTGATGATTATTGCCAATGTTCCCTAACAAAATGCAGCTCTCTCTGTATCAGTAATTAACACACACACATCCTGGAGGTAACCCTTTAAAAATTTAATTCAAGTTAGTTTAAAAACTAAAAAAAATTGTACATTTACTAAAACACTTTACCTTTATGTATTGATCTAATTTCCCATTCAATTATGCTAATAATTCCTAAATTATGAAACTGAATGTTATATGAAAGAAATGTGCCTTAAGTAACCCTCAAGTATGGCAATGTAATAATACTAAGTTGAATAGCTACTGTATGATTGTACTGCTATTCACAGACAAAGAGAATATTGTGGACATAAATGTAGATAGAGAGATAGATAGGGCAAGCATTTATTAAGTGCTTACTATGTTCCAGGTATTGATCCAGGCACTGGGGTTACAAATGCTAGTGAGCAAAACAGTCCCTGCTCTTAAGGAGCTTACATACTCACTGGAGACACATAAAGGAGAAATGGAAAGCAAGGGTGAAGGGGATAAAGTATTTGCCTCAGAAACATAATGCCAGCACTGACTTATAAGAGCCAGGCACCCAGGAGCCCAGTACAGGTTACAGAGGAATGGGAGGTGGATATGATAGTTTGAATGATGTGGAAGTACATCTTCTTTTTCTAGAAGTGGGTTTGTGATGATTCATTCACAGTCTCATGGAACCAACTATACATTTGGGAAATGAGCATGAACCTTGAGACAAAATGAAGCCAATTGACTTCTGTGGGGATGATTCTGATCTCCTTAACACTATAGTCCTGTACAACTGAACTTTGGAGAAAAAAAAAACCATCGCCTTTTCTAAGATGTCTTCTCAATAAGTGAATGTCAAAATTATTATATATTCTGAAGGTATTCCTATGACCAAAAGCTTTGCAAAGTATATATGTGTTAGAAAAAAGCTGGGGCAGCTGGGTGGTACAGTGAATAGGGCACCAGCTCTGGAATCAGGAGGACCTGAGTTCAAATCGGGCCTCAGACAGTTAACAGTTACTAGGCATGTGACCTTGTCACTTAACCCCAATTGCCTTGCCTTTCCCCCTCTAAAAAGAAAAAAAAAAGGTGGGACAAAAGTTAAGGCAAGGCAGATAGAGACTCCAGAGGGACACTATTTCTTGTAAGTGCACATATTTTAATGTTAGCAAATTCATTCTGCCCTCAAGAAGGGCTTACTTTGTAATAAACCAAGTTACACATATTATAGTGAAAGTTCTAAGCCTGGTGGATGGTTAACACAAGTAAGATGCAATTTTCAAACCTTGCCAAGGACATGTATATGCCTTGATCTGGCTCTGTGGGCCACCAGTTTGCACAGTGTGACCACATTCCAAAAACAAAAGAACATGCTGCTATTTTGGGAAAAAAAAATTCTTAGTGAATTTGGACAAGGGAAGATTACAAGATAATCCCATTAAGTAGCAATTTAGTTCTGAGGTAAATCATACAAAAGGTACAGTTTGAAAAAAAGTAAATGTGTACTAAGATTTGGATATGATGCTCAGTATAAAAGAACAAAACTAATTGTTCCTATCCTTGAGAAGTTTACAGGCTTAGTGATGGGGCAGAACAACGGAACACTGAATATTTTGTCAAATGTTTAAAATAATAGTAATGATAAAAATCCTTTCTATTTTTGCTATTTCCTCTCATATATATATATTTTGGCTATTAGATAAAAGTGAAAGGAAAAAGGATGAAATTGTAAAAACACGATTAAAAGTAAACTTTGGTTTGTTTACTTTTAAGAGGGAACATTGAGAGGCAGTATGAAGAACAGTCTAGCCTTGGAGTCAGAAAAAAATTAGGTTCAAGCTTGGTCTTTGGGGCATATTAACTGTGTGATCTTGGGAAAATGACTTATCTTCTCAGTACCCCAGGCAACTATCAGCAAACATTGTCCATCTGCATTTTTGCATTGGTGGAGGGAATTGCCAGAGTAAGAATTGCTCACACCAAAGACATCATAGTTTTGTACACACACACAAAAAGTTAGGACGTGAAAAAGAGCAAGTCTTAGATTTAGAGAAAGTAAATGAATTTTTCATTTTCTTCACAATGATCAGTACTATTCTTCTGAACAAACTCCCCTCCCCTCTTCCCCACTCCTCCCTTACCACTACTACCGCTAACAGGCAAAGAATATTCTGCTACTCCAGTTCATCTGGATCCTAGGAGATGACAGATATTGCTTCTAGCTAACTACTGATTGTGAATTCCACAGCTAGAAAAAGATCAATTTGGAGAATCTGAAAGAATTCCCATAGCAATTAAAAGAGAAAGAAAAACAACAAATGATGAGAATCCTTGGAATTGGGCTTTAGTACTTTTAAGCATAGAAGTTTTTAAAATTTGTCCTGGTAAAAGAAAGGCTATTTATGAAACTATTATTTATCCTTTGAAATTAATTCAAATAAGGTCCTTAGGGATATTTTTAAAGGTATTCAAAGTTTTAATTGTTATTTGAAAAAACAAAAATTAGTTTGTAACTCTTCCAGAAGTTGGGAAAGTGTATTTATTGTTTAAGATATTTTGTTATAAAAACTTAACTCCACAAACCTCTATAGAATACATTATTTATCATAGATTTTGTTTTGAATTAGTAAGAGAAATGGTTAATTCTATGGTTTTAAAATTCCTCTTGAAAACATGTTAAAACATATGGAACATGAGAAACGGCTCATTTCTTTTGAAGAAATATTTAAATTGTTATTACTAATGATACCACAAGGGGGTACCAGAGACTCATAGATAGTAGAATTATGCTTGTATGGATGACTGACTTATAATATTCTGTTAATTTCAAAATACTATTTGACTTTTGTATATTTGATTATTTATTAGGCATGGCAAGTTGAGTATATCTCCCGAATGAATTGTAAAGCTGGATCAGATAGTGCAGTGATCACAATTTTTTGGTTGATGAGAAAAAAGTGAATTATTGAGTTAAATGAGCACCTGGTCCTAGTTTGCTGTCTTGGTGGTGGTCAAGTGCCCAAACAGCATGGGGTTCTTGACTCCTGGATCCTGGTTTCTGAGAGTCAAGATAATGGCAATAACAACAGCGATGTGACTGGGGAAACTGGTTCCCAGGAAACGCTGGGAAGCGACCCGCCAATTGTTTCCTTCTGGCCTTTATTTCTGCTGAGTGGTAGCCTTGGTGATACTGTTAGTCATCATTCAAACTCTGTTTTTCCTAAGCAGTTTAAAACTTTAGCTAAGTTATAAAAATGACCAATTATAAAACTGAAGGAAAATGCTATTTAAAATAATTTGTTTATCCCCAATTGAGTGAAATGGGACACTTAATGCAAAAAACATCTAAGCACATTTTATTGTATTTATACTGTAAGTATATTCTGAGATTCAGCTCAGTATTGTCGCTGATTCCCACAATATAAAAGGCCATTTTTTTCTTAATCTCTATTCTTTCTTGGTTTTATAGTGGAAGCCAGGAAATTCCAAGTATAGAGATGTATTGTTGATATCTCTGAAATTTGTGACTTATTTAAGTATATTTAGAGTATTTGTATAGCAGCAATTACATTTAATTCTCTAGGGGAAAAAATGAGCCAATTGTTTAAGTTAGTTGCTCTGTTTTGCTCTTGCCAAAATGGCATTGTCAGAGGTTTGTTTTAAGGATTACAATAAATTCTAAATTATCCACAGCAATTGGAAGCCTCCTTCCCCCCCTTGCAGAGCCACATTACCAACTGGAAGTGAATCTAGTCCAAGCTCAGAGGGGAAGAAATGCTAGTGTTTCACTGTGGAGTGGTGAAAAAATTCAAAATCCAACTGTGAATTATTTTTCAAATCATCATCTCCACATCTTCTATTCTTTAGCCTTGATCCTCAAGAACTGATGGTTGAGAAATAAAGCACACTAGCTTTTGGAGGTAAAATATTAATCATTTAATTGATGATTGAGTGGTCTCTGTGTTAGCATATTCCGAGTGAAATATTTGTCAATAATATCAACATTGAATTCTTTCTGTGCCAGAAAAAAAGGCAAAAGATATAAATAACTGGTTAAATTTTTTTTTCTTTTTGGAGGGCAATTGGGGTTAAGTAATTTGCCCAAGGTCACACGGCTAGGTTTTTGTTTGCGTGTGCGTTAAGTGTCTGAGGCCGGATCTGAACTCAGGTCCTTCTGACTCCAGGGCCGACGCGCCACCTAGCCACCCCTGGTTAAATTTTTACATAGCAATGCCAAGAAGAATGAAATGTATGTTAAGGCAATATTTAGTTGATAGTTGTTTCAGACAGTAGGCAGGAAATGGCCATTTGTAACTTGGACATAAAGTCATTAAGTCTTGTGATGTCAGTCAACAATTATTTATTAAGTGCCTACTGTGTGCCAGGCACTGAGTCAGATGTTAGGAATATAAATATAAAGAAAGAATCCATGCCATTCCTCAAGGAGTCTCCATTCTAACGATGGTCTGCTACTTATTAATGTTATACATATATGATTTTATGTATGGTTAACTTAGAGAGAAGACTAACTTAGGACTAGACTACTACTTCATCTTTATAAGAATTAAAAGAGGAAACTCCATTTACCAATGCAAATTGGTACGTTTTTTGATCTTTAAGAGATGCTTAAAGAACTGAAAGTTAGGGGATGTGCTCAGTTTCAAACAGGTCTATCAGAGAAAGGATTTTTAACTCAATTCACCCTAACTTCAAGGCCAGGTCTCTATTCACTATACTATGCTTCCTCCCATTGCTAACTTCCAAGGCCGGGGGGCGGGGGGGGGGGAATATTATTGATAATATGATGGTTTAATGATCAGAAAAAAATGTCATGTAGAAATAATTCATTATTCACTCATATACTTCATCAGTATCAATGCAATGTAAAAATGATGTGAGGAAGGCCATGTTGAGTGGACCTCCATGGCAAACTTATGTGAGGAGGTAGATAGAAGTCACACAGGATGGGTTTTGATTGGAGAAATAGCCATACCACTGAGATCATAATTCCATCTTAATTACAGAGTAATGTAATGGCTAGTCTTTGCATGGGAGATCCAACCTAAAACTGTTTCATCAATGAATACTAATACAATGAATACTAATTTTCAAGCAAGAAATCTTTTATATTACATTTAAAGACCCTTTCTATTATGATCAACTTGTGTCAGTAGCTATTCTAAAAATTAAGGTATTGCACTAAATATTGATTAAATGAAGATGTACTATTTAATTATCAGTATGTCAATATTCATATCATCTGATCCAATTTGAGAAAATAACGTATCCTTATTTTCATTACTAGATTGGCTATCAACCATCAGCAACCAGTGATAAAATTCCATTTTGTTAAATTTCCCAATAGTGATCTTGAAAGAATTAAACTAGTAATAACCAAGAGTAACTGCAGAATAAGATACATGCACATGCACCACATATACAGTGCTTTAACATTTGCAAAGCATTTTACAATTATTTCATTTTATCTTCAAAACAACCCCAGGAAGTAGGTGCTATTGTTATCCTCATTTTATAGACAGGAAACCAAGGCAAAGATTAAATGACTTGCCCAGAGTCAACACACTTGGAAAACGTCTAAGAACATATTTGAAATCAAGACTTCCTGACTCCAGGACCAACTTCACCACCTAATCTAGGTTCATATAAAGCAGGCAGTAATGGTAAAGAATAGAAATTGACTTCTCTCCCAGTAAACTTAGCACCATTCATACCATGCTTTTGGAGAGGGAGCAGCTTTGTTGCCCCCGATGTTCCCCTCCTCTCCACTTCTATCACTAAAGTAGGGAGATGTTTGTGATGGATGCTATGGCCACACTCAATTTTTTTCAACCTATTCTCCTATCCTCATCCACCCAGCAAGCAAGAACAGGATGCTTAGTGGTGCCAGTGTCAGCTGCTATACTTATCTACTCTGTCCTTTCTCTACTTAACATACTATTTGCCATATTTGTGCTCCTGTACTTGTTGCTTTATAAGCATTCACAAATTCAAGTGTGTCACGTTCTGTTCGCCAACTCAACAATGAACTTTTTGGAGGAAGGAATTGGCACCAGAAGATGCTGGTTCCTTTTATGCATAGTTTGTCTTGATTCTGCCTGACAAAGCTCTTTGCTTTCACTTATTACTTTACAATAGTTTTAACTTCTGTTGCTGACCTCTGTTAATTTCACTCAAAAGGGCAGAGATAGAAAATTTGAATTCATTAAAAGGATTTCTCTCCACCCTTCTCTGTTGATGCCTGAAAAAGAATATATGAATTAGGAGGCTATTAGCTTTGAATAATACTTTTATATGAAATTTTTTCTTCTGGTGCCTTTTTACCCTTGTTTGAATTTTATAAAATTGAAAGTTTTAAATAAAATATAGTTTTCTTAATCTAAATTATTCATCTGAGAGAGAAAAAACAAAAAAATTGCAGTAGGAAATTTTTTAAAAAATGAATTATCTCATCAGTTTGTGCAAGAAGTACTGTAATGGAATAAATTGACAGTTTGAATAAATTTAAACCAGCAGGTCCAGATGGTGGTTTTCTTGAGTGTTTTAAGAAATTGTCTAATGAATATAATGAAGCAATTATTAAAAAAAAAAAACCAAGCTGCTAAGTTAACAGAAAAAAGGGTTCTATTTTTCCAGTTAAAGATATAGTGGAGATTATAGAAAATTACTGTACATTGTAGTCCAAATAATATTGATAATTCAGCAAATATTAAGGAAACAAATACCCAGAAGATAACGAATTCCCTCAATAATAAGTAGCATGGAGCAGTATAATAGCACATCAAAAACTGTTTTTAAATGATTCTCATTAAATATAGAGACCTGTATGATTCTCTAACAGAAAATCAGAGTTTGAAGGGACTTCGGAAAGTTTGTACTCTTAACCATACCTGACCAAGAATTCTCTCAACTATACAATGGGGATCATAATTTCACCTTCTTTCCAGGGCTGTCATGAGGTTTAAATGAGATAATATTTGTAAAGTTCTTAGCACAGTACTTGGCACAGAGAAGGATCTTAAAGGCTTACTCTCCTTCCTCTCTGTATTCAATAGATGATGTCTTTTTATAAATCTGAGTATGTCACTGAGATTTCTTTTTAGCCACATCAGACAGTCTTTTTAAAGAGACAAACTGAGATATTTTGAATACATATATACCAGGTGTTTTTAACCTGGGATCCAGGAATTTGGTTTAAAATTTTTTTTTCACAACTGTATTTCAGACTGGTTAATTTTCTTTTTAATCCTGTGCACTTAATTGTGCATTTAAAAACATTATTCTCAGAAGGGACTCTGTAGACATTACCATACTGCCAAAGGTTCATGTTCATGGAACAAAAAAGATAACCCCTAAGTTCAGGCACTTACCCTTCTCTCCTCACTGGAATCACTTCTGTTTGTGTCTAAAGAACTTCTCTTTTGAGTCCTTCCTATCCCTCTAGGGCCAACCTTCTCTACAAAATATTAGACCGTGACATTCTATATTGGGGCAGTTAGATCGCTCAGCAGATAGAATGCTGGAAGATCTGAATTCAAATCCAACCTTAGAAACTTACTAGCCTTGTGACTTGGAACAAGACAACTAATTTCTGTTTTACTAATTTCTCCTTCACTGGAGAAGGAAATGGCAAATCACTCCTGTATCTTTGCCAAGAAAACCCCATGGACAGTCTGATCCAACAACACATTCTATATGCCTTCTTTCTACCCTTTGTAATCTGCTCTTCCCAAATCTAATATACACATTACATGTTTTGTTTCCTTTATCATGAACTTTATAGTGAAGTGGTCGCTTGTCTCCAAGGTCCCCATCACTACTTTGGGAACCACTCCTTCTTGGTCAGAATCAATTCCAGAAGAACAGTTTCTTTTGTATATTCTTCTAACTTGAAAAATGAAATGATCATCATGGCAAATCATTGACTTATCAACTCTTCTGCCATTGGTAGAGAGTGCCAGCAAATGGTCTGGATACTTGAAGTCCTCTATCATTATCTAGAACATTTTCTGGATGTCATCTGTTGAATGACTTTATTCTGTTTCTGACCCAGGTAAGAATTCCTTTCTGTCTCCTTACACTTTATTTTCTTTTTTCCTCTTACAGTATTATTTCCATTCTTTTTTTCATATACTTCTCTAGAATAGAATCCAAAGACAAAGCACACTCTTGCATATTACTGAAAAATTATCTTTATCCTTCATAAATACATACTTGTAACTAGATAGCATAGTGAATAGAGTGCTGGACTTATATAAGGAAGATAGGAATTAAAATCTAGCCTCAGACACACACTAGCTATGTGAACCTTGGCAAGTCACTTAACCTCTGTTTTCCTCAGTTTCCTCAAGTGTGAAATGGGGAAAATAGTTCCTCCCTCACAGCATTAGGAGGATCTAATGAGATAACTTATTGCAAAACACATTATGAACCTTGAAGTGTTATATACATATTATGATGAGGATGAAAATCCCACAAGTTTTTTGTCTGTGTAGCTATTATGTTATACTGCCTAGTCATGAAATATGAGATTTGAGATGTGAAGATAATGAGCTCCATTCCTCTTTTTCCCCATTATAGTTGATGTGCCCTAGATGTTAGGCTATATTCTATGATACTAGTTAAAGTATGTATGAACTCAGTAAAATGGTATGACCCCACAAAAGCATAGTAGATAAAGTGTTGATCTTGGAGTCCAGAAGACCTGAGTTTGAATTTTGCCTTGGGATCTTTTGCCTGTGGAAGCAGAGACAGGGGCCTTATATGTGACCTCTCTTGCCATGAGTAACTCCATGGAAAGCTACCAAGGAAATTGTACTCCATTTCATCCAATATGAGGAGTCTCCCCATTTATCCTTGTATCATAAAAGCCTTTCCACTTTTGTCCTTTCTATTAGAATATAACAGTCCTAGACAATGACAAAATTCTGCAACAAGACTTAAATGCAAGATGCCTACTTGTAAGCTATCTAATGTTCCTTAGAGACATAAATGCTTCTTCAAGCCCCAAAAGAGGTAACCTAGTCCCTCCTTCCTTTCCAGTTTTCTTATACTTTACTCTCCAACATGTACTCTTCAATCCAGTGACACTGGCTTCCTGGCTGTCCCATAGACAAAACACCATCTATGGGCTCTGGGCATTCCCTCTGGTTGTCCCTCATGCCTGGAACCCTCTCCCTTCTTCCTGTGTTCCAACTGATGATCTCCCTGGATTCCTTTAAGTCCTAGCTACAATTCCACTTCTATAGGAAGCTTTCCCTAATCCTTAACTGCAGTGTATTCCCTCTGTTAATGATTTCCTATCCCTCTTCTATATAGCTTGCTTTGTTTATACTTTTGTTTGTGTGTCTCCCCCTCCTCCCTAGCCCCATGAGATTGTAAGCTCTTTGAAGGCAAAGACTATCTTTTGCCTCTTTTTGTATCCCCAACATTTAGTAGAGTGCCTGACACATGGTAGGCACTTAATATACATTGATTGATTGATTGATTGATTGATGAAAAAGGGTGTGGCTGCTTTAAATAGTCTCCCCAGGTCCACAAGGGTCTCTTTTTCTTGTCTCCCCTATTTATCTCTTACACAGATTGCTTTGTGTGTATGCTGCAGCTTTCTCTTCTTTGTGTCATTTTTATAAGGTTCTATAGGTCTGTTATGAAAAAGAAGTGGTCTTTGCACCACAAAACCGCACACAAGCTACATGACCATAGGTGAGTCACTTAATCTTTCTAAACCTTCATTTCATCATCGGGAAAATTCAGGTAATAACAGTGCCCATCTCAGAAGGCCCTTGTGATGATCAAGTGAGATAAACATACATAAAGTACTTAGCTAATCTTAAAGCACTCTATTAATATGAGGATCAGTGTTATTATTGCAACTACCCATGGCCAAAGTCACTATCCCAGAGGTGGTCCTAAGTCTGGTTTAGGTATTGGAGGTATTGGCTTCTTTTCATTTTGAGTGAACCTAATTAAGTGCAGGCAAATCCACATCAGATGTTCTGTAACTTTTAGTTCAGAATGAAAAATGCTGGACAAGATTTGTGCCCCCCTAGGAACACTAAAACGCTTCATTAGAAGTTGGGTGACGCCATCTTATTACGAACCTCTAGTTCTAGGGTCTGATGAAGTGTTGATGTTTGTCCCACAGGGCTCATACTGAATTTCATGACAGCTCTCCAATGTCTTATTATTATGTCATGTGATAGAAGAATCATCATTTTTAGAGAAATAAATCAGTAGGTCAGTCCCTTCATTTACAGGAAACAAACAGACAGACTGAGGCCACTTAATAGGTTAAGTGACTTGTCCAAGACCCTACTCCTTCTCATTGTAGCAGGGAAATGACTCTGGGCTCCTATAGGCTACAGAAGAACCCAAGAAGATCTGGCAGGTCATAAGTACCAAGCAAGACAAAAGAAAAGAAAGAACAACAACAACGAAAGGTTTTGAGCATATATGATTTGTATATATGATTTCATGTATCCATCCATTTGTTCATTTGTTCCTTCATTTGTCTGTCTGCTTATCTATTTATTCATAGCTTCGCATTTTTTTTTTGTTTGCTACAATTCAATCAGTAGTCTACTAAGGCATGGATGAGTTAAGTGTAATCATGGACCAACTGAAATATATTTTGTCACTTTTCCCTGAAATAACAACAGAACCTCAAAGTCAGAAGGGACTTCTCTATAAATCCATATCTGAAATATGAATCCTTTCTATAATACTCTCTCCCACAAGTTGCCATTAATTGACTGGTCCTTGACCTGCATTATTTTGAAGTTCAAGATAGTTCAGAAGGTGCCCTGGAAAAATCTCAGCTGTACCCATTCTTTGAGGCCTGCTTGAAGGCACCTCTTTCCCCTGACTGCCTCACAAAACAACCTATTCCAACACTGGCTAGATTTTCCTTATATTGAGAGGTATGAAATAGCATTGGTTTTGAAGCTCAGGGGTAGGAAACCTCTTCTCAAGTGTAGCCCTTTGATTGAATCTAAACTTCACAGAACAAGTATGCTCAGTAAAAGGATTTGTCCTATAGAACTTGGACTCAAGTCAAAAGGCCTCACCCAAGGACTAGAAGGCCACATGTGGCCTCCAGGCTGCTACTTCCTCACCCTGTGGGGGATCAGGAGACCTGAATTCAAGTCCCAGCTTTTATGCTTCCTAGCTATGTGACCTTGGGAGAGTTATTTAATCTCTCTGATCTTCCTCTGTAAATAATTCAGTGTTTGAATGGATCTGTAATTCTTATGTGAGTATCCCCTACAACCACATAGAGTGCCATTCATCTATGTCTCTCCATTCTTGCTACTTTTGTCCATGCCCTTCCCTTAATTCACTATAGGAGATGATGGATTCATTGGCTGTGGTAATTCATGTATGTCATCTATAAAATGTATTTATGCCATTTATAATGTATATATTATAACTTTGGGCTCCAGTTTCCTCATACATAAAATGAGGGTTTTAATTTGATGACCTTTAATATGCCTTTAGCTCTAAATCCTATGATCTTGAAATTTTAAAATTATATATAAATGTGAGAAAATAATATTATTTAAGCTAAAATTTGTCTCTCTGTGGCTTCTAGTCAGTGGTCCCAGTTTTCTAGGGTCAAGAAGCACAAAAAGTGTGATGCCGTTCCATAAGATAACCTTTCAAATATTTGAGAGCAGTGATTATGGCTGTCCCCCAAAGTCTTTTTTCTTTCCCTGGGGCAAACATTTTCAGTTCCTTTAACCTACTTTCCTATTGCATGGTTTTGAGTACTATGACCTGAGCATGCCAATGGTCAAGATTTTCCCGAAGTGCCTTGTGAGTTATCTTGAATCCAGGTACCATAGGTCCATGGACTAGTCAGCCAGTGGCCAGTCAGGGGAGGGACAGGATCTGGGACTTGTCTGTTGAGAAGGCAGGCAACAGGTTATTTGAAAGAGAGTCTAAAAAGGCCACAGCAAAGCATTCTGGTAGTGAGGCAGCAGGGGGATCTAAGGGGCAGAGACAAAAATCAAAGCAGAACAAGAAGATTGAAAAGAAGTTCCAAGAAATGCAAAGGAACTACAGCAATTTATTATGCTCTGTTAGCTGGGTACTTATGTAGGTACAGGAGGCCAACCTCACTTCTCTAGTCTCCTACATGAGCCATTACTATTGGTAGTATCATATTGCCTTACCTGTCTCCTGAGTGAAAGTCACCTTTTTTTTTTTTTTTTGAGGCAGTTGGGGTTAAGTGACTTGCCCAATGTCATAAAGCTAGTAAGTGTCTGAGGTCAAATTTGACCTCATGTCCTCCTAATTCCAGGGCCAGTGCTCTATCCACTGTACTACCTAGCTGCTCCTAAGTCATCTATTTTGGAAATGAAAAGCTAGTTTAGAACATGTTATCTGAGCATGGGATTTTGGATGTTTGAACCATGGCTTAAATAGAGGAATGATTGGCTTCTAGCTGGGGAGGGAGTGTGTCTGATAAGAAATGGTAAAAGTATATTTGCTTTGACTTTTGCAAAATCTAATCAAAAGTACTTTAAACTGAAAAATAAGGGGAAGTAAAAACTATAAATGTATATCCACCAAGATAAAAACCAAAAAGAATAGCTGCTACATAGGAAGAACAGAAGAAAAGATGTCTAGAAATTCCCAGGAGAAAAATAAATCCATGAAAGGATACCCATAGGTCCACATAACCCATAGGAAGGGAATAAGCATTTATACAATACCTACCATGGGGCAGGGTACTGTGCCAAGTGCTTCTTACAAATACTATCTCATCTGACCCTCATAACTGCCCCACAAGGTTAAGTACTATTATTACTATTCCCATTTTACAGCTGGGGAAACTGGGGCAAACAGAGGGGTTTTTTTAAAGTGACAGTTGGGGCTGGGGAAGCATTTGGATGAAGATCAATGGAGGCAAAATAGAAGGGATACTGCTTTTAGAGTATACTACAGACCATCTGGGCAGAAAGAGGAAATAGATGAGGAGTTCAAGAAACTGCACAGGCTTATCTTGGAGAGGCACGATGAAGTAGCAATGGAGGAACTTAAATGATCTCAACATTTGCCCAGTGATCCTTCCTCCCTTGGCCAAAACAAAACATCTAACTTTTTGGTTTGCTTTTCATGATAATTTCATCCTTCCAACTCCATTTTAATGGCCTGAAAGTCAGGTATGTTATATTTCATCCCTCCCCCAGTGTTCCCTGGGACTTAAAAGGGCCTGATCTCTGCTACTGGCTCAAAAGTCAACTGACTGTATTCTCTTACTTTTAGGGGGTCCTACCCCATCACCACAGTACCATTTAAACACTTAAGCTGATTAGTTTTTACAAAGGAATATTCACTGCAGATCCCTAATACTTGGGGGTGGAGCATAATCCCTTCCCTCACATTTTCCTTCTTAGTCTCTGGGGAGGTGTGTGGGATCACAGTTTAGCTCCATTCTTTTAACAGTATAGCCAAATTCTGAGTATAAAGCTCCTCGGGCTCATATCCCAGTTCCCTGGCTTCTCAAAGACTTTCCTGATGAGCTGGGGAAGAAAAAATAACACCACCACATTTGACCTAGAATCTTAGTTCCAAGATTCTTGATTCAAGATTCTTTGAGCTCTAAGGAACTCTAGCTTCCCAGCCCAAGACTCTGCGGCCTGTGCCTAGAACTGGAAAGTACAAATTAAATAGGCTCAAATCCCAGACATACTTCTTGGGCCACAGGGCCTAAAATGGAAAGGTGGAAAATAGCCCCTTGCCTCCCCATTCAGTTTATTTTATGGTGGTCATTTCACCTCTTGGATGCAGCTGAGGAGAGAGAGACACCACACACAAAGAGAGATTGTCCTAGTCTGGTAGTTTTAAAGACAGTCTATTTCAACTTCAAAATCAATAGAAGGAGGCTGATTCCACCCACATGGTATGGGGAGTTCAGGGAGAACTAGGACCTCTGGTGAGAAGGCTGCTTACTGACCTTTGGTGTCTACCTGGTCCCCAACTCTCACCTGTGGCTCCAAGAAGCTGTAGCATGCACAGTGACCACACCCCAGTAAACCTTCTTGGCAGGTGAGCTAAGCAACATTGAGGGTTAACTGATGGGCCACAAACCCGTCATTGAGTTAGAGGGGTGTCTACCCCAAGCATGTGAAGATTTTCCCTGGCCCAATGGGAGAATGAAAATAATTCCTTACAATTGTCATGAAGGTAGCTGAAGCAGGTGCTGTGGAGTGCTTAGAGTTTGGCCAGATATTGAAGATGCCAAGGTTATCTACAGCATCCCACACCATTGCTGGTCATTCTGACTTTTTGTCTTGCCACTAGACTTTGATGTTTCTGGAAGCAAAAATGAGGCTGACAACTTTGTGTCACTCTACTTCATTTAAATCCAATTCATGCTCAAGTCAAGATATCGCCCTGTGATAGGAGAAATAACATGGGAACACAAGATGTCTTTCCTCAGCAGCAGGTCCTTGCTCTCACCCACATGGATGTCTGGAAGCTCTGACTAAGGATTCCAGGATTTCCAACCTTTTTGAACTTACAATCATTAAGACTAGATATGACTATCCAAAGATTGGTAACTAAGGATGGTTGTCTAAGGTTGTTGGTTGTCCATTGAAGAACACAGGTTATTATTCAGTCATGTACAATCAGGCAAAAAACAACCCACAAAACAGAAGAGGCCCTGGAGGCCTATGTCTAAGTATGCATATTTGAATCCCCTCTACTAAGAACCAATCTGCAGATGGGAAGAGAACAGCATTGGGTAGGTCACTGCCTTTTAGAGATTAACTGAGTCATCAACTCTTAGAAGTACCTAAATCCTTAAGTACAGGGTCACACATAGTCACTTAGAAATAGCCAGGGGCTTGTGATCCTCCAAATATCCCTAGGATACTTTTTGTACATGCCATTACATAAAGAAAAATTAGCCTACCCTATGGGTAGAAAAAAGACAAAAGCCCTTTACCACCTGTCTTTTAAGTCTTAGTGTATTATCCCCTTTCCCATATTTCATGTCCAGCCAAATTGACCTATTTCTCACACATGGCACTCTGTCTTCTGGCTCCATGCCTTTGCCCTACTGTTCCCCATGCCTAGAATGCACTAACCATGACCTCTTTGGGAATGGCCCCAATTAATTTCTGAATCATAAAAAAAAATTTTTTTTTAAGCAATTGGGGTTAAGTAACTTGCTCAAAGTTACAAGGCTAGTTATTTATGTGTGGGTGCTAAGTACTGAGGCTGGGAACGGATCCTGGGTCATCGCTCTGGGGCCGGCACTCTTATTCACTGCTCCACCTAGTTGACCCTAGAATCATAAAATTCTAAAGCTGAATTAAGGACCTTAGAGATTATCTACTCTTCTCTTTGAATTTCAATTTTAGAGATGAGGAAAATCTTCCAAAAAATAAAGTGGTTTGACCAAGGTCACCTAGCTAATTAGTATCTGAGATTTGATTTCAGTTCTCCAGTTTTTGGTTTTTGTTTCTTTTTGGGGGAGGGGGGCAAGGCAATTGGGGTTAAGTAACTTGCCCAGGATCACCTAGTAAACATCAAGTGTCTGAGGCTGGAATTGAACTCAGGTCCATCCTGACTCCAGGGCCCCAGCTCTATCTGCTACTCCACCGAGGTGGGAATCCTAGTGGGGAGTTTTTTGTGGTACCCACATTTTCTCCCCTTCATGGCAAGGTAGAAAGCTCACTGGATCTGGAGTCAGTGGGCCAGAGTTGAAATTCTGTTTCTATTGCTTATTGTCTCTGTGACCTTGGATAAGTTGCCTAACCTCTCTGGGTCCCAATCCTCTCAAAAAAAAAGTGAAGGGGTTGAACTATATGACCTGAGTTATCTACGAGCCTATGACTAGTCTTAGAGTAGAGAAGGGGTCATTTATGGGCCTGCTGACTTTCCTGGAGGTGCAATGCTTTACCTGCTGCATGGATGCCCATGGCAGCATTTCTAACAAATGGTTATTCAATGTCCTTCTGAAACACGTCTAAGTGACCAGTAATCTACAGGAAGTTCATTCCATCTAAAGCTGGAAAGTGACCTCAGAGGTCATGGAGTTGAACTCTGTCTTTTTCCAGATGAGGGAACTAAGATTTCAAAGGGGTTTGATGATTTGCCCTGCCTACTTAGGGAGTAGAGCCAGCATGTGAACTCAGGACCTGATACTGATCTAGATATAAAAAGAGATTTTTATAAGAAAATTAGAAGAACATGAAACATATTACTTATCAGACTTCTAGGTGAACAATTTATGAATAAACAAGCAATAGAGAGCAACATTAGGTATATAATGGATAATTTCAATTACATTAAATCAAAAAGATGTGTGCAAACAAAACAAATATAGCCAAGACTGGAGGGAAAGCAGAATATTAGGAAAACAATTTAAAGACAATTTATTAGATAAAGGTCTCATATTTAAATATATATAAAGAACTTTATCAGATCTATAAGAATACAAGTCATTCCCCAATATTTAAATGGTTGAACAGGCAGTTTTCCAATGAAGAAATCAAAATAATTTATAGTAATATTTAAAAGTGTTCTAAATCATTACTGATTAGAGAAATACAGATTAAAACAAACTTGAGCTATCATTTTATACCTACCAGATTGTGTAAAACAATAAAAGGGAAAGTGACAAATGTTGGAAAGGATGTGGAAAAATCGGGACACTAATTCATGATTGGCAGAATTTTGAAATGATTTAACCATTTTAGAAAGCAATCTGGAACCATGCTCAAAGAGTTACTAAAGTGCCTATACCCTTTGAACCCAGCAATACCACTACTTGGTCTATTTCCAAAGATGATTAGGGATTAAGGAAAAGAACCTATATGTTCTAGATACAACTCTATTATCCAGCAGCTCTCTATGTGGTGGCAAAGAATTGGAAATTGCAGGGATGCCCACAATTGGGGATGGCTAAACAAGTTGTATGTATGATTGTGATGAAATACTACTGTGCTATGAGAAATGATGAGTTAAATGGTTTTAGAAAAAACATGGAAAGATTTGCATGAAATAATGAAGAGCAAAATGGGCAGAATCAAGAGAACATGGTATATATATAGTAAGAGCAATATTGTTTTAAGGATGACTTTGATTGAAAGTTATTTTATCCATGATAAATACCCAAATTAACTATAAAGCACATATAAAGATGCTATCTACATTTAAAAAGAACTGATAAATAGATGTATAATTTTACACTTATATAAAGAACTGATAGATGTATAGAATAATTTCACACACATATAATATATACATATATTCCAAATATATATGCGTATATATGTATATGTATATATATGTATGTATATTTGTGTCTAATGGTAGCCATCTCTAGGATAGGGAAGGTAGAAGAGAAAATTATATAATTTTGTTGTATATTTGGAAAGAATAGCAAAATTGTGCATAGCAGATTTGTAGTTTCGTGTATTATCATCTTTTGTATTTTGCTATGTTATGAAAATGCTTGTTTTATTCCATAAATTAAAAATAAAACAACAATTAGGAGTTGTATAAAAGAGGAATAGGCTGCTCTGAGGGGGTTGGTTCACCATCCTTTGTGATCTTTAAGGTTAGATGACTACTTGTATTAGAGTGGGGCCTCTTTTCATGGATGGATCGGGATCCACAGCTCCTAAGACTCAACCCCAAAATTCTGTGATTCTGAGATTATTCCAGGGACGAGAGATAGTCTGTGGAAAGGCATGGAAGAGGAGCATGTCAGCAAGTGGTTTGGTCCAGTACCGAAAGGATGTGGACCAGGTGCAGATTGGATTGGATTGGATGACTTCTAATGGCCCAAGCAGCTGTGGCCTGTAAAAAATTTCTCTGAAATTTAAGTTCTTCTCTACATTGGATCAAATCTACCACATGTGATTTCAGCTCCTCAGCTTCTAGTTCCTCTCTGGAAACATACAGAATAAATCTAACCCCCAACTTTTATTAGACCACTCCATAGCCTAACAAGGAATCCATTTTTTCCTGGACCCAAAGTCGTACTTGGATTTTCTTTTTTTCCTTTTAAAGTTTCCACTATATGTGTGTGTGTGTGTGTGTGTGTGTGTGTGTGTGTGTGTGTGTGTGTATGTATATATGTATATATCAGTGTGAGAAACCCTGCTGAGCCCAGTAATGAGCCAGGTCAAGGTCACGACAAGGGTGGGGGTAGGGTCTTGGTGGAGGGGAGTAGCCGACGAAAACCCAAGCAGTCACAAGAAGCTGCGGCATCCTCCGTCTCGTCACAATTGGGCACTTTGCAGGATCGTATCCAACCAGCCCAACAGGCTGAACGCTTCCCTTTGGCGTGCGGAGCTGGGAGCCTGCTCACCAGCCAGGTGGGGTTTAGTTAGGAGGAGGCGGACACCCCCCCCCCCTTTCCTAGCAGTAGGTGGGAGGGTGGAGTGCATCAGCGAGTTCGGAATTCCCCAAGCTCGGCTACTTGTGGACTCTCAACCTTGGCTAACTCGCAAGCTCCTCACCCCGCCTCCCCTTTAGCCAGGACATTAGTTCCCAAGGAGCTAAAAGCGTCTTTTTCACGCTTTGCATTTGAATCGAGGTTGCTAGGCTGATTCAGGAATCTGGGAGCGGCGCGCTACCGAAGCCCTAAAGCAGAGAGGCGCGTGGGGCTGCAGCACCGGGGGGAAAGGGTCCGAGGAGCCGCAGAACCCCAGAGACCCCCTGCTCCCTCCCTGGGTGCTGACCTCGCCAGCGGCTCGCTCCGTTTATCAGAGGCCTGCGGCTTCCCTTCCGAGGTGTCAGCTCTCCGTCTGCAGCAGCAACGGCAGCTCCGCACGAAGCCGGCCCCGGGCGCAAGGTCGGCCCCGCAGCGCGCGCTCAGCCCACACAGGCGGGCTCGCGCCCAAGCCTCAGGAAACTCCCCACCACTCCCCCCTCCACCCCCATCCTCATCCTCATCCCCATCCCCATCCCCATCCCCATCCCCGTCCCCCATCCCCCGTCCCACCAACAGCAGCAGCGACCTAACGAGCCTCCGGCTAATGGAGCACTGACCACCGCGGCCAGGAGGGAGGAAGGAGCCTCCCCCTAGGAGGAGGGGGGAAAGAGCCCGCAACACAGCTATGCGGGAGAAACGGCTCACCACCGGTAGGTAGCTGCGGCTGCGGATCGCAGGAGGACCAGGGGGAGGAGCCTTCGACTTCGTCGCCATTGGCCCGCCCTGAAAAGGCCCCGCCCCAGACCCCGCCCCCGATAGGCCCGGCGCCATTGGGGGCGGGGGGAGGGGGGGGGGTCCTGTCCCGAGGGCGGAAGGAAACGAGGAAGTTTTGCGTGCCTGATTGCCGCACACATAGTGAGGTGTGACTGCGCTTTCTTGTTTGCATCTAATTTAGCGCGGGCGTGTCTTTTGATGCCCTCCCAGTAGCCCGGTGAGAGGGATGCTATAATTCCTTTATAATTAGCTCACTGTTTAAAAAATGGGGAGACTGAAACAGGTGGGGAAACGGAGTTCACAACTCTGATGAACGCGGGTGTAGTTACATTTCTGAGGCAGGGAGGCTATTTGAACCTTCAAATGTGACTTTAGCAGGGTGACCGTGGGCAAGTTCTTATCTGCAAAAGTGGGGATAATTATCATAGCACCTACCTCCCAGGATTATTGAGGACCAAGCAAGATAATATTTGTAAAACTCTTTTCAAACCTCAAAGCAAGATAAAATAGATATGCACACGTGTATGTGTATGTACACACATATACATGCATTGTGCATGTGTAGTATATATGTATACATATATAGTGTTTTCAGGTTTTCAAAGTATTTCACAAATATCTCATTTGATTTGTATATCTATAGGTATGTATACCATTTGAAAGATCCAAGGCTTTTGTTACTCCTATCTATCCATCCATCCATCCATAGATAATATATCTCTATATATACACAATGCATTTATGTATATGTGAATCAAATGAGACATTTGTATAGCACTTTGCAAACCATAAAGCAAGACATTTATCAATATATATGTACACATGCACATGCATACTGTGTATTGTATAGTACTTTAAGGTTTACAAAGTATGCTTTACAAATATCTCATTATATATATACATACACATATGTGTATATATATAGTTGAAGACTTCAGGTCTTCTTTTCTCCTAACTATATCTCTATATACTTACACATCCCTATATGTACAAATATACATATATACGTACATATATGTATATATAAATCAAATGAGATACACTTGTACTTTGCAAACCTTAAAATCTTAAAAAATATATATAAGCTATATATGTACATATGTGTACTTTTCAAATACACATAGACACAGACACACATGCTAGCTATTATTGTTACAGACACAAAGATCTTCCTCATTCCTAATTAAACTACTCTAGACATTGTTTCTTTTAAAAAAGGGAGACCCCTCCCTCCTTTCTTTGCTTGCTGGACTTTACAGAAGTCTATATTCAACATTTATTTACATAAATAATAGATATATGTATAGATCTCTCTAAACCTTTAGCCTACTAGATTTTGCAGAAATCCCTTGCTGACATTTACCTTACTCATAGGTCCATGTGTATAACATGGCCCTGTCCTGTGGGTTGGTTATACATATATTTTCTTATTCATTTTTTATGTAGAGGAATTGAAGCCCAGGTTAAATACAAAGTGATGGTAAAATTAATTAATAGATGATGCCTTTAAAAGCCTATTTACCAACTTTAAAGGGCATTATGGATATGGGCTGATGAGAGAGGTAGCTTGGTGGAGTGGATAGAGAGCCAGCCATGGAGTCAGGAAGAACTTGGGTTCAAATCCCTAATGTAACATGTCCTGTTGTGTGATCCTGAGCGAGTCAATTCACTTAGATTCTCAGAGCTCTAAGCAGCTCCTGAGGACTATGAATTTTAGTGAAGATGCCAGCCTGCCCTGGTACAGGGAGTTTGCTCACCTGAGAGTTTCCTATACTAATGAAAAATCTAGCCCCTTTCCTTATGGGTGTAGATTATGATTGCCTATACATAGTGATAAAAGCTGAATTACTGTTCAAGTGAATCAATTGCTACTTCTTATGGCTATAAAGATGAATCTGATTGATAAAATTCAAATTTCATTTTGTTTCAGAGCCACCAGTTATAACAGAAGAAGGGTTTGTAAGTATATTTTAAAAGGACTGAAATGTTCTTTCTGCTCTGTTTTTGTTAGAAAATGGTGTGGAGTATAGAGATCAAAGCTATTGTGTTCTCTATTGCTGTAAGTGATGTGTGTTTTATTCAGTTAATAGTGACAACACTTGTGATTTAAATTTGTTTTAATGTTTGCTAAGATAAAGTGGAATGGTTGATAGAAGTTTTCAAAAAGAAGTATTTTACTATTGTGGAGCGCACTTTATATTCTTTGAATGCTGGGAATATTAATTAGATAAAGCACTGATTTAGGAAAGATTTGTTAACTTATATTTCATTTTTGTTTTAATTTTGTTCGACAGTAACTTTTTTTTTGGAGGGCAGTTGGGGTTAAGTGACTTGCCCAAGGTCACACAGCTGGTTTTGTGTTAAGTATCTGAGACTGAATTTGAACTCAGGTCCTCCTGACTCCAGGGCCTATGCTCTATTCACTGCACCACCTAGCCACATCCTCAACATTAACTTTTATAAGATTTTGAGTTCCAAATTTCTTTTTCCCTCCCTCCATCCCTTCCTACCTCCCCAAGATGGCAAGCAATCTGACACTGGCTATACATGTACAGTCACGTTAAGCATATTTTAGACTTCTGATTCAAAATCAGAGGATTATTGTTTGCTTCTGACCTTTTAACACTTGTTTTGCTAGCTTAGTTTTTCACTTTTTCTCCATTTCAGTTTACAATAGAAATTAACACTTTCTTGTTTCAGTAGCTGGTTTAGGCTTAACTAAAATAAATATTTGTGGGGGAAAATGCTTATATTCAAGTCCTGTTTTTCTCTGACATCTCTGTAGTACTCGACACTATTAGCTAATCTTTCCTTGAAACCCTATTCTTCTTTGGTTTCTGTGATACTAAAATGCTTTTGTCTTCTTTTCTCTCTGATTTGCTTCTTCTTTATCTCTATCACTGGCTTCTCTTCCTCCATCTTTCCTCTGATATCTCGACTAAGATTTAGTCTGTAGCCTTTTATACTTTTCTTTATATTCTCTTTTTTGGGATCTCATCCACCCTCACGCGTGTATCTTGTCTTTCATTATTATTAGCTCTTTGAGGATGACTGTATCTCAAGCTTTAACACCTCCCAAATTCCAGACCCTGTCTCCAGTTGACTACAGGGCATTTATTTGAGTTGTCCTGATACCTCAAATTCAGCAGATATAAAACTGAACTCATCCCCTTCCTCCTCAAAGCATATCATTGTAGGTTATGGTCACAACTTTGGTTTAGTCTTATATTGTCATTTATTGTTGTACTATCATTACTTCTGTAGTATCATTTATGTATGTTTTGTTACTGTAACTGGATTGTTCTTCCAATTTAGGAAGCATGTTTTATATGATTAATTCTCTCCTCCCTCCAATGCATTTGACACAGTCTTTATGAGATTAATTTTCCTTAAAAGATTAATGCAATTTTCTAGTCCTTTGCCCATTTGAATATTGTTAAGGTAAGCAAGTCCATTGAAAATTTATATTTTTTGGTAATCAGTCAAGATTTTTTGTAAGATCTTCCTGTTGCAAAATATTTATGCTTGTGTCTTTAGCTATAGATACATACTAATTCTACATTTACTTAAAATAAGGTAAAAATACAGATTGTGTTCTTTCTACATTTTAAAAAATTGACCAACACAAGAAAAAAATTAATTCAGATGGAAATAATAGAATTGTGTCATATTGTTAGTCTTTATATTGTGTTTGTGAGATTGAAATGTAATTCCCATTAACAAAAATAAATACAAATTACATGACATAGCATGTCATAATGCTTTTTGGGGACATAATGGAAAGAATTACTAATGAAATATTATAAATAATAAAAGAGATACTTTGTTCTTGACAGTTGCTTTTCAACTTTTCCAGTTTAAAAAAGTCTTAGGATTGTTTAACTAAATCTCCATGGTAAATGTACAAAATTTTCTTTGCATTTAGAAAAATTTCATTTTCTAAGTTTCGGTATGCTCTGACACATTCAAACAAAGTAGGAGTTGGATCCTCTAAATGCATCTTCTCCTAGAGAGAGAAAAAAAGCAACACTTTCTTCTCTCTCCTCAACCCTGCCTTCAATGAGTCTATTGATATAGATCTACCTTCTCTAAAACTTTACCTTTTGCTTCTTTTTCTTCTATAGTAAGATTTGTTTCTAAACAATCTGATAATATTTATTTTCTAAGAAATCAGTATAGAAAATACTTCAGCACCTTCATAATGTAGGTGATATTATTTGATGACAATAGGAGAAAATTTTTTAAAAGAAAATTGAGTTTTTTCACTTACATTCTAATTAAATTCTAAGTTCTTTACAAGAAACTCTTGGTTTCCTTGCATCTTCCTTTCAGACATTAGCCTAATGTCTGAAATTAGGCTAATTAGCCTAAATATTGATTGACTAAAAAGGATTTGAAGATCTATATTCTAGGCAATTTATCATGCACAGATAAAGATATAGTCATAGTTTTCCCATTCAATTGTATAAATATTTGTTTTCATGTTACAGGAAGATTCTTTAGCAACTGATAATTTGCTTGTGGACTACTTCAATGAATTTTTAAGTCTTCCAGTAAGTATTATATTATGGATATCTTTACCCATGAAAGCAAAGACAATGGTGACTAAGTTCTGATGTAAAATAAATGTATTTAGGGATAATGTTTGTTTGAAATATTCACCAAAAGAAAAGAATTCACTGACTTTTTTAGGTGTTTCAGATAAAATTTTTGCCTCCAGAAAGCCATTCATTAACTTGAATTTCACTTTCATAGGTTTTTTCATTAATTTAATAGGATTTCTCCCCCTCCCGATTTTTTCATTTTTCAGTCTTAAAAAGCATATATGAAATGTCTATTTTACAGTTGGCTTTCATTATGTTAAGCTTCATACAGAAAATAATGTAAAATGTGAAACGCTTGTGACTCTTATCCATCTGAAAATATAATTGAATACTCAATTAATGAAAATGAAAGTTTAAGCTAGCATGCTGTAATGATATACTTTTTAAAGTTCTTACTCTTCCATCTCTTAGATTTTTCCCTTAAATTTTTTTATAAAGAGCCCTTTATGTGGATACATTTGTTTCATATATAAACTCATCATTTTAGTTTAAGCTTAGTGATATACAGAACAGTAAGAGGATAGTATTTAAAACTTGTATAGAAAAGTTCATAATAATATTATGTTCTTAAATTTTGAGTATCTTAATTATTCTAATGAATGAAGAAAATAATATGTTGTTCTTTATATCACAATATTGGTAAGTTCTTCTTGGATTTAAATGCCTTCCATGCTAATATCTTTGGTACTTTCATGGAACTTTGATCTCACTGCTGTGTGGGAACTCTTTTCTCCCCAATTTATATCTCAGATCCCTTCCACATCATTCTCTATTCTCTCCCAAATGTGATCTAGTTTCAGAAGAAGTTTCCCTTCTCAGTGCCAAAACCAATCCCTATGTTTGTGCTCTTGATTCCATCCCTTCCTATTTTCCCTAATTTCCTTTGCTTTTTCCTTCTCTTCCCTTAATTTTCAATTCTTCCTTATCCACTGGTTCTTTATAAGTGAATTAAAGGCATATTGTTTTTATGTGTCCTTAGTGCCTGACAAGTAGGATGAACCTATTAAATGCCTGTTAATTGTTTGGTCATTCAAGACACTTTGGTGTCAAGAGAAATTGGCCAGGAAATGCAGTGGGTTAAAAGAGTTCCAACATGTTCTATCTTGGAGGCAAAGAGTACATTTGCTTGAGTGCCAAATTCAACCATTAAACTATCATCCCATATATTTCATTCCCTTCAAAACCCTAGAAAAAGATTATCAATACTTATCATTACTTTCTAAGCTTTTAATCAGATTCTTTCTTTATAGATAAATCCAATAGTTTTTTCTCAGCCCTTACTTAGGAGAGGAGGAAGTATCCATATAGTAGAGGAGGGAAGTATCCATGGTCTGGTGAAAAAGGGTTCCATTTGGAGTTGGAGAACCTGGTTTCAAGGAGTATTCCCACTTACAAACTGTTTGATCTTGGGCAAATTACTTTTTTCTGGGCCTCAATTTTTCCTTATCTGTGAAATAAAGGGATTGGACTAGATGATCTTTTAAATTACTACCTAGCTCTAAATGTATAATTCTTTTTTTTTAAACAAATGTTTTATTAACTTCTGGTTTACATCATTCATTTCCGCCAGATTTTGAGTTACAACTTTTCCCCCATTTTTCCCCTACCTACCACCCTAGAATAGCAGTCCCACAAGATATCCCCTCATTCAATCTGTTTTCTCCCATATCTTCTCCCATACCCCCTTCGACTTTTCCATTAGAGCAAGGTGAGTCTCTGTGCCCCAATGCCTGCACATCTTATCTCCCAATTACATGCAAAATAGTATTAATAATAGTATTTATATATATTTGAAACATTTAATTTTAAAACCTCGAATTTCAGATCCATTCCCTTCTCCCCCTTGTCACCCATTCCCTCTGGGAAGATAAGTAATTCAGTATGTGTTGTACATGTATAGCTATGCAAAACATTACCATAGTAGATATATTGTAAAAGGTGCTTATAATTCCCTCCCACCTATCCCACCCCCGACCTTGTCCATTCCCTACTTTGATCCTGTCCCTCTTCTATAGTGGGTACTTCCAACCTCCCCTCCCCCCAGAATGCCCTCTCCTCCATCATCCCCTCTCTCATCCCCCTTCCCCCTACTCTGCTGCAGGGTGAGATATCCCATTTAGTATGTATGTCATTCCCTGAGCCAAATTCAATGAGAATATGGTTTTGCCTTTTTGCCTTCCTGTTCTACCCCTCTCCTGCAGCCACTTCCCCTTGCTTCTTCTACATGAGATAGTTTACCCTACCCTGTCTCTCCCCATCTCCTCTTGCCACTTTCCTCTCTCACCTCATAATTTCACCCCTTAAGTATCATCCCTTCCCACCAAATTCAACCTGTGCCCTCTATCCATATATAACTGTAAACATATACACACAAATTCACATATGTATTCATATGCCCATATACCCTTCTTCCATTATTTTCATACTGAGAAAGGTTTCATCAGTCACAGTTATTGTTTTTCCATGTAGAAATGTAAATAGTTCAACTTTGATAAGTTCCTTTTGATTTCTTTTTCCTGATTACCTTCTCAGGCATCTCTTGCTTCTTGTGTCTGGATGTCAAATTTTCTATTCAACTTTTTCCCTCAAGAATGCTTGAAACTGGGGCGGCTAGGTGGTGCAGTGAGTAGAGCGCCGGCCCTGGAGTAAGAAAGATCTGAGTTCGGATCTGACCTTAGATACTTAACACACACAAACAAACAAACAAAAAAAACCTAGCCCTGTAACCTTGGGCAAGTTACTTAACCCCAATTGCCCTCCAAAAAAAAAAAAAGAATGCTTGAAAGTCCTCTATTCCATTGAATGACCATATTTTCCCCTGAAATAAGATACTCAGTTTTGCTGGGTAGGTGACCCTTGGGTTCATTCCCAGCTCTTTTGCCCTGCGGAATATCATATTCCATGCCCTTTGATCCCTCAGTGTAGAAGCTGCCAGGTCCTGTGCTATTCTGATTGTGTTTCCACAATATTGAAATTGTTTCTTCCTGGCTGCTTGGAGTATTTTCTCCTTGATCTGGGGATTCTGGAACCTGGCTATAATATTCCTGGGAGTTTTCTTTTTGAGATCTTTTTCAGGAGGTGATCTGTGGATTCTTTCAACCTCTATTTTGCCCTCTGGGTCTAAAACATCAGGGCAATTTTCCTTGAGAATTTCTTGAAGGGTGATTTCTAGGTTCTTTCTTTGATCATGGCTTTCAGGTAGTCCAATAATTTTTAAATTATCTCTCCTGGATATATTTTCCAGGTCAGTGGTTTTTCCCATGAGATATTTCACATTGCCTTCTATTCTTTCAATTGCTTGGATCTGTTTAACAGCATCTTGATTTCTCATAAAGTCATTAGCTTCCATTTACTCCAGTTTAACTCTGAAGGAATGAATCTCCTCAGTGAGCTTTTGAGATTCTTTTTCCATCTGGCAAATTCGGCTTTTTAGGGCATTCTTCTCCTCATTGCCCTTTTGGGCCTCCTTTGCCATTTGAGTTAGTCTATTTTTTAAGGTGTTGTTTTCCTCAGTCAGGCTATTGACTCTCATTTCATACTTTTCCTGCATCCTTCTCATTTCTCTTCCCAATTTCTCCTCCACTTTTCTTATTTGATTTTTAAGGTTCTTCTTAAGGTCCTCTATGGCCTGTAACCCGCTCATATTTTCCCATTTGGAGCAGGATTTCTGACTGCATAGTCCTCCTCCTGTTCCATGCTTTGATCCTCTTTGCCCCCAAAATAGGAGTCTAATGTTGCATTTTTCTGTTTATTTTGTTTCCTTTGTCTAGGCATGTTGCCACTTAATTACTTGACTTTTGGGCTTTTTGCCACAGTAGGACTCTGCCACCAGACAGGGGAGCTTCCGTCCCAAATGTTGGGGTCTTCACAACTTCCGGTTCTGGCGAGTTGGATGCCCACCCCAGACCTCCCCCCCAGATTACAATCCAGATCCAAGCACGTTAAAGCAAGAGCGATTAACCCCCAACACTGGATCTCCCTACAGTTCGCAGGCTAGGAGCTGGAACTGCCACTGAAACTGCAAAATGGCGAGTCTCCTGAGCAGCTTCTAGCCCCCAGGAGAGGGAGCTGACGCATTCCCCAAATACTGGTCCCAAAGTCGATAAGGCACTAACCTCTCACTTTGTCCTAGGCATGTCTGTGTTGATAATTTTGGAATTGCCACAGCTGCTGGTGTTCTGGGGTCCCTCTGGCCAGCTGCTGGCCCAGCCGCCCTGGGGCTAAAACCAAGGCTTATGGGGGCCTGGGCTCGGTTCCCAGAGCACTGTGCTGGCCGTTCCCTGCAGGGCTGCTGGGCTGTCCTCAGCGGGAGGTTAGCTTCTCTGTGTCATTCTGTGGGTGCTGGGGCTCCAGAAGTTGTTCAGAGTTCCCTTTTACAACGTTTGGAGGTGATCTGGGGGGAGAGTGCCTTGGGTGTGCTGTTTCTACTCCACCATCTTGGCTCCTCCTCCAAATCTAAAATTCTTGACCTCAGCAGCATTTGGTAATAATGAATCCCTAAAACCTCTGTCTTCTGGTTCTCCTACCTCAGTGACCATTCCTTTTCAGTCTCCTTTGTTAGGATCATCATACACATTCCACAGTGTAGATATATATTAATTAGGCTTGGGGTTGAGATCCTTTCTTTCTCTCTACGTTTTTGCTCCTGGTGATCTCTTCAGCTCTTATATGTTAACGTATCATCTGTGGCCAGATGGCAGCCAAATCTCTGTGTCTGGCCTTTGTGTCTCTTTTGAATTCCAGTCTTGCATCATTAACAGCTTGCTATATACATCTTTATCCAGATGTCTCAAAGGCATCAACCTAGGCAACAAAACAGAACTCACAATTTTTCCCTTACACTCAAATTTTTCCTTGTTTCAAACTTTCTTTCGAGGACCCCACACTCCTTCTGGTCCTCTAGGTTTGCAACCTAAGAGTCATCTTTGACTCTTCACTTTACACCATAACCCACACTCCTATATTTTGGGTGTAAACTTTCTATCTTTGCCTTATGGAATATTGTATTCCAAAGTCTCCTCTCATTTTTAATAGAAGCTATAAGGTCTTATGTAATTCTGAGTGACTCCTTGAAACTTGAACTTCTTTCTGTGTGCTTGCAGCATTTTCTTTGACATGGAGGCTCTATCCTTCCTGGGACAAATTAGCATTTTTCTTTGAGGCTTTGCTTGTAGATGTTTTCACATTATTGTCTTCTAAGTTTATGTTTTGATCTTTGTTGACACCATAGTAGCTTTTTATGGTCAAGTTCTTTTTTTGTTGTTTGCTCATTTTTCTAGCATATTTCTTATCTTTGAATGTTAAAGTTGATCCCTGCTCTCCTGGGGATGGGGAGGCACTGTCCCAAGCTTCAGGCTTTCTCATGCTGCTGTTTTCAGCACTACTTCTGGGGGTCTGCTAGTTTTTGGTGCTTCTAAGGTGGTATTATCCTGGGAGAATTATGGTAACTGCTCTCTTGGTCTGTTCTCTGGTCTTTTTCCACGAAGGGCCCATGTTCTACTGTAGCTGCAAGTACTAGTGTTCCTTTTGGTCCTGGAACTATGACCATGGCCCCTGCTCCCCTAGCCTATCACAAGTGTTTCTTGCCTGAAACTGTAATCCAGAACTGCTTATGGGCAATAGAGTTGCCAATCAGTGCCATCTTCACCCAGTGACAGCAAAGGGTCCCCTGTAATCTGTTTCTGACCAGTTGCCTACCCCTTTACTGTCTCTGGGCTGAGATCTCTAGAAACTGCTGTTGTCATTGCTGTTGTAGACACACTTCCTAGGCTTACTCCTGGTGCCCTTGTCCCACCATGGACCTGTGCCCACCCTAGTGTTATCAAACCCCTCTTATGGATGTCCTCAGTGTCTTAGGCTCAAAAAAATCTCCCTCTGACCTTTTGTTTGCTCTTCAACTCCACAGTTTTATTTCGGGTGTTGTTTTAGAGTAAGTAGTTTGAAGGGGAATATTGGGAAAGTTCAGCTGGGTCCTAGCCTGTACTCTGCCATCTTGGCTCCATCTCAGCAAGTATCCTAGTTTTGTTTTGTTTTTTTTTAAATAATGTTTTTTAGGGCCGGTGCTAATTAAATTATTTCCCCTCAGCCTGTTTTCCAGGGCACTGTTTCTGATGTCCAATATTTATTTACAAATTGTGTACATATGCTACTGTACTACTAATTATTTTTTTAAAAAACATTTTATTTTCCCCTAAATTACATGGTAAAACAATTTTTAACATTTAGTTTTTTTAAAGGTTTTGATTTCCAAATTTTATCCCTGCCTTCCTTCCTTTCCTTCCCCTCCCTGAGATGGCAAGCAACCTGATATAGGTTATACATGTGTAATCATTTATAACATTTCCACATTATTCATTTTGTGCCATTAAACTAGAACTAAAAAAAGAAAGAAAGAAGGTGAAAATGGTATGCCTCAGTCTGTATTCAGACCATATTAGTTTTTTCTCTGGAGGAAGCATTTTTCATCATGAGTTCTTTGGGATTATTTTAGATCATTGTATTGCTGAGAATAGCTAAGTCATTCACACTTCTTCATCATACATTATTGCTGTTGCTTTGTATAATGCTCTGGTTCTGCTCACTTTGCTTTGCATCAGTTCATCTAAGTCTTTCCAGGCTTTTCTGAAATTATCCTGCTTGTCATTTCTTATAGAACAATAATATTCCATCACAGTCATATATCATAGCTTGTTTAGCCATTCCCTAATTGATGGGCATTCCCTCAATTTCCAATTCTTAGCCACCACAAAAAGAGATGCTATAAATATTTTTGTACAAACAGGTCTTTCTCCCTTTTAAAAAATCTCTTTGGGATGCAGACCTAGGTGTGTGTGGTATTGCTGGATCAAAGGGTATGCACAGTTTTATAGTCCTTTGTGCATAGTTCCAAATATCTCTCCAGAATGGTTGGATCAGATCACAACTCTACCAACTCCAATAATTATGTTATAAAACTTACACAAATGTAGAAAATTTAAAAGTATGAGCTAAAGTTGAAATGGTATTTGATTCTAGGGCCAATAAAAGAGCCACTGGGGTTTACTGAATGGTGTTGTGGCATGGTCAGATCTGTGCTTTAGGAAAATCACTTTGGCAGCTGTGTGGAAGATGGATTGGAGAGGGGAAACACTTGAGTCAGGGGAGACCAATTAGGATGCTATCATAAAGTCAGGTGAAACATGATGAGGGCCTGAACTATGGTGATAGCTGTGTGAGCAAAGTGAAAGCCTCCTATATAAGAAATTCTGTAAAGGAAGATATGACTAGATTAGGTAACTGATTGGGAGTCAGGAATAACGCCAAGGCTGCAAACCTGAGTGATTGGAAGGAGAGTGATGCCCTCAACAGAAAACAGTAACTTCAGAAGAGGAGGGAAGGTGTGAAGGGAGAGCTTTGTTTTGGATAGATTCAGTTTGAGATGCCTTTGGGATGTCATGTTTGAAATTTCCAAAACACAGTCACTGATGTAGAAATCTCAAGAGAGAGACTAGGGCAGGATATATCAATTTGAGTTATGTTCATAGAAATTATGAGCTCAGGAATCATGAAGTGATGTGGGGAAACAGGAAGGGGCAAGGCTTTGGGATGTTATGGGAGGAATAGGGTCGTGATTTTTGCCTGATTAACTGCTGAGGATCCTTGAATCATGTTAGTCTATAACTGCCTTAGAGGACCATGACAGCAACAGTCACATGAGAGAGGGAGAATAAGGGGGAGTGTTGAAATTAGTTTGATAGGGGTAAGTAGGGATAAGCTATTGGTGGGAGGTGATATGGGGCCCATCTTCTGATCCTCTAATTGGTTGATCTTGCAATCTTTGGTGAGGTAAGCCCTTAAGAATTATTCTGTGGTCCTCACGTTGGAGACCACTAGCCTAGATAAGGAATAGATTCTTGACCTGGGGTACATTAATATGAACTTTTTTTTTTCCTTTTGGAGGGGGGAAGGCAGGGCAGTTGGGGTTAAGTGACTTGCCCAAGGTCACACAGCTAGTAAGTCTTAAGTGTCTGAGGCTGGATTTGAGCTCAGGTCCTTCTAACTCCAGGGCCGGTGCACTATTCACTGTGCCACCTAGCTGTTCCTGAATATAAGCTCTTTAAGAGAAATAACCATATTATATATTTGATAACCATATTATATAATTGTTTCTTTTGTCATCCTACATGTTTTGTTTTTCATTTTAAAAGATTCTGAGAAGAGGATTATGGACTATATCATCCTGCCAAAGGGTTCTATAACACACACAAAGGTTAAGAACCTCTGTTCTGAAGACCTTTCCAGCTCTAGGGTTTTTTAGGTGCGTTACTTTTTTCTTCCCAACTAAACTATAAGCCTCTTGAACATAAATATCTTGCAGAACCCTCTGCTTTTACTTTCACACCTTCCTTGCAGGATATCTGTATAAACTTTCTCTCTGTATTCCTGTTTCAAAAGTAATGACATTCATAGTGTGGAGGTTATAAGTAGACATGGCGAGGCAGTGAGAATTTATTAAGAGCTTACTTATGTGGCCGGCAGTGGGCTAAGCAGTGGGGAGACAAATAGAAGCAGAAAGGTAGCCCCTGCCCTCAAGAAGCTTACAGTAGTGAAGGAAGACAACCCTCAAAAATAAACTGAGAAAAGGGACTTTAGAGATCACATTCTCTCATTTTACAGATGAGGTAACTTGGACTCAGAAAAATTAAATTACTTGCCCAAAGTTGGATAGCTGTTAATGGCAGAGTTTGGAACTAGGACCTAGATCTTCTAATTCCCACTGAAGTGTTTTTTTTCCACCATTTCCACTGTGCTGCTTCCCATGGGATATATTGTAGGATCCAAGAATTGATGGCTAGTAACCGCCCCCAAGTTATTTTTTGATGAGGGGAATCAAGGACGCTTGCCACTATTATAAATGATTATGGCACTTTCCAAATTCTAGCTTTCATAACTTCATTCTTTTTGTTCATATGCCAAGCTTACATTCAGATATTGTTTTCATTTGGTGTCTGGGAGGTTTCTTTGCTGTCAACTCTTTATGTACAAGTGTTTGCTTATTAAGCTTTCTTCTATATTGAAGTGTGAAGTGTTTCTTTTTGTTTTGTGTATTTAATGTGCAGTGAGTGTTGTGGGGTTGAGTAGATGGGCCCACATAGAGATTTAGGTTGGACCTTTGTGGGTGGTTTAGAATGTTTGTGACACTTATGCTTTGCAGAAGCTGGAGGGGTGGCCTGCTCTGTACCCCTGCAAGGATAGGTATGTCATATGTCTGCCAGACCATGCTCAGCTATGTGCCTTTGGAATTTTACCATAACTTTTTTTGACTGATCTTAAGCATATTTTTGAGCTATAAACTATTATAATTTATTACAGCTTTTCTAAAAAGTTATGTGGATTGTTGGGGAGCAGGAAGAATGATTTTGGTCATTTTTTCATTTTTGTTAAGGGAGAATGAAGAAAAAGAGTAGAAGGATAAGGGTGTAAGTAACCATAGTAGTGTTTTTTTTTCCTTACCAAAGTTTAAAGGTCCTAAGGTCCTAATTTCTTCAAAGATATCAGCAACATTCTACATATAGAAGTATTTAGGTTTGTGGCAACCAGGGTTCTCTTGCAAGCCTTCTTCATGTTTGGAAGTACGACACAAAAGAGCTGTGTGTAAAAAGCTCTGGGCTAGAAGATAATATGGTATTTACAATTCCATCTCATTATTCTGTGGGCCTAATAGGTTATGATTAGAGATTTACTATGACAAAATTTAAATTTAAATGAAAAGAAATTGTTGTTGGTAATTAGCTTGTCACATTTTAATAGTCAGCTGTTTTTCATTCACTGATTTGTGTGCATTTAAAAAGTATAGCTCTGGAGTTCTGGAGATAGAGTTGGAACAGAGAACATGTACTAAAGTAATAGTCGTTAGTTTTTAATTTAAATACTGTTCAGCTAAATAATTTGGCATCCAGAAAATTTCACTGGTTAGCTGTTTAAGCACATAAATAATTACTCCCAGGTTGTTTGGGGGTTTTTTCTGCCTCCTTTTTAAAGAAATTTGGAAACAACGATTTATTGTGGCAAATATATTTTCATGCATTTGATTTTTTTGTAAAAATATTTTTCACACATGGATGACTAGTACTACAAAGTTAACTTTCATCACCTTCAGATCAGTTCATTCTAGAACATTTGGGATGAAATAAATACCCTTTTAAAATAATAAATTTGATTAAAGGAAATCATCTTAGCAGCCTTTTGAGGGTTTAATACTTAAAATTTGATACTTAAACTAAAGATTTTGCTGTTGGTTAATCAAGATAATAAGTTAGTTGTCATCTTAAGTCTTACCTATTCAGCTTTTTGATGAAAAGACTTTTGATATATTAAATTTTATTCTTTCTCACCGCCCTAGGCTGACTTTGTGAATAATGCTCGTAAGATCTAGAAGGCTCCCAAATCAATAGATAGACAGTAAAGAACATATATGGGAAGATTTGTGGAAGTGGGAGACAAGGCTGACTAAAGAGAGGGAGGATTGTAGTTTAGGGTCAAAAACAAAAGGCAAATTCTTCTGCCTCTCCTGACTTGCAGGACTTTGTGTCTTGTGCTTTCTGCCCCATTGCAGGGACCCTGGGAAGTATAGGTATTTGCAAAGATCCTGGAGGTCAGTTATGGAGTCTGGGAAGTTTTGGAGGACCAACTCAGGTTTAGCCTGGAGAAGAAAAGAGCAAGGGGAAATAGGTTATCTGTCTATAAACATTTGAAGGACTCAAGTAGAAAAAGAATATGTTTGTTTTCTATTCCTTAAAAAGTCCAAGTGGAACCATTAAGTAAAAGTTCTCAAGAGGCAGATTTAGACTCAAGCCTAAGGAAGGATTTTCTTATGCACAGGCTTGTTCTCCAGTGGTTGCCCTAATTTAGGAGGATGGATAATGAGATCCTTTTCAGTGAAGATATTTTTTTTTTTTTTTGCTTTTTAGAGGGCAATTGGGGTTAAGTAACTTGCCCAAGGTCACACGGCTAGGTTTTGTTTGTGTGCGCATTAAGTGTCTGAGGCCTTATCTGAACTCAGGTCCTTCTGACTCCAGGGCCAACGCTCTACTCGCTGCGCCCCCTAGCCGCCCCAAGTGAAGATATTTTAGTAGAGGCTGGATGATCAACCATCACTTTGTGGGAAGTTGGGCTATAGGTTGTATAGCAGTGTGAACTTCAGGTAAATTCCTTTATGTTTTTATTCCTTAGTTTCTTTGTAAAATAAAGTAGGGGTGGGAGGGGATCACAGATTTAGAGCTGGAAAGGAACTTCTGTACTCATCTAGTGCAACCTTCTTGTTTTCCAGAGGAGGAAGCAGGCTCAGAGAAATGAGTCGACTTGCCCAGGTCACACAGTCAGGCCTTCCTGACTCCATGGTTAGCACTCTATCTGTTATGCCAGAGAGTCTTAACCTGGGCTTTGTGAACTTCTTTGTTTTTTTAAAAATTTCACAAGTATTTCAATATAATTAGTTTTCTTTGTAATCCTATGTATTTTATCTTATGCATTTAAAAACATTATTCTTAGAATGGGTCCATAGGCTTCACCAGACTGTCCAAGGGCTCTATGACACACAAAAAAGGTGAAGAACCTCTGTACTGTGCTATGTTGCCTATGATGATATCCCAGATGATCTTTTAAGTCCCTTCAGTCTTCTATGATCTCTACCTCTTAAATTCTGGAAATGGTATGAATTGAATGGTAGTAAATCTTAGAATCTTAGACAAGAAGAGATTTCAAGAAATTATCTGTTCCAGCTCCCAGCCTTTCAGGTCGATGAATGTTGTAAGTCATTTAGGATACATGTATGCTTGTTTTCTTCCTGAAGACCCTTAGGATTAGAGATGCTACAGCTTCTCTTGATGGCAACAAAAGTCCATTAGGAATAGCTGATTATCATCAGTTTTCATTTAAACCCATTTTCTTCCTGTTTAATTTTCTGTGGACATGGAGAACAACTATTCACCATACTCTTTAAAAAAAAACACTAAATAATCATGAACAGACTAATTCCAGGGAATATTGTGGCCATTCACTCTGACCTCCTTATTTTCCACTTCTCTCTATCTCGAAATTTTTTGTCATTACTTTTACTTCACTCTTCATTTTCTCCAGCACTTGATTAGGAGCTGGCCTTTCTTGCCAAGGCTAGTCCTTGACATATTCCTCTCTCATCCCCTCCTAATTTCTTCAGCAGATTGCACTTTTGTTTCCTTTTCCCTTTAATCTTTAACCAGGCCTTTTCTATAGGGTTCCTTCCCTCCAAACTTCAAACATGCTCAGATGTCTCCTGTCTTTAAAAAAATCATGACTAGACCCTACCAGTTCCCTTAACTGTTGTCCTATGTCCCTCTCCTTTCTTAGCCAGACTCTTAGAAAAAGCTACATAGACATATTGTCTTCACTTCCTCTCTTCTTACTCCTTAGTTTTTGGCAGTTTGGTTTTGACTTTTATCATCAATCCGCTGGAACTTCTCCCCAAAATTACCAGTGATCTCTCAATTACCAAAGAATGTCTTCAGTTGTTTTGTTTTTTTTCCCAGTTCTCATCCTTCTTGACATCTCTGCTGTATTAGACATTGCTGACCACCTGCTCTTGTTGGATCTTCTCTCCTCCCTAGGTTTAGTGATTATTACTCTCTCTTTCTTAGTTGTTCTCACTATCTGACTGCTTCTCCACTGTCTCTTTGCTGGCTGATCATCCATATCACGTCCTCTATCTGTGGGTGTGGCAGGGCTCTGCCCTGGGCCCTCTTCTCTTTACATACTCTCACCTGTATTGACCTCATCAGTTCTTATGGGTTTAATTATCCTCTCTGTCCACATGATTCATAGCTCTCCATACCCAGAGCAAGTCTCTTGCCCTATAGTTGCACTTCACCAACTGCCTTTTTAGACAATTCAAACTAGATTCTTCAGAGAAAACTCAAGCTCAGCATGCCCCAAACAGAATTTATTGTTTTTTCCACAAAACCTTCTCCTCTACCAATTTATAGGCTCTAGGATGTCTACCTCTATGTTTGTTAAGGGTATGACCATTCTTCCAGTCAGTCTCCCAGGTTTGCAAACTTGGCATTATTCTTGATTCCTCATTCTTTCCTAACTCACATATACAGTCTGTTGCCAAATCCTGCTGTTTCTGCCTTCACATTCCTTGTATCCTACCCCTTCTCTTCATTGACAGAATTACATTAGTTCCGGAGACTTCGTCACCTTTCACCTTTCCCTCCAAACCCTCCCCCTGTTTCTGAAGTTACCTCTTTCTGTTGAGGTCACCACCATTCTTCTAATCACCTGTGTTTATAAGCTTGGGTATAAACTTTAACTCTTCACCCCACATCCCTAATCAGTTACCAACTCTTGTCATTTCTACTTCCATATCATCTCTTGCATTTAACTCTTTCTCCTTACAGAGCCCACCACCTTAGGTCAAGGCCTTGTTATCTATTACCTAAACCAGTGGTTTTCAAATAGTGTTTGGCAGACTCCTGGGGGTCCTCAGGACTTATTCATTGGATCCACAAGGTCAAAACTAGTTTCATAGTAATACCACAACATAATTTTTCCAACTACATATCTGTGTGAGGCCAGATTGTTTTCATATACAACACATCACAACAGATTAAATGCAGAATCAGATATATGAATCCAGCTGTCTTCTATTAAACCTGATATAAAAGAGATTTACAAAAAAATGTAGAACAATGCCACTGTTCTCACTAAATTTTTCTTGTTTTGGAAAATGTTTTTTGAAAAATGTTACTTATGCTAATATGTAATGGGTTTATTATTTTTAAATGAATAAATATTAGAATTTATTACTTTGAATTTCTAATATGGTAAGTATTGATAGATATAGCCCACATAAATAAACAAAAGCTCTTTGGGTCCTCAATGACTTTTAAGAGTGTAAGGGGGTCCTGAGGCCAAAAATTCTGAGAACCACTGATTTAGACTGTTGTAATGGCCTCTTAATTGTTCCCTCTGATTTCAGTCTTTCTTCAGTCTATCTCCCCATATAGCTGCCAAAGTAATTTTCCTTACAGGAGAATCTAATCGTGATCAATAAACTACAGTAGTTCTCTATTGTCTTTGGGATAAAACATATACTCTCTCTGACTTTTTGAGTGCCTCACCAACTTGGCTCCAACTTATCTTTTCAAACTCATTATAACTTTAGTGTGCTGCACTTTGCAGTCCAACCAAAATGAGCTTCTCTCTTTCTCTCTCCCCTTTCCTCTTTTGTCCTCTGTCCCTTTGCTCTTCCCACCCCCAATGCCTGGAATGAGCTTCCCCTTTCCTCCATTGCTTCACAGAATCCCTCACTTGTTTCAAAACATAGCTCCACATCACCTTCTACACTGCAGTTGTGTGTGTGTGTGTGTGTGTGTGTGTGTGTGTGTGCTGTCTCCCTCTCTTAAATGTAAGCTCCTTGAGGGCAAGGACTTAACATTTTTGCAATTTTTATCCCAGCATCTGGTACAATTCCTGGGATATAGTAGATGATTAATACTTTTTGATTGTTAACTGAATCGATCCCCTAAGTTAAAATTTCCCCGTATAACTTGTTTTTCATCCCATTGATAACTTTTATTGTTTTTCTGTGGATCAGATCTCTCCATATTCTTTTTGGTTGTGACCAAGATTGTGCAGAATTCTCTAATAAAGATCTGAGTAATTCAGACTATAATAGAAAGAGTGCCCTTCAGTTTTTGAATATTTTGCCTATTTTAAATATAGCCTGTCATCTTTTTGGCTTACTTCATAGTAGCCCAAAGTAAGAGAGACATGACCCCATGTACCTGTGACCTTATACAGGTCTTGAATCATTCAGTTGATAGTCCTCATTCTAGAGTCAGGAGACTGATAAGAATATTAAAAGGCAGATTCTTTATGAAGTTCTCTTTTGTCAGGAATTTATATTATCTTAGAATATAATATACTCTATTTTAAAATTCAATTTAACAAACATTTATTAAGCATTTACCATTTGCAATGCTTTATGATTCAGAGGGAAATTCCATGTATTTCCTTAATTATGAAGGACATTTATTTATTACATACATTTGGATTTCATTTCTTAGCATAAAACAAAAATTTCCCAAGTACTATATTTGATATTAGTTTCTTATAATAAGTGAAACATTTCCTTGATTTTCCTTTTCAATGCTATGGGTTTGGTTGTATATGTATGTGTATATAACATACACATTCATATATATATATATATATATATACATATCTATATGTATATGTTTCTGGCCATTTGCTTTCCTGATTATTTTATGCATTTATACATTTTAAAAATTACTTCCCTTAGTAATTGATTCTAGTGTCTAGTGTCTAATAGGAATCACTGTCAGGAATTCCTTCATTTTGTCTAATCTAAATCCCTTAGAATTTAGTTGAAATCTTTTTCCACTTGTCTGTTTGTACTCAGTCATCTCAGAGGACAGCTGGTTTTCCTCACTTGTATAAGAGTTCTTCATAGTCAGTTAAGTTCAACAAGCATTTTTAAGTACCTACTATGTGTAAGGCACCTCTTTAGGCACTGGTGATTCAAAGATGAAGAAAAAAAATACCTTCCTTCAAGGGGCTTACATTCTGGTCAGAAAAATAATTTAAGAGAGAAAGCACTAACAATAACATATATATATTTAAAAATGGTTATTGAACACATCTTTAGAGTGGTTTCCTACAGGAAGAATCTGCAATTCCCTTTAATCATGTCTATAGTTCTTATATTCTAATTCTTCCAGTCTTTGTGACATCCCTATAAAAAACTTTCCAGCTTTTTCACATACCTATTTAATTGTGGATATCAGAACTAGGGCAGTTGGTAGATGGAAGAGAAAGCAGTAATGGCAATATCCAGCCAACATGAGTAAATCTATTTCTAATCTTCTGCCATCCTTCTCCATAGTGGTTTGCAATTGACATTGTAGTATAAGCTGGTGTTGCCCTCATCTTCCATGTCTCACTACTTGTCAAGAAGCCCAGGTATTTGCTGTCTCTATTTTTGGTGTCTTTGTGGTGACATTTCTCATCAGTAAATGTCCACAAGAAATAATGATAATCTAGAGCAGAGGTATCAAACTCATCTGCAAAACTCAGGAGAATGGCCAGAACCAGATTAAAGTGTAATGGGGAATTATTTAACAAATAAATAGCAAATAATAAACAAAAACACATAGCTATATGACATAGATAATAATAGTGATAATCTGTGGTTTTCTAAGATAAGCCCTGAAGGATTTGGGTTTGACACCACTGATATAGAGTAAATGCCTCCATTTTTCAAATGATCTGAAAAGCTTGTTTAAATCATATTTAAATGGGTATAGATGATTGCATAAAAGTGTGGATTTTAAGCTGAAGGGGATTGTATATTCCAGCACCCTCATTTCACAGATGAGGAAAATAATATCCAGCAAAGAAAATGGCTTGGTCACAGAAGCAGCATGATGGCAGTGCCAGCTAGAATTTGAACTCAAGTGATGACCCTAACCCATTGTTCTTTCCATTGGGTCACACTTTGTTCCTATTAATAAAATGTCATTGAACAAATAAAAATTAGATCTAGATGGACATGTTATACATGTATTCAATGTCAGCTCATCTTTATCCTTTTTTAATAGATCTGGTGTTGAATTTTTAACTTTGCTTCAGCCATTCAACAATCTGGCTGCACCTCTGGTAGCTAATTCTGAAATGACTCCAACATCAGTGACCAGTCATTTCTTGTCTATTAAGATAGAGATAGGGTTACTTTTACTTTTTGTTATGTTTGTTGATTGTGGTTTCTACCGTTTTTTGACTCTCCTTCTGAGTAGTCTATAAACTATTGGCCTCTTTCATATTTTGATGCTGAACCATATTTTCCAGCATGCTTTTTGCTACACATTTTTGTGCCCTTCACCTTGATGTCATCAAATAATATATATGTTGACTTAGTTTGGAATATCTTTTAAGTTTTTCATAGTTTTTCATCTCTTCATATCTTGGAACAGATGTTGGCAATAAGCTGTGCTTAGCTTCATGCTGGTCTGTTTGCTCATAATGAGTTATGGGCCCAGAAAAAGTGAAGAGACCAATCATCCTATGAAATGATGTTTCCTGTTGCCCTTGGATACATACTGAAGCCAATGACTTCAGCTCCTTTAATCATCTCCCTAAGGAGAACCTCTGAGCTGTTCTTCTGTTTAGCAACCCTTTCTTTATCTTCTAGTTTTATTCATACCAAGAATTTCAACATGATTGTAATTTAGTTTCTCTAAGACAGTAGTTTTTTAACTTGTTGGTCAGTATCACTCAAAGACCTAACATTTATAGTATTAGCAGCCAAGATAATATTTGTAGACAGTCTAAAAATGATGCAATTCTTAGAATTCTCTGTTTCCTTTTTCCAAATTCTGATATAGTCTCTGCAGAAGCAACCACTGGTTGGTCTTACTGCTTCAAGTCTCTCCTCTATCTACCACTCACCTAACAAAGTGATCTTCTTTAAGTGCTGGCTAACTATGTCACCCCCTCCCACTCTACTACACCCACAGCCCATTAAATCCATTGGCTCCCTATTACATTATTATTATATTTGATACAAGATAAAATGTAAAATTCTCTATTTAGTTTAAGTAAGCCCTTCACAGCCTAACCATTTCCTATCTTTTCAGTCTTACACGTTACCGCCCTCTGTGAACTCTATGATAAGCTACATTGACCATTTTGCTGATTCTGGTACCCAACACAGTGTCCCATGCCTTTTTTTCCTGACTGTACTCAATGCCTGCAATTTCTTCCTTCTTCACTTCCACTTCCTGGCTTCCCTGACTTCCTTCAAAACTCTCCTCAAACCCCACCTTCTCCAAGATGATTCTCCTAGTCCCCTCTACTAAATAGTACACTATCTATAGTATACTATTCCTTACATTTATGCTTGATATATTTTTATGTAGTAGTTGTTTTGTGTTTTCTTTCCCATTAGAATGTGAACTACTTGAGACTGAGAACCAAGGTTTTGCCTTTTTTTTTTAATCTCTCCAGTGTTCAGCACAGTGTATAGCAAGGGCTTAATAAATGCTTGATGATGGCGGTGGTGATGGTATTACACAGAACTGAAGGCCATTTTGTATTTTTATTTTTTTCATGGGTTACCGTGGCTGACCTTATAGTGATGAAGCTCTTTGTTTTGCTAGGATAGTCTTTGTATAATGGAATATGATTTCCTTGAAAGCAGGGATTAGTTGTTTTGTTTTGTTTTATCCTGAGTGCCTACCCTTGTATATTTGGATGCTTTGTACATAGTTGGTGCTTTAGAAATGTTTATTAAATTGGACTTAATACACATAGCTTATTGTTGGTATAATAGTCAAAGCCCTTTTCACTTTGATAAAATCCGTCAGAGCTTGTGTTCCATTGACATAGCCTTTCAAGAATTCAGCTTCACTTCCACCCTGGAATAAGGCATAGAGTAGAACTTTGTGGAGAAGGTTCAATTCAACTAACATTTTTTTTGTTTTTTTTTAAACAAATGTTTTATTAACTTCTGTTTTACATCATTCATTTCCGCCAGATTTTGAGTTACAATCATTTTCCCCCCATTATTCCCCTACCAAACCTCCCAGAATAGTAGTCCCACAAAATATCGCTTCCTCCAATCTGCTCTCTCCCATACCCCCATCGACTTTTCCATTAGAAGAAGGTGAATCTTTGTGTCCCAATGCCTGCACATCTTATCTCCCTATTACAAGCAAAAGAGTATTAATAATAGTATTTATATATATTTGAAACATTTAATGTTAAGACCTCGAATTTCAGATCCATTTCCTTCCTCCCCTGTCACCCATTCCCTCTTGGGAGATAAGTAATTCAGTATATGTTGTACATGTCTAGCTATGCAGAACATTATCATAGTAGATATATTGTACAAGGCTGCTTATAATTCCCTCCCACTCATCCCACCCCCCACCTGGTCCATTTCCTACATGATCCTGTCCCTCTTCTATAGTGGGTACTTCCAACCTCCCCTCACCCCAAGGATGCCCTCCCATCCATCATCTCTCCTCTCATCCCCCTTCCCCTATCCTGCTGCAGGTTGAGATATCCCATTTAGTATGTATGTCATTTTCTCCCTGAACCAAATTCAATGTGAATGTGGTTTTGCCTTTTTAGCCTTCCTTATTCTCCCTCTCCTTTGCAACCACTTCCCCTACATGAGATAGTTTACCCTACCATGTCTCTCCCCATCTCCTCTTGCCACTTTCCTCTCTCTCCTCATAATTTCATCCCTTGAGTACTCTCCCTTCCCAACAAAATCAACCTATGCCCTCTATCCATATATAACTGTAACCATATACACACACATTCACATATGTATTCATATGACCACACACCCTTTTTCCATTATTTTCATAGTGAGAAAGATATCATCAGTCACAGTTATTGCTTTTCCATATAGGAATGTAAATAGTTCAACTTTGATAAGTTCCTTTTGATTTCTTTTCCCTGATTACCTTCTCAGGCATCTCTTCCTTCTTGTGTCTGGATATCAAATTTTCTATTCAATTCTGGTTTTTTCCTCAAGAATGCTTGAAAGTCCTCTATTCCACTGAATGACCATATTTTCCCCTGAAACAAAATACTCAGTTTTGCTGGGTAGGTGACCCTTGAGTTCATTCCCAGTTCTTTTGCCCTCTGGAATATCATATTCCATGCCCTTCGATCCCTCAGTGTAGAAGCTGCCAGGTCCTGGGCTATTCTGATTGTGTTTCCACAATATTGAAATTGTTTCTTCCTGGCTGCTTGGAGTATTTTCTCCTTGATCTGGGGATTCTGGAACCTGGCTATAATATTCCTGGGAGTTTTCTTTTTGGGATCTTTTTCAGGAGGTGATCTGTGGATTCTTTCAACCTCTATTTTGCCCTCTGGATCTAAAACATCAGGGCAGTTTTCCTTGAGAATTTCTTGAAGGGTGATTTCTAGGTTCTTTCCTTGATCATGGCTTTCAGGTAGTCCAATAATTTTTAAATTGTCTCTCCTGGATCTATTCTCCAGGTCAGTGGTTTTCCCATGAGATATTTCACATTGCCTTCTAATCTTTCATTTGTTTGGATCTGCTTAACAGCATCTTGATTTCTCATAAAGTCATTAGCTTCCATTTGCTCCAGTCTAACTCTGAAGGAATGAATCTCCTCAGTGAACTTTTGAGATTCTTTTTCCATCTGGCAAATTCGACTTTTTAAGGCATTCTTCTCCTCAATGCCCTTTTGGGCCTCCTTTGCCATTTGAGCTAGTCTATTTTTTAAGGTGTTGTTTTCCTCAGTCAGGCTGTTGACCCTCATTTCATACTTTCCTGCATCCTTCTCATTTCTCTTTCTAATTTTTCCTCCACTTCTCTTATTTGATTTTTAAAGTCCTTCTTAAGGTCCTCTATGGCCTGCAACCTGCTCATGTTTTCCCCTGGAGCTTTTGGAGCAGGACTTTTGACCTCACAGTCCTTTTCCCGCTCTATGCCCCCAAAATAGGAGTCTAGGGTTGCAGTTTTCTGTTTCCTTTGCCTTGGCATGTTGCCACTTAATTGCTTTACTTTTGGGCTTGTTGCCACACTATGGCTTTAAGGCCAGATAGAGGAATTTTCGTCCCGAACGTGTGGGGGGCAACTTCCGTTTCTGGCAAGCTGTAAACCCACCCACGACTTCCACCCTAGATCACAATCCAGATCCAGGGAGGTTAAAGCAAGAGCGATTACCCCCCCAAGACTGATCACTGGATCTCCCCACGATTTGTAGGCTGGGAGCCGGAGCTGCCTCTGAAAACTACAAAATGGCGTGTCTCCTCGGAGGCTTCTAGCCCCCAGGGGAGGGAGCTGACGCATTCCCCAAATACAGGTCCCAAAGTTCATAGGACACTAACCTCTTACTTTGTCCTAGGCATGTCTATGTTGATAATTCTGGAGTCTCCACAGCTGCTGGTGTTCTGGGGTTCCTCCAGCTGGCTGCTGGCCCTGCCTCCCTGGGGCTAAAACCTCGACTCAGGGGGACCTGGGCTTGGCTTGGCTCCTGCGCTCTGCGCTCTGTGCGCTGCCAGGTCCCAGACCTCTGCGCTGGTCCTTCCTGTAGGGCTGCTGGGCTGTCCTCAGCGGGAGGTTAGCTTCTCTGTGTCGTTCTGTGGGTGCCGGGGCTCCAGAAGTTGTTCAGAGTCCCCTTTTACCTCATTTGGGGGGAATGTGGGGGCAGAGTGGCTTGGAAGAGCTGTTTCTACTCCGCCATCTTGGCTCCGCCCCCTCAACTAACATTTTTAAAGTGGGAGCTGCACATGAGGAACTTCTGGTGCCAGGGATACAAAGAAGATAAGGGGCAATGATGCACTCACGGAGCTTATTATGGTGTAATGGGCAGATATAACCCATGCATACTTTTAAAACCTGGAGGTATTAACCAAGGTAGAGTGTGATGGAGCAAAGGACAGCCAAGTGCTCTGAGAATTTTGAAGAAGGAGAGATAATTTTCATCCCTTGGAAAAGACAGTCAAGGATAGGGGCGACATTTGAATTGGGCCTTAGAGAGAACTTCAGCAGATGGAAACTGGGAGTGGCGAGAGTCTATTCTAAACATGGAGTTGGTATAAAAAAAGACACTAAGAAGTGATAAGAAAGGGCAGGATGAGAAAAGAATGTGAAACAGAATACTTAAAAGGAAGTAATATATGAGATAGGGTTGAACAGATAGGTTTGGAGTCAGATTGTGAAGGGTCATGGTTCAAATTTCATGTGGGTAGGTATGGGAAGCTACTGAATGTTTTGAGTAAAGGTGTGCTAAGTCACAGTAAGTTGTCACCCTTTAAAATTTAACTATTGTTTTTCATTAATGAACATATTTTTTCTTCCTCCTGACTCCTCCCCCCCCACTAAAAACCCTACAAAACCTTGTTACAAATGTATGTAGATGATCAAGAAAAAACAAATTTCTCCATTGGCCATGTCCAAAACATGTATGTCTCATTCTTTATCTTGAGTCTATCACCCATCAAGAGATGGGTAACGTGCTTCATCATTGTTCCCCTGGAATTGTGGTTCATCACTTATTCTTTAAGTGTGCATTAATGATGCCCTTATGGCATGGAAATATCTGTGCGTTTTCAAAATTAGTATTTTGCCAAGTCATCAGGAAACAGTTTACACCAGAGGTATTGAACTCAAATAGACAAGTGGGGCATGAAACACACTTAGGAGTATTGTGGACCAGGTCCTTGGTGCCTCTGGTTTACTTGACTGTAGAACTTTTATTGAAGACTGTAAGTAGGGAGGATTTCCTGAGACAGTCTATTACACTTTGGGACAGCTCAGATTGTTAGTTTCCTAATGTTGAGTCAAAATCTGCCTCTCTTCCATTTCCATCCGTTGCTCTTACTGCCGCCCTCTGGAGCCAAGCAGAACAAGGCTAATATCCTCTTCCACATGATGGGCTTTCAAGCCCTTAAATGTATCTAACATAAGCTTCCTGTGTCTTCTTTTGTCTCCTCAGCTGATTTTCATATGGTCTGATCTCAAGACACTTGGCCATCTCTCTTCACTAAGCTCTCCATTTTATCAATATCCTTCCAAAATAGGTGCCAGGCACTGAACACAGCACTTCATGTGTGGTCTGCCTGGGTCGGTGTGGGTAGCTGTGCTGTCACCTTGTTAGCTCTAGATATTATGATACTCAAGGTAGCCTCTGATCCCCTTGGGCTGCCAGAAGATACTGGTGACTCACATTAAATGTGCATTCCATAAAAATCTCAGATTTCTTCAAGATGAATAGCTGTTTAGCCTTATCTCCCCCACACAGCCAGCAAGTGTCTGAAGCTAGATTTGAACTTGGGTCTTCCTGACTCCAGCCCCAGGAGTCTATCCAGTGTGCCACCTAGCTACCTTTATTATTGTTATTATTATATCACTATTGTTATTATAAAATCACTCATAGTTTATTTTCTTTAAAGCTTATTTTTATTTATATTATGTTTATGAAACTGTTATCTATTATTTGTTGAATTTGTTGAACTTGACCTTCAGCTCTGAGGCCTTTTAGTCTGTGTCTGGCTTTCATGTTGAACATAATATCCATGTAATTTAAATTTGCATGTAAGGAAGTCATCAGATGATGAGGTAGACTTAGAAAATGAAATTCTCACAACAAAAGTTATGATTCTAAATAAATCAGATCCTGCTTTATAGCAAATTGTTGTACTAGTAAATGTAGAAATCCTACGGTATTTAAGAACTATCTTTTGGTCACATCTTATATGAAGAACATGATGAGCTTAGTTCTTTCCTTTCAGACAAAAGGAGAGGGAAGGGGGTAGAAGGTGTAAAATCTCTCATCCTTTCTCAGTGATTCATCCTTTCACTAAGAATGTACCATTAAAACCAAATTTGCAAGTTTATGAGATGCACATAGCTTAGGGGAGGTAGCCAGATGGGAGAATCACTGCTATGGTATTCCCTAATTTTATCCAATGGCCTAATTGCATTTATGAGGCCCTAAGTCTCAGGCCAATAGCTTTTTAAGTTTTTCACATGCCTTCAAAATAGGAATTTGAATAGTTGGAATTTTTTGTGATCCTTTAAGTTCCTTTCATATGTATGTAGGTGAATGAGTTTTCTCAGCTTTTTATTTTTTAAAAAATATAATGTTTAAAACATTTCTTTTTCAGACTTTTTCTGAGGCAATTAGATTTAATGTGGATTACAGAATTTTTGAAGTAGTTAATGATGCCCCTAACCTTTTAGAAAAGCAACTGAAAAGAATTCTACAAGAACAGAAACCTCGAAATCCCATTTATGATGTTGTAAGGAAAGAAAAATGCGGTATGACACCTGATAAATTAAGTGTCTCTACTAAAGAAGATACTCTAAAGATCAACTACAGTATTATGGTAAGAAATTGAATTTGAATTAAAATTAATTGCTTAAAATAAAGTATTAGTTGAAATTAAGTTCTGGGTCTTGAGGGGGTCTCTTACCATTAAAGAAACAGTACACTTGATTAAATTGTACTATGCTGATGCTTAAGCAATTACCCAGTGATTTCTTAGTTGTTTATAAGTATCTGAGATCCAAATAAATCTTGATAGTGCCCTTTTGCAGTGCAAAAGCTTCATTTACCTTACACAAACAAAGCCAATGCAACCAAGATTAGGAGGGAAGCAGAAAATTGGGAAAGAATTTTTGCAACCAATGTCTCTGATAAAGGCCTCATTTCTAAAATATATAGAGAACCGAGTCAAATTTATAAGAATACAAGTCATTCCCCAATTGATAAATGGTCAAAAGATATATGAATAGGCAGTTTTCAAATGAAGAATTTAAAGCTATCTATATCTATATACATGAAAAAAATGCTCTAAATTGCTATTGATTAGAGAAATGCAAATCAAAACAACACCAAGGTATTATATCACACCTATCAGATTGGCTAACATGACAAAATAGGGAAATGGATAAATGCTGGAAAGATGTGGGGGAAAATGGAACACTAATGCATTGTTGGTGGAGTTGTGAACTAATCCAGCCATTCTGGAGTGAAATTTGGAATTATGCCCAAAGGGCTATAAAACTGTACATACCCTTTGACTCAGTAATACCACTTCTAGGTCTGTATCCCAGAGAGATCATAAAAAATGGGAAAAGAGCCCATATGTACAAAAATATAGCAGCTCTTTTTGTGGTGGCAAAGAATTGGAAACTGGGGGTATATCCATCAATTGAGGAATGAGTGAACAAATTGTGGTATATGAATGTAATTGAATACTATTGTGCTATAAGAAATGATGAGCAGGCAGATTTCAGAAAAACCTGGAAAGCCTTATATGAACTGATGCTGAGTGAAATAAGAGAACCAGAAGAACAATGCACACAGTAACAACCACATTGTGTGATGACTGACTTTGATAGACTTGGCTCTTCTCAGCAATGCAAGGGTCTAAGACAACTCCAAAAGACTCATGATGGAAAATGCTCTCCACATCAGAGAAAGAACTTTGGATTCTGAATGCAGATGAAGCAGACTATTTGCTCTCCTTTGTTGTTGTTTTGTTCTTTCCCATGGTTCCTCCCACTAGTTCTAATTAATGTGAAAATATATTTAATATGAACATAAAAATAGAGCCTATGTCAGATTGCACACCATCTTGAGGAGGGGGAAGAGAAGGAGGGGGAGAAAATTTGAAACTCAAAATCTTATGGAAGTGAATGTTGAAAACCAAAAATAAATTATTTTTTTAAAAAAGCTTCATTTACTCTGGATGTGTGAAAATGTTCCATTAACATTGATATTTATATAACATCATTTATAGAATAACCATTTACTAGTAAAGGTCTCCATAGAGCCAATTTGTGTAAAATGAATTCCCTTTGCCCCATTAACTTTTATCAATAAAGACAGAGTTGCATTCTCATAGAAAAAAAAAACCTGGACAAAGCTGGAAACTTTTTCCAATTCTGGGTGCTATAGTACACCAAACTTGTTATGGTTGCTAGGAGTTGTAGCTCATGTCTAGATATTTACTCTTCCAGATCACAGAATGAAGAAATGAATGAATGAAAAAGTATTTAATAAGAATTCCAGGCACCATATAAAGTACTGGAGATAGATGTAAAAGAGACAGTCTTTGGCCTTGAGGAGGTTATTTTAGATGGGGGAGAGCGGGATGCAGCCACATGGCAGAATAAAAGCAGGGACTTGCTTGAGCTCTCTCCCAAACCCCTCCAAATACCTGCTAAAAATGACTCTAAACAAATTCTAGAGCTACAGAACCCACAAAATGACAGAATGAAACAAATCTCTAGCTCAAGACAAACTGGAAGGCCAGCAGGAAGAGTATATCACACCAGACTGGGAGTAGAGCTGCACAGACCTGACTAGAGCAGGCCCCAGAGCACTGAATCACTGGCAGCTGTAGCAGTTCCCAGACTTCTCAACCTACAAACACCAAAGACAAAGTAAAAGGTCAGTAGGGACCTGGGTAAGAGAAGAGCCTGGTCAGGCCCCAGCCCTGGGGTGGTGGAGGTGGTGATGGAGGTCCAGCAGCAGTGGTGGCTGCTTCCAGAGCTCCAGGCCCACAGATGGTTGGGGGGATCAAGCAGCTGATCAGAAGGCTATTGAAAAGATCTCTTTGCTAGCATTGAGACAGGATTCTCCTACCTTGCCCTACTCAGATTTGGGTGGCAGTCCTGGGTGTTGGTCCTGGGATTAGAAGGAGCTCTGGTGTGGCAGAGCTTGCGGTGGCTGTGGAGAGGGAATCCTCACAGTTCCAAGGCAGAAAAGACCCCAGAGCATAGGCCAGGAGAAGAAGAGTAAACACTTCTTTGATCATATCACCTTAGAAAAGCTGAAAATCCACAGGTGCCTAGAAGTATCTCTGACAACAGTTGTTCAAAATCCCTGAAACTTGGGACAGAGCACTTTCCACTCTGGAAGCAGAGTCTTACTTTGACAAAGAGCTCAAAAGTCAGGTAATTGCTGGGGAAATGATCAAACAGTGTAAAAAAAAATCAGACTATAGAATCTTGCTTTCGTGACAAAGAAGATCAAAATATACAACCAAAAGAAGACAACAAAGTCAAAGCTCCTACATCCAAAATCTCCAAGAAAAATATGAATTGGTCACAGATCATGGAAGAACTCAAAAAGGAGTTTGAAAATTGAGTAAGAGAAGTAGAGGAAAAATTTGGAAGAGAAATGAGAATGATGCAAGAAAATCATGAAAAATGAGTCAACAGCTTGGCAAAGGACACCCCAAAAATACTGAAGAAAATAACACCTTAAAGATAGACTAACCCAAACAGCAAAAGAGGTCCAAAAAGCCAATGAGAAGAAGAAATCCTTAAAAAGCAGAATTGGTCAAATGGAAAAGTAGGTCCAAAAGTTCACTGAAGAAAATAATTCCTTAAAAATTAGAATGGAGCAAATGAAAGCTTATGACTTTATGAGAAATCAAGAAATTATAAAAGAAAACCAAAAGAATGAAAAAATAGAATACAGTGTGAAATATCTCATTGGAAAAACCACTGATTTGGGAAATAGATACAGGAGAGATAATTTTGAAATTATTGGACTATCTGAAAGCCATGATCAAAAAAAGAGCCTAGACATCATCTTTCAAGAAATTGTCAAGGAAAACTGCCCTGATATTCTAGAACCAGAGGGTAAAATAGACGTTGAAAGAATCCACCGATCAGCTCTTTAAAATGATCTCCATAAGAGGAGGTTATTCTAACAGGGAATAACAGCATGTATAAAGAAATGATGGCCCAAGAAAGGAATTTTGGTGTGGGGGGTCAGGATAAGTCCATGTATAAGATAGTTGCTATACCCTTTCCAAAACTAATAATGGTCCTATTGATTTGAGTCATGTAACAGGAGCCAAAAGTGGAAGAGAGTTGAAACTGAGAGTTTATGGGCTTGGTGGTAGCAGGCAGGCCTACGTGGATGACCATAGGTATCTCTTCCACATTGCTACTTTCCCCATTGTGGTTTCGCTATATCACAGGTTGGCATAAGAATTGAAATGGGAATGTTGAGGGAGTTTTGCAGAAGCCACAGATGATACAAGAAGGCCAGCAGACTACACAAAGTTTAGAAACTCAGAAATGCATAAAATATATGTATAGTATTGTATATTATCAACCCCAATTACAATAAGGTACTATAAACAGCCACTAAAGAAAAAGAAAAATCAGACCTCTGGGATGAAGGGAGGGCCAAAAAATTTTAGGAAGATTTTCTAACACCCCAATCTCCCACCCCCAGGTGTGGAAGGGATAACTGTAGATGGCTGGATTGGATGTGAAGGAGGAGCATAGGGCCAGCTAGAAAGTAGATAAAATAGGCTCAGTGAACTGCTTTGCATTCTAATTCAGTCACTAAGGAACTGAACTGGGCCCTGGGGCTGGAGCTTTAAAGATGAATGGATTACCTTCTTCTGGGACTTGGAGGTCCAGATCCAAGTATGGAAGGCACTGGTCCAGGTAGGGAGAAGTGGTAGAGCATTGGGAGTCTTCAAATGGCAAGAGGGCCTGGGAGAATGGCTGGATGAACTGTCTTTCTAGGCATGGGGGTGGGGGGGAAAAGGCAGCCTATTTGATGGCATAGAGGTGTGGGGTATGTGTGTGTGAAATGTTATATATAGGAAATAGGACAATTTGACTGAACCAGGGGTGGGAAACCTGTGACCTCAAGGCCACATGTGACCCTCTAGGTCCTCCACTGTGGCCCTTTAACTGAATCCAGACTTCCAGAATAAATTCCCTTAATAAATTTGTTCTGTAAAACTTGAACCCAGGCAAAAGGCCATACCCAAGAACTTAGAAGGCCACATATGGCCTTGAGACCACAGGTTCCCCACCTCTGAACTGGACCTTATAGTGCATGAGGCAGGGTAGTCAGCCTAGAAAGACAGTTTGGAGCCAGATTGTGAAGAGCTTTAAAAAGAGGTTTGTATTTTATCTTAGGTTAAATGGGAAGCCATTTAGCCTTTTTGAACAGTAAAGTGACATGATCAGATCTGTTCTTTAGGAATATCAATTTGGAAGCAGTTAGGAGAATAAATTGGAGGATGGAGAGACTGGATAGAGGGAGATCAATGAAAGGCTACTGTGAAGATCTAGGTGAGAGGTGATAAGGGAATAGCCATATAGCCATGTAGGTGGAGAGAGGAGGACAGTGGGGGAGATCTTATGGAAATAGAATGGGCAAGTCTTGGCAGCTGATAGGTTTTGCAGAGGTGAGTAACAATGAAGTATCAAGAATGACTCCTAGGTTTTGAACTGGTGGGATGGTGGTGCTCTTGAGAGAAATAGGGGGAGTTATAGAGATAGTTTTCAAGGGAAAGACAATGGGGATTCCATCTTGGACACATTGATTTTGACAATAGGACAACCAGGAAGAGATATACAGCAGGTAGCTGGGGATACAGGCCTGGAAACAAGGAGAGAGAGGAAGACTAGAGGCCAATTCAACTCTATGCTGTCCTCTTCTTCTGAGTCTTTTGCTTCCGTAGCATATTGCTATTTGTGCCCAGCTAAGCCTCAGCCTTGGATGGCTACTGCCATCTACTACCTTCACTCCTCCTTATGTGCTACTGAATAAAGCTGGGGAAATTAAAAAATTGTACTGACTGGGTCTTCTACAAATTTATTACATGATCACAACTGGGCCCTCACTGTGACAAGGCAATCCTTTTACACCTTCCTAGTTGACTCATTATCCCACTTAACCACAGTATCTTTTCCAAACTCTCTTCAAACCTCCTGGGGCTATGATCCCCACTCTTATTTATCTTCAGTCTCTCCTTATCTACTGGCTGCTTGCTTACAGCCTACAAAATGCTCATGTCTCCCTCTTAAAAAAAAAACAAAACAAAACCCAAAACCTTACTTGATCTATTCATTCCCACTAGCTGTCTTCCTATATCTCTTCTACTTTTTCTGGCTAACATCCTTTTTATTTTATTTTATTTTATTTTATTTTTGCTTTTTGGAGGGCAACTGGGGTTAAATGACTTGTCTAAGATCCCATGGCTAGTTTTTGTGTTAAGTGTCTGAGGCCGTATTTGAACTCAGGTCCTCCTGACTCCAGGGCCACTGCTCTATTCACTGTGCCACCTAGCTGCTTCCACCCTTTTTATTTAAAAAAATTAATTTATTTTTAGTTTTCAACATTTATTTTTATAAGATTTTGAGTTCTACATTTTCTCCCTCCCTTCCTTCCCCCCTCCCTGAGATGACCTGCAATCTGATATAGGCTTTTATATTACAATTATACATAGAATTCTTTGTATAGAGGGGTGGGGAACCTGTGGCCTTAAGGCCACATGTGACATTCTACAATTATAGTACAATTATATTATACACATTTCCACATTAGTCCTGTGAAAGAAGAATCAGAAGCAAAGGGAAAAACCATGAGAAAGAAAAAATAAATTAAAAGAGAGAATATTGTATGTTTTGACCTGCATTCAGACTCCATAATTCTTTCTCTGGATGTGGATACCATTTTCCATCATGAGTCTTTTGGAGTTGTCTTCAATAATTACATTGTTGAGAAAAGCTAAGTCTATTAAAGTTGGTCATTGTACAATGTTGCCATTACTGTGTACAATGTTCTCCTGGTTCTCACTTCACTTGGTGTCAGTTCATATCAATCCTTCCAGGTTTTTCTGAAATCTGCTTGTTTATCATTTCTTAGAGCAAAATAGTATTCCATTATATTCATATACCACAACTCATTCAGCCATTCCCCAGCTGATGGCATCCCCTCAATTTCCAATTCTTTACCACCACAAAAAAATAGCTACTATAAATATTTTTGTATATGTGGGTCCTTTTCCATTTTTTATGATCTCTTTGGGATACAGACCCTGGTAGTGGTATTGATGGATCAAAGGACATGCACTATTTTATAGCCTTTTGGTCATAATTCCAAATGACTTTTCTGGCTAACATCCTTGAGAAGGCTGACAAAAGGTGCTTCCATTTCCTCTCTCCTTAATTCTCTGCCATCTGGTTTCTGATCTCGTAATTCCACTGAAACTGCTTTCTCCAAAGTTACCAAATGATCTCCTAATTGCAAAACCTAATGGCCAAAGATGGTGGAGTAGTAGGAAAGCAGTGCAGCTGAGCTACTGTCTACAAATTCTCCAGATGTTTAGAAAATGCACCAGATGGAATGTTGATGGGGAAATCCAGAAAAAAGTTGCAGTCAGTCATTTGCCCCGTCCAGCTCAGTATAGGGAGACAGGGAAGTCTGTGGACACTGGGCTCAGGGTCAGGCCAGGAACACAAAAGTATAAGGTAGAACACATCAGCACCTTTACAAAGAGGCAAAAGGAGGTATCTCAGAGCTGTATTGGGGAGCTGCAATGGGGATAGGTGTAAACTATCCCCATTACCATTACCTAGTTCTGGGTCAGAGATCCAGAGTAGCCTGAGAAGGGAACTTGCTCAGGGGAGTGGACTTCCCTCCTAGGGAGAAAGGAGGAAGCCAGCAGTAGCATTGTGGTTCAGACCCCCCAGGTGTAAAGCAGGGCCTGACTTTTAGCATCTGACTCAGCCTGCAAAGATATAGCAAAGTTAGGAATCTCAGATCAAAGGATAGCCTACAATTTTGCCACTCTGAGTCAATAGAGTTTTCTGTCTGGCTGACAGGTGTAGTCTCGTAGCAGTCTGCTGTTGCTTAGACCCAAACCAAGGTCAGGAACTGCAAAACTCAGATCAGTGGGGCAGTAATCAGACTTTGCCCTGGATCAGACCACTTTGGCAACACTGAAAGCTTTCAAGTTCCCAGCCAGCCTGTTTCTGAGGCACTGGAATAACACAATACTTCAGTACCCTAAGAAGGAAACACCAGAACAATGCCAGACCTTCCCTCTGGAAGTGTGGCAGAACCCAGCCCTAAAATCAAATTTGAAGTTAGACTGGAAGAATGAGCAAATAAAAAAAAAAGAACCCCACCATAACGGGCTGTTATGGTGGCAAGGACAACACAAACATAGAAGAGAATGACTTTATAAAACATCTACATGCCATGCCTCAGAAATACAGCTTGTGTATAAACTCGGCTAGGTCTCCAGAAAGACATGAAGCAAGTTAAAAAGTTTTTTTTTTTAAAGAGTTAAATGTTTTTATAAATGGAATAAGAATGCTGAGAAAAAATCAGAAGAGAAATGAGAACTATGGAAGGAAGAATGAGAAAGAGAATGAATAACTTTGGCCCAAGAGGTACAAAACTTTACTTAAATAACAAACTTCTTAAAAATTAGAATGGACTAGTAAAAAGCCAGTGACTCCACGAGGCAACAAGAAACATTAAAACAAAGTCAAAAGGCTGAAAAATAGAAGAAAACATAAAGTATCTCATAACAAAAACAATTGATCTAAACACTATGACCCCCCCAAAAGCCTTTACAGCATATTTCAAGAAATCTTAAAAATGAAACCTTAAAGTCTTTTTAAAAATTGCCCAGTTCTCTTAGAAGTAGAGGGAAAAATGGAAATAGATCCTATTGCTCACCTCCTGAAAGAAACTCCCAAATAAAAACTCCTAGGACCATCATAGCCCAAATCCAGAGCTTCCAGGTCAACAACAACAATACTGCAAGCAGCTAGAAAGAAAAAAAGTCAAGTACTTAGGAGTCACAATTAGAATCACATACGATTTATCAGTCACCACTATAAAGGAGCAGAGATTCGACTAAGATAATCCAGAAGGCAAAAAGAAAAAAAATGCCCTTCCAAGGGATAAATGGATCTTTAATGAAACAGAAGTCTTCCAAGCATTCTTTTTTTTTTTTGCCTTTTTTTTGGAGGGCAATTGGGGTTAAAGCAACTTGCCCAAGGTCACACGGCTAGGTTTTTATTTGTGTGTGCGTTAAGTGTCTGAGGCCGGATCCAAACTCAGGTCCTTCTGACTCCAGGGCCAACGCTCCACTCACTGCGCCATCTAGCCACCCCTTCCAAGCATTCTTGATGAAAAGACCAGAGCTTCACAGAAGTACTGAAATTCAAACATGAGCGAAGAGAACATAAAAAAAGTAAACATGAAGGAACAATGATAAAGGAGTACAAGGATAAACTGCTCACATTCAAATATGGGGAGATGGTAACATATCTTCTCTGATCTCTATCATCATCAGGGTTCATAGAGGAAGTCCAATTAGGCAATGATTCTGTTGTGTCTAGATGATTTTAAGAAAAGAATAGAAAGAGAGGGGAAGAGAAATACCCTAAGGAGGGGGGAAGGAAAGGAAGATTAAGGAGAATTATCTCATGTAATTGGGCCTGCAAGTAGACAAGTAGACAAAGAAGGAAGGGGGAGAGGAACAGTTCACACTTGAACCTCACTGTCATATGAATTGGTCAGGAGAAAGAATAGATACATGCACAGAGTTGGGTACAGAAATAGACTTTCCTCAATAGGAAAACAGGAAGGAAAGGGGAGAAGGAAGGGAGGGAAGGAATTAGAGGGGAGAGCCAACTAAGGGAAGGGGCAGCTAAGTGACACAGGGGATAGAGTACCAGGCCTGGAGTCAGGAAGACTCATCTTTCTAAGTTCAAATCTGGCCTCACACACTTAGTAGTAGACAAGTCACTTAACCCTGTGTGTCTCAGTTTTCTCCTCTGTAAAGTGATCTGGAGAAGAAGGTGGCAAACCACTCCAGTATCTTTACCAAGAAAATCCAAAAATGGGATCACAAAGAGTCAGACTTAACTGAAAGGACTCACCAACAAGATTAAGAGAGGGACTAATCCCTCCCTTAAGTTGTTGTAATAGCTTGCTAGCTGGTCCTCTTACACTGTCTCTCTTCTCTGAAGTTCATCCTGTTAAATTGATCTTCCTAAGGTACAGGTCTAAAGTGCAAGCACTTTCTTAAGTGCTGATGTATATTATATGTAGGAGCAGGACTTACAGGGTCAGGAGGAGAACCATGGGAGAACAATGTCACTAAAACCAAGGGAAATTCCTCAATCCCTCTTTCCCTTTAGCAAAGCAAACTCCATGAATGTATAAAAATATTTATACTCCTTTTGACTTGACAAAGAATGAAAATCAGATGGGTGCCCATACATTGGGGAACAGATAAACAAGTTGTAGCATATACATGTGATTGAATACTATTGTGCTGAACTCTTGTAAGTGTTGTAATGACCAATTAGGATTCCAGAGGATTGATGATAAAACCATGCTGCCCACCTCCTGAGAGACGAATGTAAAATAAGACACTTTTTTTTAACATGGCCAATGTGGGAAGTTCTTTTAATTGACTATATGTGCTTGTAATGGGCTTTGTTTTTCTTATGTTCTCAGTTATTGGGGTGAGGTTAGGGCGGAAGGGTGAGAAGAGGAGGATCTTGACTAATTAAACAAATAAAAATATTTTTTAAAAATCTAATGGCTTTTTCTCAGGTCTCATCCTTCTTGACCTCTCTGCATTCTTTCACAACTGTTGATCACCTTATTCCTAAAACTCTCTTCTTCTCTGGGTTTTGTGACGTTGCCCTCTCCTTGTTTTCCTCCTACCTTCCCCATCATTCCCTTTCAGTCTTCTGTTTTGGATCTTTAGGTCCTCCTACATTGTTTGGTGTGCTCCAGGCCTCTGTCCTGGGCCCTCTTCTCCCTCTATACTGTTTCAATTATTATCTATATGCAGATGATTCTTAGATTTATTTGTGTATTTTAACCTCTCTCCCAACCTCTAGTCTCACACCTTCAGTTGCCTGTTGTATTTTTCAAACTGGGTGGCACATATATTTCAAAGTCAACACGTCCAAAACTTGAACTTGAACTCATTATCTTCCCCTCTCTGGATTCCACTGTCTCTTCCTAACTTCCCTGTTACTATGGAGGGGACCCCTATCCTCTCAGTCACCCATGCTCACAATGTAGATATCATCCCCAATTCATCATTTCCTCTACCCGCCATATCTAATCAGCTGCCAAATCCTTTTGTTTTTACCTTCTCAACATCTCTTGTCTAAACCCCCTTCTATCCTCTGACACTACCATCAGCCTGGGGTAAACCTCATCACCTTACACACCTGAACTGTTGCAGTAGCTTGCTAGTTGGTCTTACATTATCTCTCTTCTCTGAAGTTCATCCTGTCAAATTGATCTTCCTAAGGTACAGGTCTGAAGTTCAAGCACTTTCTCAAGTGCTGATGTATATTCACATGTAGGAGCAGGACATACGGGGTCAGGAGGAGAACCATGGGAGAACAATGTCACTAAAACCAAAGGAAAAGAAACTATCCAAGGGGATAGTCAGCAGTGTTGAAATAAATGCAGAGAAGTCAAGAGAGAGAGAGAGCAACTGGCTCCTTCCCTGTTGCCTACAATCATGCCCAGATCTTTTCTGTGCTTAAAGAATCATCATAATAAAAAATAACTCCCCTTTCCTCCTACCTTTCACAGCTAAGCTCCCAGAAAACTTTCCTTAAGGGTAAGGACTATCTTAGTTATTCTCTTTGTCAAACACGATGTCTGACACATGGTAGATGTTTAACAAATGCTTATTGATGAATTGAAAAGCCCAGTGGATTTAGCAGTTAAGAAATTGTTAGTAACCATGTAGAGAACAATTTCAATCAACTAATTGTGTTGGAAGCCAGATTGCAAAAAGTTGATAAGGGACTGGGATGTGAAGCAGTGAAGACAAAAGAATATAGAGCATTTTCTAGGAATTTGTCAGTGAAAGGGAGTGAGAGGCATGGAATAATTGTTCTAGGATGTAGGGTTAAATGAAAGGTTTGGGTTTTTATTTTTAAGGATGGGGGAAATATGGGAATGTTTATAGAGGTGGTAGGGAATGAGTCAGAGGATAAAGAGAACCAAGGTGAGAAAGAGAAGAGGTGATTAAACAGGTAACCATTGGAGAGAATGTGCTCAAGGACACGAGGGGAAGATCTAGCCTTTGTGAAAAGGAGGGACTACCTCTTCCTCTGGGACTGAATCGAGGCGAGGGACTGGCTGTAGTGTCGGGGAACCAAGGGTATGCTGACGCCTTTCTCCTGGCTCAGCGTGTTGAGGAGCTTGAGAGAAGCTGCATCTAGTTCCAGAGAGGGTGGCCAGCAATTCCCTTTCTTCTTTGGGTAGCCAGGTTTCCTTTGAATACAAAAACATGGATGGAGTGTAAAAGGGAAAAGGCTAATAGGAAGGGCAGTTTCTTAACAATAGGATGGCATGCTGTGGAAGGGGAGGGCAGAGAAGAGTAGGGCTACTAAGCTGGATAAGGGATAGTAAACAGGGATGGCAGCAGGGAAAGGAAGTTTTTACTTAGGCAGCTCGAAACTCTTGAGTTACAGGGGTTCAGAGAGGAGAAAATAACTGCCTGTTTGCTATCCATGGCACGGTAGACTGGCCAAGGTCTGAGCAAGGCTATATAGCCACTGGGTTGTCTCCCCAAAGAGGGGCTGGGGATGGGGGGAGGCTGTAGGACCTATGCCTTTCATGTGGTGTGGATCCAGTCTTGGTGGCTAGAGAATAATAGCTAACTTTTATATAATGCTCACTATGTGCCAGGCACTGTGCTGACTGCTCTACAATGCTTTTCATCTCATTTGATCTTCACAACAACCCTGAAAGGGAGGTGCTATTATTATCTCCATTATTAATCTCCATTTTACTGGTGAGGAAACTGAGGCAAACGGAGGTTAAGTGACTTGCCTGGGGTCACACAGCTTGCAAATGTCTGAGGCTGAATTTGAACTTGGATCTTCCTGACTGCTTCATCCACTGTGACCTCTACTGCCCCATTAGATAGCCTAGTGTCTGGGCCCTTGCCGATAAATGATTATTTTGGCAGCTGTGTGGATTGTGTGATGGATTGGAGGTAGGCGGCAGATTATGGGAAGCACTCTTATTCTCCCTAGAAGGTCTTAAGAAGAGATAAATGTTTTACCTAATAGAATTTAATCTCCTTGAGTTAAAACTATTTTGTTTTTGACTTTGTATACCTAGCATTTAGTGCAGTGGGCATCACTAGTAGGTTAGGTGGTTAATAGATATTTATTGCATTGAATTGAATGGAGGTAAGAGGTAGAAGTGTAAGGGTGAGGGGTTCAGCTAATATAAACAAGACTTCTAATTGTAGGTAGGGGCTTAAAATAGACGACTCAATTCACATCTGCTCCTGCCCAAATAGTAACGGTCAATTAGTGACTATTTGTTGGTGTCAAGGACCATAGTGGATAAAAAAAAATTACTTTAATTCTCTCTGTTTCTATCTCTCTAATAGTCTCTCAACCGTGAACAAGGTATTCAGTGGATTAAGAAAGAGAGACTTCCAGCATTTCTAGAAAGTGATTGTTACTTTGAATACAGGTATTGTTATTTTCATATATAAATGCTTCAAATATGCTTAAAATTTTCTTTTTTTAACATAACTTTTGCTCTACTTTTTAAAGATATTTAAGTGGCCAGCTTTTTGCCCTGCGCGAACTTGATTAAAAAAAAAAAACTATTTTGATAACTGTTTTTCAGTATGTTGTGTTTTTGTAATGCTATGTATTTTATGCATTTAAAATATTATTCTAATAAAAGGTTTATAAGTTGAAACTCTTCTTTAACCCATGTGAATTTTAGTGATTCTATAGGTAAAATTTATTAGCTGTTTTCTCATCAGAACATCAACATTTTACTTGTACTTAGTTTCTGGGAGTTTTTGTTCTTTCTAAAAAAGATCTTAGAAAAGCCAGATCTAAGAAATATGTTCCTTATTATACTTCTGAGCACTATATTCTGTAAAAGTAGCAGAAATAAACTGGAATTTCATATAATCACAGAGTTGGGATGGTTTATCAGATTAATGATTATGTGTGTGGATTAAGGTGGGAGAAAAAGGATACCAGGCCGTACTAGAATTCACATACTTCTTTTTAATTTGGCCTCAAAAAATGCATCAGGATTTTTTTATCTTAATATGTTTCAGAATTTTTTGTGTTACTTAATATTGACTTATGCGCTGAATAAGCTTTTTCCCCCTAATAAAAAAAATACGTGAAATACCTATCAAAGCCACAGAAGATGAGAGACTCTGATGAGGTTGAGCTATTATGGAATTTTGCCTTCTCTCAATTCTAATATGTCACAAAGAATGAGATTCTTTATGTTGGAAACTTTGCATTTTTCTTAGAGAATCAAAAATAAAGAGCACTGGAAACACTGGGGAAATGGTTTTAATTTTAGCACTAATTAAGGAAACATCTCTGTAATTTTGACATTTGCATATATAAATGAGATGATTCAGCTATAAGCTTATTGAGCATTTGGCCATTTTTGAACATATGAACCTACATATGTGTTGTGTGTGTTTGTAAAATCTTATTAGATAATAACAATAAACAAAGAAAATTAAGAATTCTTGTCTTAGTGGATACTGAAGGAATGTATCACAACCAGCAGTGAATGCAGAAATCTCTACATATTCTTCTTTTAGTTCTAGTTATGCCAGAGAGGCTGCATTCTGTAGAGGGGATAATTGGAGTTGGACATATAAAATTGAATTCTTAATCTTCTCCTAAGATATGGTTTGTGTCTCGTTTCTAATAACTCTTATTTCTCAAATGCAGGTTAGCTAAACTGATATCACAAGTGAGATGGAGCAGGTCAGGTGTGAATATGTACATAGACTCTCTGTATAGGCCCTGGGTTACTAAAAAGCCAGCAACCCCACCTCCTTCTTTAGTTGACGATGAAAATGAGTTAATTATGAAAAAATACTACATTTCACTTGGACAGGTAAAAAAATGCATGCTTTTCATTTATTGAGACTTGTTTTTTTATGTATATGTAGCTTTCATTTTTGTATTATTTGACCAGGAAAGGTGCACATAAAAGTTCTAAAAGTAACACTTTTATAATATGGTATATAATAATACTTTCATAATGCTCTTGGGGTTATTCTGGGATAGCACTTTTCTGCCTTCTATGTGAAGGATGGCCAGTTGTTTATATTCCCGTTGTACATATAAAAAATGTGTGGGATCTTCTTCAGGCAGATGGCAACATGGCACAGTTAGATAGAGTGCTACATTTGTAGTCACAGAAACATGGTCTCAGAAATCTTGCTTCAGAGGTTTACTAGCTATGTGACTTTGAGGAAGTCACCTTCTCTGAACCAGAGTTCTCTTCATCTGCAGAGTGGGGATAAGAGCTCTAACTTTACAGTACTACTGTAAGGATCAAATGAGAAAATGTGCATAAAACAATTTGAAAACCTTAACAATGCTATATAAATGTTAGCTCTTATGGACCCAATGATAGACTTTTGTGCTTCTTGTACAAGGATCAGCCTCTCTGAGCTGAGAGGTTCTAGATAACTAATCACTAGGTGATCACTTTTTGTGGCTAAAGCAAATCATGAAACTCATGGAAATGTTTATAAAATGATTTACTAAGCTTTGAGAGTGTTGGTATCTGTATCAGTGGATCACCCACACAGATGAGTTCATAGATCTTTGATGTACACATAAATTTTTGTTTTCTAAAATACTGTCTCTAATAGCCATAATTTTTAAAAGGCAGGCATCACAAATCAGATTAAATAAATAACACACATGTATGTATACACACATACACACACACGTACATATACACATGTATAATCTTTATTATTAAAAGTGTATTAGACCTACCAGGAAGAAACAAAGACATGGTGAGCTGTAAAGGAAGATATATCATGTGATAGAAGGAATACTGGGGATTTCATACCTACTTTTACACTATTCTGTGATATTGGGCAAGTCACTTATGTGCTTTGACCTTCAGCTTCTTCATCTTTGAAATAAGGGCATTGGACCAGGCAGTATTTATTATTCCCTTTGCTTCTAACATTCTGAAGCTGATAATTCCTTCCATTTTAATATGTATTTAATGCATTACAGTGTACAAAAGTATTTCTTCCAAACAACTCTGGGTTAAGTAGTAAAATATTATAATCCTTATTTTGCTGAGGAAACTAAGGGTCTCCACAGTGGCATAGATTCCAGAGTCCATCTTTTACAGCCTGTCCGCAAATAGGAGGTCCTTCTGTTTTTGTCTGGAGATTTCCAAAGACTTCTCATCTATCAAGTGCTTAATAAATGCTTGTGGTGGAGTTGCTGGGACTCTGAGCATTCTCTTTGCCTTGTATCTTCAGCAGATCCACTTCCATTCATCACTATGCCTATGACTGGCAAAATTTCAGCACGTGTTACTCCTAATTCCTATGATACTAAATCACCAGCTACCTAAAAATAAACTGCAGCCCCTGCTTTGCTCCATTTCCTCTTCTTTCATTTTTGTCCTCTTCAGCTTCTGTTCTTTTGTTCTGTTCATCTCTTCCAGTTTGCCCTCAGGAATTCCTATTCCATGTCTAACAAATCTACTTTCATTTTGGCCCTATTCATCTTGGGTTCATTCCATTTTTTCTGGCTCTCCAAAACACATCCCTCGGAGGAGGGTACCTTCCTATTATGCCACCATCTCCTGCCTGGTCTCCTGCCTCTGAGGAGAGGGGAGAGGGTACTAATTCACCAATTTTCCAGCCTCTAGTGTTCTGGCATAGGAGACAGAGACCCACCTTCTGCTCTCCATGCCTTCTGCTCCAATTTCTTGCTTTCTCACTTGAATTGCGTAAGGCTCTGAAAGGACTACATTCTAAGATCAAAACACTATTGACGTTGACTTTCTAAAGATTTTCTGTTATTGACTAACAACGCCCCCCACCCAGCCATGCCCTCCACATCCAAGTGATTCTGAACCCCTACCAGTCATCCTTCAAGCCCCAGTCCACATCCCCCATTGCCCAATTACTTATTTCCATTCCCCTCAATCTACCTCCACCAGTGCCCCACCCTAAAGCTACTTCCACTGTGCCCTCTGGAAGGGCTATTCCATAGGTAACAGATTTGTTTGCTTTTAATTTAAACCTTTCCCCTCTCCTTCCATCTTCCAGCTCTCATTGATACTTTCTCCTGATAACATAACGTCCTGTGGCCTTCTTTCCTGTGGCACTGTCTTTATTCTCCTTCATACTGAATTCACTGGTTGAGGTGGGGTGTTGGAATACTTTTTGCTATCCATTACCCCTTGTGGGTTTCCCCCCTTCTACCATCAGTCAGTAATTTCTCCTCCATTGAGGTTCATAAAATCTACATCTACCATGAAATAAAAATCCCAGCAGCTGTTTTCTATAGAACTCTAAGATACACCCCTTCCATCCTTAATGAATTCAGTTCCTGGCTCGCAAGCTTTCCTTCCCAACTCCCGTCCTCATACGAGGGGACTTTAACATACATATCAACTGTCCCTCAAAAATCTGAACCTCCCCATTCCCTCACTAACTTCCCATTACTTACTCCTTTGTCCATCTCAGCCACATACAAAGATGATCATATCCTTGATCTTGCCATCATCTCTATAAATGTTCCACTTCCATGTTTGTGAACCACGAAATTCCCTTCTTTGATCACAATTGGTGGTTATTCCACTTTTCCCTCTGCCTTGCAACTTCACTCCCTGTTCTTCACCTACACTGTCCTCACCTTAACCTCTTGATTCTCTCCCAGGCATTAACTATCTCCCTATTTGGCTCCTTGCTGAACCAGTTGAACTCTACGCTGTCTTCTTTCTGAGTCCCTTGCTTCCTTATGGTATTGCCTTTGTGTCCTGCCATGCCTCAGCCTTGGCTCACTCTTACCAGCCATTTGCTATTATATACGTGCTGCCAAAAGAAGATGGAGAGAAGCATGCAACCAGCCATGCTGGGTCCATTACAAATTTATGTTCTATGACCTCATCTGGACCCTCCCTGCTACTAGGCAATCCTTTTGTGCCTTCCTACTTACCCCACATACCGCAGCTCTTCTAAACCTTTTCATTCCTCTTCAGATCCTCCATGCCTCCCTATGCTCCCCACCATCTTAGCTGAGAACCTCACCTCATATTTTAGTGAAAGAAAAGAGGATTCACCAAGAGCTCTCCCTTCTTCCTTATCTCATGTTATCCAGATGTATTCAATGCTATCTTCTCCCTGACTCACATGATGAAGTAGCCCATGCCAACCCCTCTACCTGCACAAGTAAATCCCATTTCACCCTATGCTCTCTAGCAGATGTTTCCCTATATCATCCCCTCTCTCTCAATTATTTTTTATCTCTCCCTATCTATTGGCTGCTTGCCTACTACCTACAAATATATGCCTGTGCCTGCCTGTCCTCACAAGCCCTCATTTGACCTATCTATCCCCACTAGCTACCATTGCATATCTTTCCTACCTTTTCTGGCTAAGGAGGATGATTTCCCTGGGAAAGATCATCCCTCTCTTAAACTCTCCACAGTCTGGCTTCATTCTACTAACGCTGCTTTCTCCAAAGTCACCAGAGATCTTTTAATCGCCAAATCTAATGGCCTTTTCCCAATCCCCTTCTTGACCTCTCTGCAACTCTGGCACTGTAAATCACCACCTTTTCCTTGACATAATCTTTCTACTATTCTCTCCTGATTCTCCTTCTATCTGACTGCTCCTTCTCAGTCTCCCTTTTTTCCAGATCTTTGTCCAGGTAATGCCCAGTAACTGGGGGTCTCACAGGGCTCTGTATTGGGCCTTCTCCTATCCCTCTTATGTACTATTTCACTTAATAATCTCATCACCTTCGATGCTGATATTTAGTCTCACATTGTTAATTAATTATTAATTGCCTTATTAGACATCTTGAACCAGATGCCCAGAAGACATCTTAACATGTCCAAACCAAATTTATTCTTTCTCCCTAATTCCTCCCTCCTATTGAAGGCACCACCATTCTTCCAGTTCCCTAGGCTTACAAGCTAGAGGTCATTGTCAGCTCCTCCCCATCTCCCCTCCACCCACCCATAACCAATGTGAGTAAGGCCTGTCAGTACTACCTTTGCATATTTCTCAAATATGCTTCCCACTTTCCTCTGATACTGCCACTATGCTGATACAAGCCCTTATCATTTTCACACTCAGACTGTTGTAATAACCTGTTGTTTGGTTTGCCTGCCACAAGTCTCTCTCTGCTCCTCCCACAATCCTCCTTACTCAGTGGTCCAGTGACACTGTCTCCGTTGCTGTTTCTTTCTTTTTTTTTCCTACTTGGAGGCTGCTTTTTATTTAAATATTTCCTTGGTGCTATTTCTAGGCCAAATGAAACTTTGAAGGAGGAGTAAAGATATTTAAATCTATTAATGCTCCCTGCTCCCCTCCCAGGATGCACGTCAGTATTATCCTTTCCATCCCATGTGCCAGAACTGGATGACAGGGTGGTGTTGCTAGCTTCCATTATTCTTTCTTGAACAAGACACTTCCAGCCTGGCAGTCTCTCTTTCATCATCTCTGTCTCCTAGCTTCCCTTGATTCTTTCTAGTCCCAACTTATACAGGGATCCGTTTCCATTACCACTTAATAAATGTTTATTGATTTTTTATTGACTGACTAAGATGACACTGCATCCCTTTTATTCTGGCTTTTACCGGATGCGCTTCCTTTAATACCATGCCCTCTCACACTGGTTCAGGGAGAGAAGCTTTGGGGAGAATCAGAATATTCCCGTCTCCCACTTATATTTATAGTCTGTCCCTTTGTTGCCTCCACTCAGTAACCTCCCCTTTTTTGTGGTTTACTCTGTTTGTAATAGTTAATGATAATAATAGCTCATATTTCTATAACATCTGCTATATGCTAGGCACAATGCTAAGAACTTTACACATATTATATCAGCAGATCCTCACAACAGCCCTGGAAACTGAGGCAAGCAGAGATTAAATAACTTGCCTGGGTTCATACTGCTGCTAAGTATCTGAGGTTGGATTTGAACTCAGGTCTTCCTGACTCCAGGCCTCTGTATCCACTGTACCACCTAGCTGCCTACAAATTAATTACTCAATGAATATCACAGTGACTTCTGTCTACTGGTGCCCAAGTCATCTTAAAAGAAAGGCTCATCATCTTTCTCTCTTCCTTAATTATTGCTTAGGGTCTTCTTGATGTTCCTTCAAATACACTAAAGTCCTAGCTGTTCTTCAACAGGCTCCTCAAATCCCATGACCTGTATCTTAGTCACTTGTGGGGACGGTTGAACCCTTGATCTTGTCACCTGGAAGTATTCTACTTCCTTCACAAAAAACTTAGAAATCCTTTGACCTGACCAAAACCAATCATTCCATTTCATCCTTGCCCTAACCCCTTCTAAACCTATTCTTCATTTTAATTATGACTTCATATCCCTCCACTACTCAGTATTATGTCATGCCATTGATAGAATCCTAATAAAGCTGCCCCTGACCCCAATATTCTAACTTCCTTATAGGCCCCACTAAACAGCAGGCCCACTGTCCCTACCAAGCCACTCACCCCACCCCCACTCAATATCCTAACTTCTTTATACATGCCTCACTGCTCTCTCGAACAACAGCTGTGTCCATGAACTCATATTTCTCACAGAAACAGCAGACATGTCCATGTGATGGGATCCCAGTCATTGCCTCTAGCTAACCACTGTCCCCAGACCCATTTCTCACATATTTCCCACAGAAACAACAGGTATGTCCATGCACTCAACCCCAACCACATCCATCTAGCCTTAGATAGGACCACAATACTCAGCCAATCAGAAAGCAGCACTACCAGGATGCCTGAGCAAGATGTGGACCCCAAAACAATAGAAGGGACTTTCCCTAAGTAGGCACCTATTCAGTAATAGTAAAAGAACTGAACTAGAGTGACCTTATGATGTAGGGAGGCTTATTATAATACCCTTATCATACTACTCCCCCCAATAGATTTTTTCTCCATGCATTGTAGGTAATTGCATACACAGTTCCACTGTGGCTGGGACCCCTCCCCCATTACCTAATCCCTTAACAAACCCCTCCTGCCTTTTTAACTTTTATAATTTCTTTTATGTAATTGCATCTTTACCCTATAAAAATCCATCTTGTTTCTCTGAAGTTGCTGGTTCCTCTTAGAACTAAGGCTGATTCATGAAAGACATTGTAATGGTAATGTAATTTTGAATTTGAAGATCCCTTTGTGTTGGCAAAGGTAGCAGGTACTTAGCGCTTAGTAACTGATCAAGCCTCTGTTGGGGAAACAGAAGGTATGATCTCCTGTCTCCTGTTACTAATGTAACAGGAAGCTAATACTGTGTATATAAGAAAAGCCCCAGAGAGGCACAGTCAGAATTTATTGAGACCAGGATCTGGTGGCAGAGCAGCTGCAGAAGAGAGAATGGAGAACTGAGCCAGAATTTCCTGAGAACTTGTGGTGGTGGAGCTTCTTCTGAACAGGAGCCCAGAGCCCAGAGCCAGGAGCCCAGGTGACTGAGGAAGCATGACTGGGATGCTGAGACTTTGTTTGTTTGTGGCTTGGTTGAGCCTTGAATTCCCTGGAGTAGAAATGGTGAAGGATCTGACATGGACCAGACCTTATGAACTTCAGGGTGGAGCAGGACCTGCCCAGAGAGCTGGTCAAGGAACTGGGAGCTGTCTGCCAGTGAACCCAGGTGACAGTCTGGTGAATCTAGGCAGAATCTGGGACCATGGAAGGGGATCCAGAGAATCTGAGAACAGGCCCCAAGTCAAGATGAAGAAAAGACCTCTCCTTGGGTGCTGAGTAATGATGAAATTGTAGTTTACTAGTGACCTAGGGGTGGAGGGTCTGTGTATGGTACTTAGTAATTGCTGAGTAAGTGACTGAGTTAATCAAGTTGCTCCATGAGTGGAAGACTTTGACTATTAATATGATCATTACTGATAAGTGACTGATTGAGCTACCTTAGTTGCCCCAGGAGTGGAAGACTTTCACTATTGTACTTTGAGACTATGTTGTGAATATCGTGGTGTGATTTTCTGTGAGAAGTTGCAATATTGTGAATGCCATACCTTGCTTTTCTGTGAAAGTTTTGCTTTGATTTGTTATGGAATAAATAGTGATCTATATACTGTGTAATCAGAGCCTTAAAAGCTGTTCACAGTAGCGTTCTTCTGGAAAGCTCCTTGTGCATGGCCTTACAGACATCAGTCTCAATAAATGCCTATATTTGAATTAGAGGTGGCCTGACTCTGAATCCTTCAAGATGGTTCCACCACAACACCCATCCCTGCTCTTACTTCACTTTCCCACCTTGACTCCCCAGCTAACCAATCCTGTTCCTTCTTGTTCCCTTATCCTGCCCCTATTCCTACCCCACCAAATCCCAGCCCTGTATTACTGCCACTATCCTTCTTTTCTACTAAGCTCCTAAGGCAGCAAGGCAGTTCATTCCATCTTCCCTAATTGATTCCTCCCACTCTCAGTTGAGGCCCTTACCTCATGCTTTACTGAGAAAATGAATATTGTTCACTTAATGCACTAGTGGTAAAAATGTGACTTGGATTCTGGAAAGCAATTAAGAGTTAAACACAAAATGTCACTACCTCATGTGTATTCTGTGACTCAGCAATAGCACTACTGGTATATAGCCCAAAGAGCTTGTGGGAGTAGTGAGAAGGATCAGGTATGAGAAATTTTAATAGAGTATGATATTACTCCTTATCATAACCTCCTTCAGTGGGAACACAGAGTGGAAGGACTCCTAGGTAGAAAAACATTAATAACAGTACTTTTTGTTAAAGAAGAAAACAGGAAAGAAAGTGGTGCCTCTCGATTAGGAAAATGGCCATATAAATTATGGTTTGTGAGTGTGACGGTATACCATGGATTAAGAACAACCTGGGGAGATGCAGAGTAGAGTGAGATAGAACCAAGAGAACAATTTAGTTTGTTGACCACAATAATATAAAGGAAAACAATATTGAAAGACTTCAGAACTCTTATCAAAACAGTGATCGATCTTGATTTCAGATGAATGAGGATAAATCATATCTTCTACCTCTTGACAGAGAAATTTTGGACTAGACCAAGGGTAACTAAAATACAATCTGAGGGCCAAATCTTGTATTTCGTGTGCTTTTGTATGATGGTGAGCTAAGAATGGTTTTTATATTTCTAAATAAAGTTTTATTGTATTTTAAAATGTAAAAACAATTCTTAGCTCTGTCCTAAAGGAGGTGATGGGTTAGATTTGGCCTATAGGCTGTGGTTTTCTGACCTCTGGACTATGTAGAATGAGATCAACATTTTCAGAGAATAGTTAATGTTTTGCCTGACTATACTGACTTTATTTTCTTTTTTTATGGGTGGCAGGGAAAGGGAGCTAATGGCAGATAGTGGTAGCTAGGTGGTACAGTGTATTTTCTCCATGTTCAGGGTGCTGACCTTTCCCCTGAACTAATGAATGTAATTAAAAAGAAGATTGTTGAACCCTTTTTGAGCAGTCTTTCCTTTAAAAGTAGATCAAAGAACCTATGCTAGTAGGCTGAACTGGGTGTGCTAGGGTGCTTGCTAATACACTAGGTCATTCCCTTTCTCCCAGTCTTTAATTTCTGTTAAAAAATTCATATGTGTTCTCTCAAGTTATCATTCCTATATTCTGTGTAGAGTTGAAATGGCTTAACTGTTGGGTTGAAGTCAGAGGGGGAGGAAAGTGAAGTCAGAGCAGGGGTGAGCTGGGAAAGTATTGAGGAGTAGAGGAATTGGAGGTGTCAATGACAGTAGAAAAATAAGTTTAGGAGTGGTGAAACATGGGAAAAGGGAGAATAATAGGAGTTTGTGTTCAGATAAGGGAATGCCAAAGTTTCCAATTAAGGAAGTGGCACATTTATGAGTAAGGGCAAGACTTATTATGTGATCATCACTATGTATGACTGAGATGCAGTGAAGGAGTAGGTCCTGGGATTTAAGGAGGCTGAAGAATTGGGAGTTTAAGGAGTTTGAAGGACCTAGTATAAGGGCAGGAATTAGGGAGAAGAGGACGATGGTAAGCCAGGATGAGGTTAACGAGAGTCAAGGTTGTAAACCTAGATGTCTGAAAAAAATAACAGTTCTTCAACAGAAATAGGGACATTTGGTAAAGGGTGGGGGGCAGGGTGAGTTTTTGGATAAAGATAATGAGTTCTATTTTGGATACATTAAATATGTGAGATATCCAGTTTCAAATGTCTCTCAGGCAACCTGACAGGTCAGGAGACAGACTGGAAATGGATATATAGATCTGAGACTCACATGCATAGAGATGATAATTAAACCCATAGGAACTGATGAGGTTGCCAACAGAGAGATTGGGAAGCGAAAACAGAAAAAGACCCAGGGCCATACTTTGGGGTGTGCCTTGAGTTAGCAGGAATTACATATACATCTAAATCTATATCTTATCTATCTTTATCTGTCTGTCTATCTATATCTATGTATAAAGAGTCAGCAAAGAAAACAGAGGGCAAGTCAGATCAGTTAAGAGGAACACCAACAGAGAGCAGTGTCACAAAACTCTAGAGAAAATAGTGTTCCAATTGTGTCAAATGCTTCAGAGGTCCTGTGAGAAGAGGAATAAGAAAACACTTTCAGCTCAGGCAATTACAAAATCATTGGAAACTCTTTCAGTAACTTCTTCAACTCCCATGGACTTAATTATCATCTCCAGATGACTTCCAGATCCATCCCTAGCCTCCCACTCAAGCCTTAGTCCCACATCACAAATTCTCTATTAGATGTTTCAAACTAGATGCATAATTTTAGGATTGACATGTCCAAAGTTGACTTCATTATAAAAATGTCACCATTCTTCTAGTCTTCTAGGTTTGTAACCTCAACATTACTCTGGATTCCTCATTCTTCCTCACCTCCAATATCTATTCAGTTGCCAAATATTGTCATTTCTAACTTCAACAACATCTCTTTGTTAACCCTGAAAATATCAAAGTTCACAGAGGCTATACACCAACTATCAACTCTGAAAAATAAAATCAAATCAACCAAAGTGCCACAGAGATTATTACACCAACTGTCGACTTTGACCAAAGAGCATGGGGGTCCTGCTGTCTCAAACCTGACCCCTTCATTCACACAGCTACCTCCTCAGTTAAGGGCCTTCTCACTTCTCACCTACATTATTGCAACAGCCTCCTAACTGGTCTCCCTGTCTCAAGTCTCTCCCTATTCTAGTTCTACATATTGCTGCCAAAATAATTTTCCTTAACACACTATTGATTATGTGACTCTCCTACTCAAACACCTATAATGGCTATTTCTAGGATAATATATGAACTCTTTTGTTTAGCTTTTAAAGCCTTATCATACCCTAATCTATTTTTTCTGCCTAATTGAATATTACTTTCGATCCTATACTCTGTATTCTAGCCAAATTAGCATCCGTTCTGATCTTCACACAAATACGGCATCTCTCATTTGTGTCATGCCTTTGCACTAGCCCTCCCATCTGCCTAGAATTTTTTTCTTCATTTGTTGTTGTTATTGTTGTTTGTCCTTCATTCTCAAAGAGGACCCTGATGTCAGGGAGGTGATGCCATGATATACAAGAGAATTGGATTTAAGTGAAGGAGGGTTGTGAAAAGTCACTAACCTCAAACTTTCTCTTCTGGAGTCGTCTGGGCCCAGTGGCAAGATATAGATCAGGATGACTGGAGGTGGCCCTGGATGCTTATTGGAGATACCGCTCAAGCACTGTCTTCTGTATTTAGCCTTTCTTGATCCTCCCTTACCCACCCAAACCTTATATTTAATTATTTTCTATACATTTATTTTTATTCATTTTATATTAGTGCTACACACCACACACACACACACACACACACACACACACACACACACACACACACACACACACACACACTCTCACAGTGTTCCTTTTCCGTGATTTCATTGTGGGAATTCGTGATTCGTACAGGGATTGGTTTGATGATTTCTTAAGGTCCTTTCCAACTCTTAAGATTTTGCCTTCTTTGGTAGCCACACTAGCCCATATGTGAAAGAAAGAATAATATATTAAACTTATGTGCTTTCTACTTTCTAGGCTACTATTACTCAGACACAGGAATGGTTTACAATGGCAAAACAAAGCCAGCACACAGTGACAACTTTCTCATCACCTACTTGTTTGACCAGCCCTAGGATTCAAGAGAAAGCCTTTGAAGGTAAGCAGAAGTGGCAGATTTCAAAACAAAGAAAAGAGTGAAGTTTGAGCTGTTCTTTAATCTGAACTATTGTTCTATTGTTACAGTATGACATTTTGTGATTTTGTTGGGAGAGGTTTTTTTTTTCTCTAAATCATTATAACATATGCTTTTTTTTTTGTTTTTTGCTTTTTGGAGGGGGCAGGGCAGGGCAACTAGGGTTGAGTGACTTGCCCAAGGTCACATGGTTAGTAAGTGTTAAGTGTCTGAGACTGCATTTGAACTCAGGTCCTCCTGACTCCAGGGCTGGTGCTCTATTCACTGCCTTGCCACCCCATAACATATTTCTTTATCTTCTAAATCAACCAGTCTCTACTCTTAAGGTGAGACTTTTAGGAGGCTCGACAAATATCCACTGGGGAAAGCTTCTAGAACAAGGGATCACTAATCTTGGACCCATGAACTTTTTTTTTTTCATAAAATACTATTTCAATATAATTTTTATGCATTAAAAAACATTCTGAGAAGAGTTCCATAGGCTTCATTAGACTGCCAAAGGGGGATCCATGATGCAAAAAAGATTAAGAACCTTGCTCTTAAGGGAAAAACAACTGTCATGGAGAGAAAAGTGCAGTATTGTTAAGGTGTACATCCAGAAATAGGAATACAGGTAGAGCTCAGCCATTGACCATACCGTTTTTATCTGAATTCCCCTGAAGAAATGTAGTCTGTACCCACAGTTGTCCAGCACTGTTTATTCCCTTTTGGATTCTTTGCCCTACAACTCTTACACCTAGTTTAAAGGAAAACTGGTTCTTCTAGTTTATGAGATACATGATTTTATGAATTCAGTCTGCCAGCTCCTGTGATTCTTGGATAAACAAGGTTTCTCTATTATTTAACCCCAAGAATTTAGAAATATGAAGGGATGGTGGGCATGGAAACTAGTCACTGACACTCAGGGACAGTTTTCTATCTATCATCTATCTATGATATCTATGAAACTGGGGTTTCCATGTAGTAAACACCTAATAATTGTTTATTAAAAGGGTGAAAGGGAAGCAGAAGTATCAATGTTCCTCCTTACTATAATCTTCTTCAATGCTATAATTTTAAGTTTGTCTTTGGTTTAAGTAGTTTAGTGATGGTAATAATAGCACTTGAGTAAACATTTTCCTCCTATGTTAAGCTGAGGAAGCTATACCTCCCATGGGTTTATAAAACAGCATTCTCCTAACATGGGGTGAACTCTCAAGCATTTTCAGTAAAAATAAAAATTAAATGTTTCCAGTTCATTTTGACTAAAATGTGTTGAATGATAAGTGGAATTGGGCAGGACATGCATGATTCTTTACCTTATTTGGGTATTTCTGAAACCATTTGAATATATTGCGTGGAATACAATAAGTAATATATCTTTTACTGCTTTGGAAGAGGAAGGAAGGAGAGATAGGAGGATGATTCTAGTCACAAACACAGGATTATTTACTTTGAAAGAATTTGGGGGAAAATGACATACTTTTATATATTTATAAGAGGGGGCCATTCATGAAGTGAGAATGAGGGATAATTAATGGAGAGCTTGTTTGCTATATTGGTATTCATGGTGTCCATTAATCTAAAAGAAGGTCTTTTACATTCTGATGGGACTCCTAGCAAAGGCTTTATTGGAAGATGTGGACAAGAACTATTGCATAAAATGTAAATGCTTAGGTTGTAATTGGCATTCTTGGAAAAAGAACCCATGTTGCTGAACTCACAGATCTATTGACCTATGTAGAGAGTTTGTAGACAGGTCATGTGTTATTTAAAAAGTTTTAACTTTAATAACTTAGGTTATAAAGGTTATTTTAAAAATCTCATTTTTCTGGTAAAGGTGGTTAAATTTTCTTCCCTTAGCTTGTCATAGGAAAGGCCACTTGTGCCAGCCTCCTCATTTTACAGACGAACAAATTGATGCCCAGAGAGGTTAAGTTACTTGCCCAATATTACATAAGAAGTAAGTAATTAAAAAAAGATTTTGAACCCATTTTATCTACCTCTAGAACCAATGCTTTCCCCATTATACCACACTGCCCTTCAAATTATGAAATGGTCATATGTGGACTTAAATTCTGACATCCATTGGACACAATTTACTTTGTTTTCTGTTTGAGCTACTTTTCATTTGTCATAGGATATGACAGGGGTTAAAAGGGCATATTAAGTTTAGTTCTATGAAATAGTTGTCATAAACATTAATGTGGTATATTAATATTTTAATATATTGTTTCTGTCATGTCTACAACAACCCAAGCTACATAAGTCTAAAGTTCTTGAGGAATTATATGAAAACCTCTCCATATTATGTATGTAATACAATAGTTTAACCTAATAGTCTTTTTAATGATTAATGATTTAATCCAAAAGGTGATGACATTTTTTATGAACCTGTGAAGAAAGATTCAAGTGCTACTCCTGGATCATCATTAGAAGTTTTGGATCAAGAAGGATCTATATGTATTAGAGACACTCCTTCTCATGCTCTTTTGAGAATGTATTTAGAAAGAAAACAAGAGACCATTAAGGATTTGAAAATATTTTTCCCAACACTTGAAAGCTTTGTAACTGCTTATATAGACTTTGTTATTAAATCAGCAATGGCAAAACTTAGTCAAAAGCCATTTATACACAGTGAAGATGTCATAAACTTCAATAATGTTGCACAAGTGTTGATTCAAGAGAAGAAGGAGGAAGTTGAAAAGAAAATGTCAGATTTTTCTGCTGAAATCAAACAGAAAGATTTTGATGAGAACTTAGAGCTAGTGAGTTTATGTTCAAGAACTGAAAGCATTGGATCAGAGACCAGAGCTGATTGGTGTATTTCCCATAAGACATATGACATTGGCACCAGGAAAGAGTTTGAAAGATTTAAGAAGTTTATAAAAGGGACACTAGGGGAGAGATATCGGTGTCTCTGGATGGATATTGAAAGATTGAAAGTTCTTAGGGATGCTGGAAGACGTCAGAGGTATTTTTCCTTTTATTAAATTATTATTTTTAGATAAAAATGTGCATTTGGGTTGTTTTACCACTAATTCAATAAATCTTTTTGACTCTAAAATAATTGGTGCTCTGGGAGGAAATTATTATTATTAAAAATTGACATTTATGATTATTATTAATATTAGCTATCTTTCAGCTTCTGATTTTCATAGTCAACAGATAACAAAAAATAATTCACTGAATTTGTAAAATATTTTCCCATGAGAGCTCAAAATACTTTCACATTTGTTATTTTTATCCTTATAATATGCCTGTGGCCAAGGTTTTGCTTTCTTTCTTTTATAAGTGAGGAAACACCCTCAGAGAGGCAAATGTCTTGTCCAAGATGACAATCATTGTTTTGGCCAACACGAGAACTCTTCTCTCTAATCGTCTTTACAGTAGTCTTGAGGAGACTATCATCCACACTATGATGTAGATATTTTTCATGTGCTGTTAAAGATTACCATGGTAACTGGGAATAAAAGCTATGATGTCTCAACAAGTCCCTGTATGTCTCTCTGGTCCTTGTAGTGGTCCCTTGAAAATCTTGGTCTAGTTTTAAATGGACTTAAAGTCTTTCATGTGCTAGTTCTATGGTTATGAGCTAATGATATGAAACATCTTGCTAGATTGCGTCTGATTGAGGGAGCTCTAGTCTTAACCAGATTTCTAATAACTCCCTTTGGAGTGGGATGATTCATTAGACTGTAATTCCTATTGAAATAGGAATTTCAAATATGCCGGAGCACGTTTACATTTACTATGCTCTTCCACTGATTTCTTTTTTGTATACAGGTTACAGAGCTAATTTTTACACAGAATTAACAATGATATAACAATGGCTCCAAAGTGCTTACTTGTGGATCATGAAAAATCACTACTCTAGGCCTCTAAGCATTTCTAACATGGAAGGGACATTTCTAGAAGTACCCTTTATAGTTCTTTTCCTCTTAATTGTTCAGGAATTTAATTGTCAGAACTTTCTCCAATATCATTATATTAAGGTTTCCAAGAATTTTTTTAAAAGTTCTTACAAAAGATTGGGACTCCTGAAATAAAATTTTGATTTTAATATGATTTCTAAATTTTTGGAGGTTTGGAAATTATTGATTTTTCACTAATCTTGATGGTAATTGTATATTCTGTGCATTTCCTTTTATTCTAGACACCTTGAGAAGATGAGAAAATGCTTTCTAGTGAGTAGTGGGGAATGTTATCTCACTCCAGAAGTCTTATTAAAGCTTAATCTAATAGATGGATCTTATTGGAATGAACCACATCTGAGATGCATTCAGGCTGAAGTTATGAAACCCTTACTCCAGTATTGGTAGGGAGAACTGAAGCTTGAATTATAAAGTTATTTAATTTCTCTTTTTTAGACTGTGTAAGAAAATTGCGTTTAACAGACATAGGAATTATAGAAATTTGAAATGGTAAAATCTTATTGCATCATTGAGACTTTTTCCTGAATAACAGTCATATTTTTCCCCAAAGCCTCTAATTTTAAAAACTTTTAAAAAGTTATAAAAGAGCAGCTTACTTAGATACCTGGGGTTTTTACCATACTTGAGACCATAGAGTAGACCAGAAACCATACAGCATCCTTCCTAACTCAGTGACTACTACCTCTTTGAATCTGACCTATTTACTCTTTCTAGCCCTTCAATTACTGTGGCCCTAATATATCTTCCTGCCCATCCTATTCTAAAACATCCTTTCAATTGTCCTACCTTCTTACAAACCAAGTCAGAAACACTCAGACTTTCTCTTCTCCCATCTTCCACATAACTGCTGACATGGATTTCCTTAAGTGCAGATGTGATCATGTCACTTTTCCTGTTCAAATAGGATAAGATAGAAATTTTTGTTTCACTTTTAAATCCATTTACAACTTGGCTCTCACCTATCTTTCTAGCGTCATTATACCTTACTTCCTTTTAATCACGCTATGGTCCAGCCACTATGGCTTCTTTCTATTCATTCCTCTATCTCTTCCTCCTTTCTACCTATTCCTATCTATTACCCCACCTCCCATTTCTTTTTCTTTAACTGTTACATACTCCTCCTTCACAAGTCTTCACTTCCTTCAAGAAAACAATTCAAACACTAACTTCTACATCTTTTACAGGGGTTTTTATAAATCCTTTAACCTGCTAATGCTCTACCCCATTAACTACCTTGAATTTTGTATATTTTCTGTTTAGAATCATTCTGTGCATATCTATATGTTATCTCCATAGATAGAATATAAATTCCTTGAGAAAAGACTTTACATTTTTTTGGTGTCCCCATTTTCTAGAACTTAATAAGGGCTTTTTTGATTGATTGGAAAGAGAAACTTTAGGAGGAGGTATCTATTATAGGACTATTGTACAGAGATGTGACAGGGTTTAAAGTACTTTCATATAGGGGTTAGACTTGTTCTCCCAGAGTCCAGGGGGCAAAACTAGCAGTAGGGGGTGAAAGCCCCAGAAAGGCTAATTTAGTCTTGATTTAAGGAAAAATTTCCAAAGAATTAAAACTATCGCAAATATATGGGCTGCTTTAGGAGTCATTGGGCTCCCTATCACCTGAAAATTTTAAGGAAAGACTAGGTAACCCCCTTGCTCTCTATACAAGGAATATTCTTGTTCAGGCTTGTATTGGACTGTGTGGCCTCTGAGGTATCTCTCAAGTCTTCGATTCTGTGAATTCATCAAATACCATAGGGAACAATGTGAATAGAGACTGGGATAGGAAAGCATGAGACAGTAGTATAAGGTCAGGTTGGATTTATAGTGTGATAGCAGGTTGTAGAGCAGTTTAAATGCCAAGCTAAAGAGTTTGAACTCTTTATGTGAATTGTTTGCTAACTCATCTTTCACATACGTTTACACACTCTATGATTTGACATACAAATATTGGGTAAACATGCATCATTACCTTTCTGGATTAGTGACAAAGGATCCAAAATAATTGGCTTCTGCTGTTTTGTAATAGGATGTTGACAACTCTAAACTAGTAGAGATATTCAGATTGCTGATTCTTCCTAGTTCCATCATCCTACTTTGCTTTCAAGTTCTAGAACTGTAATTGAACCATAAGCAGTAATGCTATTGCTATTGGAAAAAGGTGTATAACTCTACTCTACGGCTGTATTCATCATTTGTAATTTTCCAAACTAAAATACTTCTCCCTGGCTACCACTCTCCTATCTGTCTTATCTCCCCCTGTTAGAATGTAAGTTCCTTGAGGGCAGGAACTATTTTCAATTTTGTATTTGTATCCCCGGTGCCTCTTGGCACATAGCACTTAATAAATGCTTTTTCATTTATTTATTAATTTCAGTCAGTCAGCCAGCCAGTAAACATTTATTAAGCACCTACTATGTGCCAGGCACTGTGCTGAGGATGCCAAGAAAGGCAAAGGAAAGTCTCTGTTCTCAAAGAGCTCACAATCTAATAGGGGAAGACCACACATAAAAAGAAGCTAAAAAGGTGGGTTACCCTGATGGGTGGGGCATTATGAAGTCCTGCAGGTGGGTGGGAAATTCTGAGATGACTGCCCTGAGTCTTTCCTTAACTGGAGGATCTGGGAATAGCTCTCCAACGTCCACCCTCTGTCCACTCCAATAAGACAGAGGGATGCGTACTTTCCTCCCCCCACTCCCCCCCATCCCCGTCCCACAACCAGAGGCAAATGGTACTATGGAGGTTTGTTTTCAAAATTGATGTGTTCTTGAAGAAAGATGAGTTTCTAGAGAAACAATGAAGTCTCAGAGAGCAGCCAGGGGAGACGTTATCATTTATTTATTTATGTAGTAAAGGCAGATTTGTCTTATACTAAATTCTACTCTATTGGTGAGATTCTATTATTTTCTATTCACCTTATTTATGATGATGAGCAGTAAGAAAAAGGTGGGAATGGCTAGAAATGGCTCACAGATTCTCAAGGCTGAAAAAAACCTGAGAAATCATCACATCTACCCCCTCCTTCATTTTAAAGACAAACTAAGGACTGCATAGATAAAATGACTTGCCCAAGACCATTCAGGTGATAAGTGACAGTGCTGGGATTTGAACTCAGGACCTCTGACTCCAAATCCTTTGCTTTTTTCACTGTAGCATGTTACATCATAGAAAATAAGGGGTATGGTATGATTCTGGTAGTTGGGGCCATATTGGTACATTGTAAATTTTTTAGACTTTTGAAAATGTTTTTGTAACCAAAGATATGAGGAGACTTTTTATCAAGACCTTCTTAAAGTTGTATTTCTCCCAACAGGGGACCTAGATTCTGTGTGACCCATAAACATGAAATTAAAAATGCCAGTGCTGAGCTGAAATTCTGGCATTCCCGCCAAAAACAACCAAGGAAAGATATTGATCCTTTCCCACAAATGGTGACTCTTTTACCACTAAGACCTAAATCTTGCATGCCACGGATTCCTACATTAAAGGTAGGTTGCACTGTTGAGCTCATTATTGTGAAGTTTGTGATAAATATCCATGTTTGGTTTATATGTATGTCTTCATCAAGTTTAATCATAAACCATTATTTAATAATGTATATCTTGAAATAATTCAGAAACAATAAAATGAAATGCAGTGCCACATTTTAAAATGAAATCTTTCTTTTTTGTGTTTATAATTATTTGTGAATATAAAATTAGGCATATATCTCTTCCTTAGTTTCAAGGATGGTTGGAACCTTGCTTCCAGTGTCAGTCCTTTTCTGCCTTGAATTTTGTCCTGTCTACCTGTAGTAGCAAGCACCCTAGCATACCCATGATGGCTGCTAACACAGGTTCTTCAATCTGCTTTTCTAAAGGAAAACAACTCAAAAAGGGTTAACAATCTTACTTTAATAAAACATATTTCATTTACCTAGTTCAGGGGGGAAAGTCAGCACCCTGAACTTCAGAGAATACAAACAGAAGTTACAAGCAGACAAAAAATACAGATGGTGAATCAGACCAGCAGACAGGTCTCTTATTACACACATAACTAGTTAGTTACCAAAGAGAGAAGCATCAACATCTGGGTTTTCAAAGCGGGGTGGGAGGGGGCTCAATGGCTGCCCAGAATCTCATTTGGCCAAATCACACACTTCCCAAAGTGAGCCCCAAAGCAAAACCTCACATCAGGGTATATATAGCCTTCTCCAGGGTCAGAGAATGTCACAACCCTCATGACCCATTGCCTAATAACAAAGTAACAAGGTGTGGGTGTTCCTGAATAACAAGCCTCCCACCACAAGCTCCCACCATATGTGACCACATTCAGCCTATTAAGGGGCAGAGTATATTTTCAAATAAGGGAAGGTCCTCAGATTCACTGAAGCCTATCAAAGGGCATGGAAGATCTTTAAATTCCCATTCCCGTTACACTACCATGCCTTACTTTTTTGATTAAATGTAGGTACTTGCTTCAGCCCTGCTCTGTAGGCATTGCCTTTCCCTGACCTGGACAACTCTGCACATCCTAACTCTTTCTCCTTTTTCTGTTACAGTTACCTGACACCTTGGGACAACTCTTACCTTCTGGCTAACCCTCCATAGAAACAATGGGGAACTCATTCCTCAATGATTAATATGCCCCTATCCTTTCATTCCTTCCCCAGTCCTGTGATTCTGAATACTTAGGTGCCATTGTTCAAACCCCATTCTTGGCCTCCCACTGATCATTCCCTTGTTCTTATCTCCTCAACCCAATTTCAGGTCTATCTCTTTTGCCTTTTGTAATATTATATTCCAAATTCTCCTATGGTTTTTAGTACAAGCTTCCAGATCATGTGTAATCCCGAATGTGTGGTTCTTTGGTATTTGAACTGCTTCTCTCTGGATTTTAGCTATGACTTTTCCTTTTGGTGGTTCCTTTCAGGGAGATGATTAGTGGATTCCTTCTATTTTCACTTTTCCCTCTGGTTCTAATAGAACTAGGCAGTTTTTGTTTATGGTATATGTATTTCATTAAAAAATACAGTGTTCAGTTACAGTTTTTCAAGTCATGATTTTTAAGTAGCATAGTCATTCTTAAATTCTTTTTCCTTGACCTGTTTTCCATGTTAATTGTTTTTTATATCAGATACCTTATATTGTCTTCTATTTTTTCAGTTGTTTTGTTTTAATATTTCTTGCTGTCTCATATAGTCATTGATTTCTGTTTCTTTGTCTTTTTCCCCAGTTATCAATATCTCCTTTACTTGGATAAGGTTTACCATTTTTCTTCTAAGCTCTTTATTCTTCTTAAAATTCTTCCAGAGCTTTTATTTAATTTTTTATTTCTTTGACTTTTCTCATGAAAAAAATCTATTTTTCCTTTGAATCTTTGTCTGCAACTGTTATAATTACTCATGTCTTGGGGGGTATCTTTAGAAGCATAATTTTTATGCTGCTTAGTGTTTTCTTTTATTTACTCATCTCTCTTGTTTTAGTTTCTGATTTTTCGCCCTCAGGACCAGGTTCTGACCCTTCTGTGCTTTGGAGCTTTTGGGTAGAGTGGTAGCTTTAGCTTAGTCTTTCTACGAGTGCAGTTCTCTTTTTGGATTAAGCCTTCCTTCCTATAACTTTGAAGTTCAAAGCACTGGATCTATATGGGTCCTCTAGGGCATCACAGAACAGAGTGCTAGAGAGCTTAGAACCCCTGGATCTTGTGTGTCCTGGTCTGATATTTTCTGCCTGGTGCTATTCTTTCTCAAGGGTGCCTTTCACTCTTGGTATCTCTAGAGCCTTACTGGTTACACTTTTCTGTGGTCTCTCTTTAGTATCACTGGAAGATTGGGTTTGTTCACCTGTGCTGGCTTTGTTGAAGACCATCTTACCCAGGGGAATCTGTGGCCTCCATGCCACTTGTGGTCATCTAGGTTTTCAAGTGTGGCCCTTTGACTGAATCCAAACTTCACAGAACACCACCCCTGGCCTAATTATCCTCAGACTTCTAGCGGTCTTTCTTCTTTTTAGTGTTATTTCTTTCTCCTCGATAAGCACTTCAGAGCCTGTGATATTAGGATCCAAACATAGTCAATCCATTTTCTTTGATAGTGAAAAGCTTTTGAAATGGTTTTTGCAAATCTTTTCCATTCTCAGTTTTTTTGTTTTCCTTCCAGTGTCATCAATAAAAGTCCTTGTGATAACTTTGCTTAGTTAGATATCTTGTGAAGGTTTCTTTAAGCAAGTTTTATCTTCTATTGCTCCTCTCTGTTTTATGAGATATTATTTTTGGTTATCATCCATCATCCTTCTTCTTAAGATTTAGAAACTCAGTTTATACCCTAACCTTTGTTAACCATTGCTCTCCATTTAAATAAGTCTTATGCTTGTTGACTAAGGTGCTTCTTGGGTTCTTTTGGTTTCCTTGTTAAGGAAACATTTGCATTTCTTTAACTTCTGAATAAACCAATAGTTGGTGTTGATGTCATTTCTGTTAACCATGTTCCATTTTTGATCTTCAACAACTTGTTTAATTAATCCAGGACTGAATCTTTTTTTAATTGTAAACTATATCTTTTTTGTCATTATTGTTGTTATTGTTTCTTCTTGTTTTTTGTTTGTTTGTTTTTTTCTATTTCTGATTAGTGAGCCTAGCGTCAGGGAGACCTGAGTTTGCAACTGGTTTCAGATATTTACTAGCTGTGTGACCCTTGAAATCTGCATTACTTAACCTCTGTTTGCCTCAATTTCATCATCTGCAAGATAGTTATATAGAACCTTCCTCCCAAAGTTATTATGAGATAATGAGATAATATTTATAAAGTTCTTTGTAAACCTTAAATCTCTTCATAAATGATATTATTATTACTGTTGTAATTGTTTTTATTATAGAGTTAAGTGAGTTGCCCATTTATATTTTCAGGTATGAATCAAAACTTCATATCTCAACTTCTAAATCTACTTCACCATTAACTAAGGGTTACATTTTTTTTTCATTTTAGATTATCTAGAAAATCTAGTTATGTGAGACAGATCATTTTCTAAAAGTACTAGATGACTAAGGCATTACTGTACTAGACACAAACAACCTTTTATTCCATAGTCATAAAATAACATTTATGTTACTTAGTGACTGTGATGATCATGGTTGTTAAAACTTTTGTAGTCTTTGATCCTCCAGGAGGTTAAACTAAAATATCCTCAAATAATTATTCTCTTTTTACAGTTTTAAAATCTAGAAACACTTGTTAAGCATGCCTATTATGTGGTGCATCATATTGTATATAAAACATACAGCAGATAGGGCAGCTAGGTGGCACAGTGAATAGAGAACCAGTCCTGGAGTCAGGAGGACCTGAGTTCAAATATGGCCTCAGACACTTAACACTTACTAGCTGCATGACCTTGGGCAAGTCACTTAACTTGCCCTGCCTTCCCCCCTCCAAAAAGCAAAAAAAAGACCTCAAAACCCAAAAAACAAACATACAGCAGATGTGTTTTTGTTCTTTAGCTGCTTACATTATAAGAAGAATTATCCAAAGAGAGAAAAAATAATCTTTCAATGGCCTGAAAAACGTTCAGGTTTTCTTTTCTGGTCCAAGAGTCTAAGGCAACTTTTTCTTAACTTGCATGCTCTAAGAGAAGAAGAGTATTCTCTGTAATGTTGAATATTTTGGAAGGAAGGATGTACATACAGCTCACACTTTGGCCTTCCTCTACTCCAGCCCCACTACTGAGGGGCTTCTGTGGATTAGCTCTCCAGTAGGTATGGACAGAGAAAAGCCTTTAACCATGTTGATGCAAGGATGTGAAGTAGGGAATGATATGTGGGTCCTCTAATATAAATCTGAGAATTAGGGTTCAAAGCAGAGATATTTTCTTCTTTCACTTTTTCTTCTTTCTATATATTCTTTCACATCATCCATTGTCCTGTCACTTTTTAGAAGGAGGATTTCATCCAACCATGGCCTTTGAAATTTGCGAGGAAATCTGCCAAGAAATCTGAAAGAGCAGCCTCAGCAACTAAAACATCATCTGTGAAGACCGAGGCTCCTAATGAAACACTGGAGCAGGATCTCACTGGGAAGAGGTGAGTGCCATTACAAAGGAAGTCTACCACCCAGGCTCTACTGGAATGGAAATAGGTGTGTTTCCATTATCCACAAATTACATTTGTTTGAAGGATTTTCATTTTCAATAGAAACTGAGAATTGAGTGGAGTTTGATGTGCTTTCTTGTGTTTCAGGAGTAAATATTCCTACTTGTTACTTCTGTATGTGAGTGTATACTCCTGAGGGTAGGTCCAGAGATCACTAATGTCAAACGGAGAGTCCTTTTGAATTCTAGAGTACTATGTCTTACTAAAGTCCCTAAGAACTCTCAGAGAATCTTGCTCTTAATAAGGCAGCAAATAGTAATGACATTGTTTTGTTTTATTTCCTGTTATCTGACTTTTTCTTAACTTTGCCCTTTGCCTATTCTTCACCATCACCGAATCTTATTTCTGAGAATTGTTATTTTCAGCTAAGTTCAACAAGTAATTATGAAATGCCCACTGCATGTAAAGTACTATGTTTAAGTGTTAAGGATCAAAGACCAAAAAAGGGGCCTGATTTAAAGGAGCTTACTTTCTAGTTGTGTGAATGCATGAAGGCAGGAGATAGAACATTGAGTTTGGGGAATGGTTAGTAGTTCGGTTTTGTTTCTCCCTAGCAGAATATAAGTGCCTGGAAGGAAGAGATTTTGGTTTTGGGTTTTGTTTCCCCAATATATGGCATAAAGCAGGCAAGTAATAAGTGCTTATTGATTTTAATTTAATTGAGTTTAGAGTAAACATTTAGATGAGTGTGTGAAAGAGAGTAGCATAAATAATATTGAAAAGATAGGTGGCAGATAAGTAGTGTCTATTTTATGCTAGTGGCAATATAGAAGTCACTGAATACATTTGAATAGTGAAATGATATGGTAAGAACTGGGCCTTAAGAAAATTTTTTTGATGATTGTGCAGAGGATGCATTGGAGACAAGAAAAACTAGAAGCAGGGAAAACATTTAGGAGGTTTTACCTCAGACCAGGCAAAACATTATCATGGCCTATATTAAGGTGATAGATGTGGAGGGAAGGGGACAGATGTGAGAGATGCTATTGAGGTAGAGCTGACAATATCCTTACAACTGATTGGAATTGGGGGGTGAGGGGAGAGGGAGAAGGAAGAGTCAAGGCTATGAACCTGGGCGAAATGTCCAATAGGCAATGGGTGATAATGGACCAGGAGATCAAGATTTAAGCCTCTGGCTTTGTAGATCTGTGAGTCATCTGCAGAAAGAAGGCCCAGGCTGGAGCCTTGAGACACACCTACGGTTAAGGAGTAAAAGACATGATGAAGCAACAAAAGAGACTGAGTAGGTAGATAGGTAGGAAAAAGAACCAGAAACAAGTAGTGTCCTAAAAATACAGAAAAGAAAGAGTATCCAGGAGGATAAGGGAGATGCTCTAGAAACAACAAGAAGGATGAAGCCTGGGTAAAGACCATCAGATTTAGCAATTAAATGATCATCGCTAACTTTCGAGAGAGACGTTTCACTTCAGAGACTAGATAAGCCAGAGGTCATATTGCAAAGGACTGAGAATCAAGTGAAAAGAGAGGGAATGGCAGGAAGTAGTGGAGACAGATTTTTTCTAGGAGTTTAGCTATAAAATAGAGAAGAGACATAGTTTGAGAGGATGGTAAGGACAAATGATTTTTTTTTTTAAAACATGGCCATGTTTGAAAGCAGTTGTTTGAAGGATCCAGTAAATGAAGAAGAAATTGAAGATTAGAGAGGGAGGAATAGGGTTTAACAGGGGGAGTATTCACTTTAGAGCACTGAGAAGTATATGGCATCAATGACCTTTGTAGAGGAGTTGTCTTTGGGGAGAAAGGGCCACCTCTTCATCAGTGACTGGAGTAAGGGTAGAGATGCTGTAAGATAATGTCAAGAGGTTGGGAAATGAAGAAAAGGGAAGAGGAGACATATTTTATGGCAAAGTTTCAAGGCCTTCCACTGCGAAGAGGTGAAGATGTGAGGAATTTAGAATAGAAAAGAAGATTTTGACTAGTCTCTAGGGAGTGGGATAGTGAAACATTTAAGGAGGCGTAAAACCATTGGATTGTTGCAGTGGAGTTCAAAGTTCTTGACAGGAAATAATGTGTAATCAGCCTGAAAAGATAGATTAGATCCAGGTTGCAAAGAGTTTTAAATGCTAAGTAAAGATTTGTATTTTATCCTAGAAAAAATAGTTACTAGAGATTCTTGAGTAGAGGAGTGTTGGCATGCTTGGCAAACCTGTGCTTTAGATCTATCAGTCTGGCAGCTGTGTGGAAGATGGATTAGAGCAGGGAGAGACTGTGGAGGCAGGGACACTAATTAGGAGACTGTTTATTGCAGTGGTTTAGACACATGATGGTGAGGGCCAGGACTAATATGGTAGTAGAGTGAATAGAGAGAAGGAGACAGATGTGATAGAGGATGTAGAGAAAGAAGAGAGGGCCTAGATCAGAATGCTGGGGGTGTTCCCAACCAGGGAGTAGAACATGGATGATGATCCTGAAGTGGAGATTAAGAAACATTTGGTCAGACAGGTAGGAAGCGAACCATGATGGATCAGTGTTGTGAAAACCCAGGGAGGAGAGAGTAGTCAGGAGGAGCAAGTTGTCAAACAGTACTGAATGCTTCAATAAGGTCAAGAAAGATTAAGATGTAAGAAAAGACCTTGGATTTAACAATTAAGGCATCATCAATGACCTTGGAAAAAATATTGGTGGACAGAGAAGCTAGATCACAAGGTATCAAATGGGAGCCAGAAAGATGCCCACCAGAAATTTCACTTATTTTAGTTTTTTGCCTTGGGCTGATACTGTATTGATAGTTTAAATGTCACACTTCCAAATCATAGACCAAGCAAATGAAAGAGAAAAGAATGAAACTCAAAGCTTATCAAATCCACCTACTAGAAATCAATGATTTCCCACGTTTATAGTCTTTGTGCTTGTTAATATGGATAATCTAGTAAATAGCCATAAAGGTAATTTTTTAATCAAATGCAGAGATTTTAAAAACAATTGACCTAACTGAAAATAACTTTTAAATTTTGAGTTATTTTGGGTAACAATCAAGGTTTGATATATCATTGATGGTGAAAATTAGTTTTATTGATGATTTTTTGTTTCATTTTGTTTTACATTATGGTCATTTCCAAATCTAATCTCCCCTCTCAGTATGGAACTTTCACTTTTAAAGAAAAAGAACCAAGAAAAACCTACTGATAGAGTAACTCCATTTGAATAACATATGCAATATCCTATACCCATAGGCCTCTCGCCCCACTTCTGCTGAGAGGAGTAAGAGCTGTTTTATTTTCTGTTCTCTAGGAGCAAGGTTGATTATTACAATTCCTCAGACTTATATTTTTTCCTACTACTGTAAAAATGAAATACTACTTTAATTTCCACTATACTATTATAAAAAAGACATTGTTAGGTAATAGATGTTATATAGCTTTACTTGGTGTCAGCAAGACTTGGATTCATATTCAACCTCAGATACTTACTAGGTGTGTGACTCCCTAATCTCTCTGATCTTCAGGAAATTCTCTGAGACTATAAATTATAAACAATTTGTAATATGAGTAAGTGGATGAAGTTCTTGTAGCAACAAAATTACCAATAGATTACATTATCAAAAACAATTCATCTTTTTTTTTCCTAAACAAGCTTCCCTCCCAGTTTCCTATTTTTCAATCATTAAATTATAAAACTTTAGGATTATTTTTTCAATTTTAATTTCATTTTAAATTAATTTTTTTTCTTCTTAATTTTTCTTTCACAAATTTTCTCAAAACCACCCCCTTTTTCCTTATTCTATTGTCATCAGCTTAGCTCAGGCCCTTATCATCTCACAACTGGACTATTACAAACAACTCCCAGCACTGATAGAAATTTGCAGTTATCTGTAATGTACAGTAATATAGATTGCTAGTAGGGTCACTGAGATTTTCTAGCAAGTTGCCCATAGTTATACAACTAATAGTATGTATCAAAGGTAGCACTAGAGCAGACTTCTTGACTCAGAGCCTGGCTTATCTACTTTGCCATGCTGCTTCTAAATTAAATACTATGATGGAAAGCAAAGCTAAAATGGTGGAATAGGAGGAAATGCAGCTGAATTTCCTCCCCCTTCTCCGCAATTTCTTCGCAAAATATCTAGAAAATGCACCAGATAGAGTCTTGATTGGGAAAGTTAAGAAACAATTACAATGCCATTTTTCTAGTCTAGCTGAGCATAGGGAGACAGAAAGAGATGTCTGTGGACACTAGAGATTGGATCTAGCCTCGTGGAGCATTCCCTGACATGATTACCCAAAGTGAAGACCAAGACTGTGCCTCAGGACTGACCCACTCATAAGGACCTGACCATGTACAGGATTCAAGTACCAATGCCCATAGGCAGTTCTGTCATCCACTACCCAGTTTCAGGACATAGATCCAGGGCAGACTAATGAGGTGACCTGGGCCTAAGGATGGTGTTGCAGAGTGGGAAGGGTGGGAACCTGACAGTGGGTATTAGGGGTTCACTCAGAAACAAACTGCAGTCTTATGACCAATAAGATGAGATTTAAACATGTTTTCATATCCTCATGACCTCTCAAAGCTCCCAAAATAGAAATAATATATCAGTGATAAAGCAATTTCCATTGTCCCCATAGTCTAGGACTCTTAACAAGCAAAGAATAGGAAAAACTTCATGAACCTTACTCATGCTGTTTTAGCACCTTCTCCTCCACCATCCACCATGCTCACTAGCCAGCCCAATCTATAGGCTTGTGAAAAAATGTCACACTACACCCTGACTCCCCTGACCTACTCCCCTCCCCCATCCCTTTTCCAGTGCCACAGGAATCCAAACTCCAAACTGCACTGAATGCTACAGGAGAGCAACAGCAGAGGTAGGGAAGGATCCCTTTCTAGTTTTGTGGAAGAGCTCAATCCCATACTCCCCCCCTTTTCTCTTAGTACCATGAAGATTCAGATTCTAAATGGCTGCTATAAGAGCAGCAGCATGGCAGTGCACTTTACCACTGGGCCAGAGAACTGATGAACAAAGGGGCAGGACACCATGTCTGTGGGAGTGGGGTGGCATTCCACTAAGCCTGAGAAAAAGAGCCTAGTATATGCCTGGGGCCAATTCTTAACCCCCCCCCCCAAGTCACTTAAGACAGAGACCTAGACTGGTAAATCATGAATTGCCCATTTTGGGAGGAGACTGAGACACTTTGAGATCCATCCACCAGGTAGATGATTAGAGCATGGCAGGGGGTGTGGAGGGGAAAGATCAGAAAGTGAGCAATAAGGGAAAATATGGAGGAAAAATAGATTGAAATTATCAAAGATTTCAGGAAGAAGAAAACTTGAAGACCTCAAGCATAAGCAGATAAACCAATAGGGAAGACATTAACATCAGAAAGAAATATGGTCTGCAGATCTAATAAAGGATGGGAAGTCTCATAAAAGAAATAAAGGAGAGGACAAATGATAGGGAATACAAATACACAGAAGTGAAGACCAGTCTGGGAGAAGCAAAAAGCAATAACATTAAAAGAAAGCATGCTGTGCCTTCGCACAAAACATGTTGATCTCAAAGACAGCATGCATAGAGATAACGTAAAGATCATAGGTCTCCCAGAAGAATATAAGTCAAAAAACCTAAATGTCATACTACAAGAGATATTACAAGAAAACTGCATAGAACATCTGAACACAGAAAATAAAGCTCCAGTCTAATAGAGCCATAAATCATCTCCAGGAGGAAAAAAATAACAACCCGAGGCTGTAAACTCCAAGACACATAGCATTTAAATTTAACAATTCTATTGAGAAAAAATAAATTCTGCAAGTGACCAGGAAGAGTCCTTCAAATACAAAGGAAAGGAAATTCAAATAATACAAGACTATTCTGCACCCACAAGAAAATGCAGGAGAGAAAGGAATGTGTTCTGAAAAACAGTGGTGCTTAACATGCAGCCCAAGGTGACCTACCCTGCAAATCAGAGAATGACCATGAATAAAAAAAGAACATCTATTAATAAAGAGGAATTTGAAGGATTCTTTGAAAGAAAACTAACCCTGAAGAGATCATTTGCTCCCCAAATACCCCAGACAACAGAAATTCGAGAGAGGTGAATGAATACAGCATCCAAAGACTGCAATGGCAATAGAGTAACACCAAAGAGAGGCTGTTAAGAGACTTCTTTCTAAATATACAAAAGGAGACAGGGATGAAGGTGAAAGTCAAATAGAGGTAATGGTAGCAAGAGGAGCCTGGAGATTTACAAACTGAACCACACAACACCCTACTTATAAGTTGTTTGTAGGACTAAATTGCAGAATGGGAGGGCATATGAAAAGGGAGGGGGAGAATCAAGAGAAGTGTGTGACGTGCACTGGTCAAGTCATAGGTTAGCAATGAGGGAAAAGTGACTGCTGTGGTCTCTCAGAAAGGAGAATCTACAGGGGAGTGAGTGAGGTAGCAGGGGGAGTGGAGGATTGGAAGGGAGGCAAATGAGGTATGTCTTGTTTTGGTGGTAGTGGGAGTGCTACTGATGAATGTTTCAATAAGTGAAGGAGAAATGTTCTGTGAGATGGGGGCCTTGCACTGGGTGTTTTCTGCAGGGAGTTGGTACTTAGATTATTTTGTTCAATAAAAGTCAATTCCTAAATGTTGGTCCTTAAAATAAATAAATGTTTGACTTCAAGCATCTGAAAAATTATGAAATTATGGCCTGGTACAGGACATCAAAAGCCATTCCTAAATAGATAAGTATCTATTTATGGTCAAAGTATATGAACAAACTATTCTCAAAAGGGGAATCACAGAATATTAACAATCACATGGCAGAGTGTTCCAAATCTCTAATGATAAGAGAAATGCAAATCAAAATAACCTTGAGGTTTCACATCACACTCTGTAAACTGCAAAGGGGTACACAATGCAAAGATGACAAAAGATTACAAAAGTCAAGGTTGTTGAAAGGTAATTACAATAATACATTGTTATTGAACTAGGAAATCATTGAAACCATTTTGGAAAGCAGTTTATTATACAAATAAAGTGACTAAAACATGCATACCCCTTGACCTACTGATTCCATTTTTAGACTTAGGCCCCAAGGAGGCCATTGATAAGAACAAAGCCCCCATGTACACTTACAAAAAGCAGCACTTTTTGTGAGAACAGATAATTGGGAACAAAGTTGATGCTTTAAGATTAGGGAATGGCCAAATTGTAGAACATGGTTATAATGTTATGTTACTGTGCTGTAAGAAATGACACATAAGATGAATACAGAGAAATATGGACATCTGCATGTATTGCAGCAGAGTGAAGTAAGCAGAGCCAAGAAAACTGTGAAATGATTACAACAATTTAAATGGAAAGAACAGCCACAAAATCAAAAGCGAATATTAAAAAAATATAAAGAATAAACATGTTTTGGAAGAGACACAAAAAGACATTCTTACTCCACTCCTTTGCAGAAGTTGGAGGTTCATAAGTGTTGTACATTTGTAGACATTTTTAGATTTTTTTAAATGTATTGATCAGCTATGCTTATTTTTCCTCTTTTTCTTTAAAAATTATTATTGTTCAGTTATATCCAACTCTTATAATCCCATTTGGAGTTTTCTTGGAAAAGATACTGGAGACATTTTCAATTTCCTTTCTTCAATTCATTTTATAGATGAGGAAATGGAGACAGAGTTAAGTCACTTACCCAGGGTCACACAGCTGGTAAGTGTCTGAGTCTGGATTTGAACTGAGGCCTTCCTGATTCCAGGCCTGGTGCTCTATCAATTCTTACTGCCCTCTTTGTTTAAAAATCCTATTTTGTATAGGGGATGGCTCTTTGGAAAAGAGAATGAAAGGGAACCTGGATAAAACTATAGTGATACCAAAAAAGAAAAAAAAAACAAACCTAAAGCAAATAAAATCTATTTAAAAAGTAAAAAAAAAAACCACAGTAGAAAACATAGAAGTAAATGTCTTTCCTTACTATGATAAGTAGAATCTATCTCAAACCAAGTTCCAGCATTATCCCTGATGGAGCTTTTACTAGAGACCTTTCCAATAAAGTTATAGGGATAAAGTAAGACTATTATTCCCATTACTTTTCAATCTAGTGCTATAAATGCTATTTATAGTAATAAACCAAGAAAAAAGAAATAAACATAGGCAAAGAGACAACACAATTTCTGTTTTGCAGATGATATGATAGTTTACTTAGAGAACCTTAGAGAGCTAATACTAAAAGACTACTTAAAGGCTATTTAAAACAGGCTAACCACTTCAGCAAATGTTCAGGATAGAAAATAAGCCCGAGGAAGTTATCATTATTTCTGTATATTACCAACAAAATCCAGCAGGAAGAGACAGAAAGACATATTCCATAGATAACCACAGGATATCTTAAATGCTTGGGAGTGGGGGGGACTATATGTCAAGAAACACACAAGGAGCTTATGACTATAATTACAAAACACTTTTTCAATAAATAAAGACAATTCTGTGTAATTCTGAGAAATAGTCATTGTTCACAAATAGACTAAGCCACCTTATCTATAGGGCAGCTAGGTGGTTACAGTGGATAGAGCACCAGCTATGGAATCAGAGAGATATGAGTTCAAATCTGGCCTCAAACATTCACCAGCTAAGTGACCCCAGGCCATGGATTGAGTCATTTAACCCATATTCATCTCAATTCCTCATCTGTAAAATGAGAACACACTGTAGAAGGAAATGGTAAACCATTCCAGTATCTTGACTAAGAAGACCCCAATGGGGTCATGTAGACTTGGACATGGCTGAATGATTGCACAACAAGAAGACTGGGCCAATATAATAAAAAGGACAACACTACCCAAATTGATTTACTTATGCAGGGCCATACCAATAAAATCACCAAAGGATTACTGTATAGACCAGGGGGAAGGGACAATAAAAGTCTAAAATCTCAAGGGAATTAATGGGGGGAAGGGGCGTGGGAAAGGGGCTTAATAGTAGTGCCAGATTTCAAACTATATTGTGAAACAGTAATCATCATATCAATTAAATATTGCTTAAGAAATAGAGAAATTGATCAGTAGAACCGATTTGGTGCCCACTGCACAGAAGCAAATGAGCACAGTAGTTTTTCATAAATCCAGAGATCACTGCTATTTGAGTAAGAAATCCCTATTTAACGAAAATTGTTAGGAAAATTGGAAAACTGGTAGAAATTAAGTCTATACCAATATATCTCACCATATACTAAGATAAGTTCCAATTAGATTTAAAGGATAACATCAGAAAGAAATTATAGGAACAAGGAAGAAATTACCTATCAGAGAAGAGTTCATAACTTTATCATATCAAGATATAACTACACAGAATTAAAATATTTTTACACAAACTAAACCAGTGTGACTAAGATTAGAAGACACAAGAAAATGGGGGGAAAATCTTTGCAGCAAGTTTCTTTGATGAAAGTCTCATTCCCAAGATATATCAGAAATTGATTCAAATTTGTCAGAATAAGAGTTATTCCTGAATTGATAAATGGTCAAAGGATATGAATAGGAAGTTTTCAAAGGAAGAAATCCAAGCTGTCATTTGTCACATGAAAAATGTTCTAAATCACTAATAATTAGAGAAATGGCAATGCATACCCATCACATTGACAAAAAATGACAAATACCAGAGGTGATTTAGAAAAAAAATGTATTTTAATGTTTTATTGGTAATTGTAAACTGGTCTCACTATTCTGAAAAACAATTTGGAACCGTGTCCCAAAATTATTCACTTGTACATACCTTTCCATCCAGTGAAACCAATATTATGTCTATACTGTGAAGAGATTAAAAAAAGAGGGAAAGGACCCATATGTACATACATATCTGTAGTAATTCTTTTTTGCAGTGCAAAGAAATGGAAACCGAGGGGGTACCCATTAATTGGGGCATGGTTGAACAAGTTATGGTATATGAATGTTATGGAATATTATTATTATAAGAAATATGAAGGTCATGGTTTTGGAAAAAAACTCAGATTTTTATCAATAGATACAAAATGAAGTGAAGAGAACCAAGAAAACGACTTATACAATAATAGCAATTTTGTAGAGATAATCAACTTCAAAAGACTTTGAAACTCTTATCAATGCAGTGACTAATCGCAATTCTAGAGGACTCAATATGAAACATTTTCCCTACCTCTGGATAGAAAGGCAATAGATTCAGAATGAAGATCGAAACAGATTGTTTGTTTGTTTGTTTGATTGATTGATTGTTCATTAGAAATAGCCAATGCAGGAATTTGTTTTGCTTTGACTGCATATGTTTGTAATAGGGATTTGGGTTTTTAATTTTTTTTTCTCAATGCAGGGAGGAAATAGAATAGAAAGAGAAGGAAAATTTTTATTCATTGAAAAAAATAAAAATTTAATTTTTCAAATAAATAGATGTGATTTTGTAAAAGTGATAAATATAAATCTCACAAGAAAATAAAAACCTATCTGAAATGATGCAAAACCAGGTCAAAATATTAGAACTGTATATACGTTGACCACAATTGTATTTTTTGGAGAAAAAAGCACAAAGTGGCTGGATTTCAGATAGACTTAGAAGTATAAACAGAGAAACTGTCTTTTTGTTTGTTTCCTACAAAGGAGAAACATGGGCAGTGCACAGATAATTACTCTTGAAGCTAGGGAGACCTGAGTTCAACTCCTATCTCTGACACATAACATCTGTGTATCCCTGGGCAAGTTACACATCTCAGGCCTATAGGCAGCTCTCTTCACACTTTATATAGCAGATCTCTATCAGGAGAAGGAATTTTATCACTAAAGGGTTCTCTTTTGCAATGAAAGTGCAGATTTAGTTCCTATTCCTTTTTTTGGGGGGGGGCTAATTTGTTAAATTCTAAGGGTTTTATGTCAGTCTATCAATAAGCATTTATTAAGTGCCTACAACATATCGGGCACTGTGATAAATACCTGATTATACAAAGGAAGGCAAAAGCCCATTCCCTACCCTCAAGGAACTCACAGTCCAGTGGAGGAGATAGCATGGAAGCAATTCTGTACTAATGAGACATGTACAGGATAAACCAGAAATTATCAGTAGAGGGAAGATACTAGAGTTAAGGGGGATCCAGAAAGTATTTCTTATTTATCTTTGTTAATGATTATGTTTATAATAAGAACAACTTAAAACAAACTTTTAGTAGCTCCCCATAGCCCATAGAATAAAGCACACATTAATTAATTAAGCCTGACTTAATGCCTCCCTTATCTGAACCTGGAATGGTAGAAAACTTTTTAACCTTATTTACCAATTCACTCCAACATGAACCCTCCACTCTTACCAAACTTAACAACTGTCCCATGACCAAACCTTGTATTTCCCTACTTCCTTAATTTTGATCCTACTGTGAGCCCTGATTTATACTGCCTTTCCTTTTCTGTGTATCTAAATTCTTCCTCTTAAAAAAAATTTTTTTTGGAGGGGCAGTTGGGGTTAAGTGACTTGCCCAAGGTCACATAGCTAGTAAGTGTTAAGTGTCTGAGGACAGATTTGAACTCAGATCCTCCTAACTCCAGGGCCAATGCTCTATTCACTGTGCCACCTAGCCACCCCACCCCACCTCAAATTCTTCTTAAATGTTAGTTCTGTGCCCTGAGTCCACAAAGACTCTCTCTTTAAAATAGCCATAGATTTATTGTCTCCACTACCTTTTAGGCACTTACCATTTTGCCTCATTGTTATTTTTCTTTTTATCCTTGTGTATCTTTTTTTTCCTCAACTAGATTACTGGCACTGTACTTTCCTTATATACTGTACCATTATTATGCCCTTTATAGTTCTATCAAAAACATTTATTTGGCTTGATTTCTTGAGTTCCTTATCTCTTTTTATTCTAGTACAAAGTGTATGACTATAAGCAGCAAAGTTATTCGTCTAACATCTTTTACTGATATTTCCGAGTGTCTGAAGCCTCAGTTAGATAGAAAATTCAGCTATACTGAAGAAACTGTTGTAAGTATTTTGAACAATGGCCAACCTGGCACATGATTCTATGATACTGTGATTCTCTAGGTTAATAACATAAATGTTTTTTGGAGAATGTTTGTTATAAATTAATAAACATTTTTCCTTTTGTAAGATGTTTCCCCCACATTTTTTTGGAAATGAAAATAACATATTGTTCTTTAGTACCAGAATTGATAGGACCAGATCAGCCACAGAGTACCAAGATTCCAAAGATGACATTTTTAGATATTAACAATTATTATTTCTAGAGCTACCCATGTTCTCTGTTTTTCAGTGTGACACTTTTTATGCAAGATAAAAGCCTTAGAAGTTTTGGATGGAATTGTAAAAATAGGGTAAAACTTGATAACATCTTTTCTGAATTGAGTTTCTAAAAGTTAGACACTTTATTTCTAGATTAGTACTATCTAATTCAAATACTATCTAATGTCCTTTTTCTGTATCTTCCTTTCATACTCCATAGGTATCATGCTCTTTTATAGAAGCTTCAACCTCTGGGTAAAAACTAAAAGTGTAGGTGTGATTTTGTGCAGTTATTATTTTTGGACATTTCTCTTCTTCTCATTAGGACCATTCTCCTGCTTTCTTTTATTGAATCCATTATTTATTTGGTTTATGATGCTTTATGATGCTTATGAGTCAGGATTTTCTAAAACAGGGAGAGATAACAAGAATGTTACTTAAATCGTCATGTTTTGTATCCCAGATGCCAAAGTAGATGTTGAGTTTTTGTGAAATAAACAAAGAAGTTAATATTATTCTTGGGTCCCTTTATTATGAGTGCTGGACATTCACATCAGTTCAGAAAAGGAAGGAAGTGGAGCCAGCATTTCATGCTTCTAGGGTGACATAAGGATTGCCAGCTTTGTTGGCAAAGAAATGCATAAGCAGCAAAGTTTTTATGAGGACTTACATGACCGTGTGGCTGCAGGCCACAACCTAGTGTGGAACTCTTAAGAGAGTCCCCTCAGGCCAATTAATAGTTCTGAACATGGTTTCTTTATTACCTTCTCATGGCTATAATAGCAGCACCTCAAGGAAAAAAGAATAGTAATTCTGCAGGCCACCAACAGAAACTTGGAAGACTTCCTATGGGGGAAAAATACATCATTGTACCTGAAACACAAGTATTTGAGGTTCAACAGGAAGTTTAAAATCATATTCTTCCACAATAGAACAAAGGCTACTGCCATGGTTAGCACCATAGAGCACTTATGGACCAGATATGGCCATTCTACATCAGTTACACAAGTGGTACAAAAGTAAAGTGAAATAGGCCAGAGGAAAATGACAGTTTCATGGATCTGATGAAATCCCATTGCTTTATACCTCCCTAAGAAAACTGAAAGCAATGTTTTCAGAGGGATTTAAGTGATGTGATGGATAGAGCACTGGATGTGGAGGTTTTTCTAACTTTGAATCCTGACTCCGGTGATTACTAGGTGAGGAGACTAATCTGTAAAAAGGGATATAATAGCACCTAGTGCCAGCGTTGTTTGGAGGATCAAATGAGGTAACATGTACAGCCCTTTGCAAACCTTTTAGTGCTACATAATTACTAGTTATTGTTAGATGAATAATAGACTTATGCTTTGTTGTCTAGGTTAAAAAAGCTACCGCTAATGCTGCCTTGTTTGGATCTGACATGGAAAACTTGCTGCAGTCTTTGTACGTGGAAAATAGAGCTGGATACTTCTTCACTAAGTTCTGTGAACGTTCAGAGAACAAGGTATAAAGTAACCGTATATTCAACCTCTGAAGACTGAACAGAATTCATTCCGTGTAGAGGAAAGGGAAAAATCAAAAAGAAATCTCCATATTAGGAAAGTTATTTTTGGTGTCAAAACCTCTCCCTGTTGTAGGAAGTTCTGTAATGTTACTTGGCTAAAATTTAAATATATGTTTTATAATTTTTCAGTCTATTCTCATATTAAAAACAACGAATAGCTAAAATGTATTTAGGTCGATTGATTTTCGATTCTGTAACTAATTGCCAATAGAAGCTTTTAGTAGTTGGAAAATTTAGAATATGGGTCTGATATTACTTGTACTTAATTTTTCTGAGATTTTACCAGAAACAATGATTCTTAGAGTATTATATCTTTTTAGGATTGTAAGTAGTATCAGTAATATAATTTAAATTCAGATTGTTGAGTTTTACGTGTCCTATAATTGTAATAAATTCTTTTAAATACTTGCCAAAATTAACAAAAAAATTTACAAGCTTCCCCCCAAGTTTATTCTTTGCTCCAAATCTTTTCATAAACTATAATTTTGCCCAAGTGAAAAATCAAAAGCATTTAATTGCCTCAATTGTTAGAATAAAATTTGGTTTCAATATGGTATAACTTTGCACATAAAGTATTAAAATACATTCAGTTTTTGGCTTTATTCCACAAAAATGTGGTTATTCTACAAATGTTAATTAGGATTTTTACTATTTTAATGGCCAATTAGATAGGGATACATTTTAGGAATATAACATTCTAGTGACAGTTCCATTAAATAGTTTGTCTTATTGCCAGTATATGATAGAAGATTAAAACCATCTTAAATTGAACGTGATTTAGGATGACCCCAAGGAACTAAACAATTACTTGCATCAGAAATTAGAACTTTTTGGAGGCCTAATAATTGGGTGGTAATAATTTATGTACTTTTTCCATCTGTAGCTTTGGAAGAACAGTGCATACTTTTGGTTTGACCTGCAGGCTTATCATCAACTATTCTACCAAGAAACACTTCAGCCTTTTAAAATATGCAAACAGGCACAAGTAAGTAGAAAATAATATTTGTTCAGATCCCTGAAAATCTGTCCAACCCCACATGAGAAATCTAGGAGCATAGGCATAAAGTCAATAGTTAAATTGTTGCTGTGAGATTACTTAAATGGCAATGGATCATCCTATAATTGGATATGTTGGTTCTTAGTTTTATCTTTTTTATTTGGTATGTTTTATATTTCTTCTATGGTGCCAACTATTTTGCCTTCTCTCATTTATTCCACCCCTCCACTTCATTCCATTTTCTTCCAAATTACACTTTTTCTAAGTAGGTGGCCAGGAGGCCGACCAAAATGGGCTTCTTTTAAGGAATCATTAGAGTATCTAAGAGTATGTGTTAATTATAAGACTAGAGGTGACCTTTACTGAGCTTATAGAGAAAACTAGTTGTTGGGTCTCCTTGGTCTGTTGACTTAAAGAGGAGGTTAATGACTAATCCCCAATATATTCATAGTTTGCTTATAGTTAACTTCTGTGTTCTGAGTCGAGTGAAACTAACATTGGTATAATATAGTATCAGAGATTTTTTTTTAATGTGTTATGAAAGCCCAAGACATGGGGGGAAATGGGATGGAGAAAAGGCATGCTCAAGAAAAGGAGATGGAGAAACCAGTCTCTTTTTCAAGTAGAAAGGGAGAGAAATTATGACTAGAATAAATTCTGCTTATCTTTATGCCATTTCATATTTTTTAAAAAGGAGGGTTTTTAAGACTAGAAAATTACTCATCAGTTCTATACCAGTGGATTGCCTAAGTAATTTTGTATATTTGGTAATAGCCCCATTCACAAGAGAGTCGCCATGGAAATTGAGTTAAAAAGAAGGGATAGCCTTTGTCAGACTCTTACTGGGGTTTTGCTAAATGTTTGCAGAGATTTCCACCAGCCTAATGCTGACCTTAAATAACTATACTTTGTAAATAGCTGACAGGGCCCAGCTGTGTATTTCCTACCATGAGACTAAGGGCCCTAGCTTCTACATAGCAAAGAACTGGGGCAATGGTTTTAATCATAAAGTTGGGTCCCTCATTTAATAGTACAGCTTCCCAGAACTGCATAGCTTCACCTTTTTGCTTGTCGATCTTTTATCATGTAATTCTCTGCTTCCTTTTCTTTTCCTTATTACCTCCCTAATCCTTTCTGCCAATGTACCATTTGCTACTATTTCTGATCTCTTTTCTTTTTTAATTTAAAACTTTTATTGATATCTTTTGTTTTTATATCATGTTCATTTTTGAATATATCTCTCTCCCATCCCCAACCTAGCAAGCTACCCCTTGTAAAATAAAATTAAAAAGAAAGAAAGAAGACAGTTTTGCAAAACTAACCAAGCTGTCTCCTTAGTGTGAGAGTATATCTTATGTTCCACTCCCAACTATGCAATTAAGGGGAAGGGGGTGTATTTTTTTATCCCTTTTTCAGGGTTGTTGTAGTAAAAGGAGTACCATTCACATTTTGGGTAAAGGTCAGGTGGAGAAGTTTTATTGTCATAACAAGCAATGGAAGGGAGAGATTGGTGGACTGACAACATTCCTTTTCAGTCAAATGAGCTCAGAACACAATTACCTACATATGTATAGTGTAGGATGCAGAAAACATGGAGTATAGTAAGTTCAGGTCTGCAACTGACAGTGGTGGCTGGGTATTTGCTTAATAATTTGTCATTAGCCTCAAGGGAAACAGAGCAAGGCCACTTGGTTTTCCCGTGTGGCCAGTATAGCAGGAAAATAGTAGAAACATAAATATGAGGGTTAGGTGTAACTGCTCATTTTACACTGAAATGGAGGCTAGTTTAAGAATGGAGTCACTCCTGACAGGATAGGGAAGAGATAGTAAGGCTGTTCTTTCTTTTCCTCCACAATAAATAAGCATTTATTAAGCATTTTCTCTTTCCCAAGGGTACTTCTAGATGCTGGAGATACAAACATAAAAGCAAAAACAGCCTCTGCCCTCAAAAATCTTATGGTGTATCCAGGAAAGACAAGATGGGAGTAACTTGGGGGGAAGGCATTAGCAACTGGGAGGATAAGTCAAGGCCATGTGTAGAGAGGAACACTTGAGCTGAACTTTGAAGCAACCTTAGGATTCTGAGGAATGGAGGGTGAAAAGGAAGCTCATTTGAGGGGTGAAGAGTAGCCAGTACAAAGGCATGCAGGTGGGACATGAAATACCATAAGGAGGAATAGCAAGATGACCAGTTTGACTGGACTTCTCTGAAGCTCTCACAGCTTTACTTAGTAACTACCTGTTACCAATAGCCCAGAATCTTCAGCCCAGGTCCTCTGAGGACCTCCAGGTCCTCAGAGCATGAGGTAAGAAGAGGAGCTGGATAGTGTCCCTAGCTATGGGATGACAAAAAGTACAGGTCACATACTTGGAGAGGACCAGGAAAAACTTCAAGGACAGTGGTAATGATAAATAAAACTTAAATGAGAGTGAAGATCTAGGGTGAGATGTCTAAGTCAGAAGATCTTGGGGACAGGAGCTACCTCACGTCTTTTTTGTTATACAGAGTAGGCAGGTAAAAGGTCCTGAATGGGTTGAAATCAGGCTAGTGTGTTTGTGTTGGGATTCTTTTCCCTACTCCCAGTGGGGGCACAGTAGTGCAAGTAAGCAATAGGGTGAGTGAGTGAATGAATGAAAAATATGATTTAATGTGTACTATGTGTTAAGCATTTGTTGTTGTTGTATTTGTCCTTCGTTTTCAAAGAGGACCATGGCATCAGGGAGTGAGGGAGGGCTGTGCAAGGTCACCAGCCTCACTTTCTCCTCCAAAGCCAGTGACTAGAGATAAAAATGCAAAAGCAATATAGTCCCTTAACATTGTAATACAGAAGCCATCATATATAATAGAATGATGTCCAGGGAGAGATATTTTGGATTGGAAAGACACAGGGATTGTAAGTGGAATCATAAGGTGAGAAGAATAATGCATCCTTTCCAGTAGTAATGACAATATTGATTTTATTATGGTTTCAGAAAGAGTACAGGGTATCCTTAAGGGGACAGGGCTGACATAAGTATGAAGTATAGGGAATGGTGTGAAGCCTAGCTGGAGCCAGCCTAGATGTAATAGACTGAGTGATAAGATTACCAACCAGAGCCCCAGAATGGAGATTCCAGAGCTGAAAGGGTTAAGGCCTCCAGGCCATGGCCTTTAATGTGGAAAGAGCAACAGCAAGGCTGAGGAGAAGAAATAGTCTGGGGAGTAGCATTCTATTGTACTGTGAAGGGTGGGTCCATGTCTGGTTTCAAAATCTGATGGTCATCTTGACCAATGACAGTACTAGTGGTGGTCAGGACTAGAGACAGACTTTCTCTGATACCTGAACAGATATCTTTCCCATTGATGATTCTTTGCAGAGATCCATTCTCCTAGTTGGGAATTTTTCTAGGGGAGCATCAGGCAGATAGATGCTTTTGATATCTGTTGTTGAACATTTCATTATCATCATTGTCCTTTTCCCATTGGAGGCATGTACAGGTCTGGCTGGCATATGATGTTAGGCCATTTTCCAGTGGTTTCAGCTGTGCACAAGAGCAGTAGGAAGATTTTAGCACTAATCTTAACAATGCTATTCTTTTTTAAAATAATTTTTTATTTTCCCCAATTACATATTAAAACAATTTTTAATATATTTTTAAGTTTTGAGTTCTAAATTTATCTCTCCCCCCTCTCTGAGATAGTAAGTAATCTGATATAGTTTATACATGTGCAATCATGTAAGACATTTCCATATTGGTTATTTTGTACTAGAAGATTCAAAAAAAAGAAAGGAAGGAGGAAAGAGAGGGAGAGAGGAAGGAAGGAAGGAAGGAAGGAAGGAAGGAAGGAAGGAAGGAAGGAAGGAAGGAAGGAAAGAAGAAAGGCAGGAAGAAAGAGCATGCTTTATCATGAGTCCTTTGGCATTGTCTTGGATCATTGTATTCCTGAGAAAATCTAAGTCATTCACAATTCTTCATCATACAATATTGCTGTTACTGTGTACAACATCCTCCTGTTTCTGCTAGCTTCTCTTTGCATCAATACATATAAGTTTTTCCAGGTTTTTCTGAAATAATTCTGCTTGTCATTTATTATAGCACGATAATATTCCATCACAATAATTTACCATAGATTGTTTAGCCATTCCCTGAATTGATGGGTAACCTCTCAAATTTCCAATTCTTAGACACCACAAAAAGAGCTGCTATAAATATTTTTGTAAATATAGGTTTTTTCCCCTTTCTTTTGGATGTCTTTGGGATATAGACCCAGGAGTAGTATTGCTGGACCAAAGGTACGCACGGTTTTATAGCCCTTTGGGCGTAATTCCAAATTGTTCTCCAGAATGGTTGGATCAGTTCACAACTTCACTGACAATGCAATAGTGTACCAGTTTTCCTACACCCCCTCTAACATTTATAATTTTCTTTTTTGTGTTCATATTAGTCCATATGATAGTATGATGGCAGTACTTCAGAAATGTTTTAATTTGTATTTCTCTAATCAATAGTGATTTAGAGCATTTTTTCATGTGATTATAGATAGCTTTGATTTCTTTGTCTGAAAACCTGCTCGTTCATATCCCTTTCCCCTTTATCAATTGGGGAATGGCTTGTAGTTTTGTAAATTAGACACAGTTCTGCATATATTTGAGAAATGTTGCCTGTATCAGAAATACTTGTTGCAAAATTTTTTCTCAGTTTTCTGCTTTCCTTTTTATTTTGGTTCCATTGGTTTTATTTGTGCAAAATCTTTTAAATTTTATATAATCAAAATGATCTATATTTTACATTTTGTAATGCTCTCTATATTTTCTTTGATACTAAATGCTTCCCTTATCTATAGATCTGACAAATAAACTATTCCATGCTCTCCTAATTTACTTATGGTTTCACCCTTTATGTGTAAATCATGTACATATTTTGACCTTATCTTGGTATATACTGCGTGAGATGTTGGTCTATACCTACTTTCTTTTTTTTTTAAAAGCAATTGGGGTTAAGTAACTTGCTCAAGGTTACACGGCTAATCATTATTTATGTGTGGGTGCTCATTTTCTGAGGCCAGATTCGATCCCAGGTCATCCCAACTCCGAGGCCGTCGCTCTTACTCACTGCACCACCTAGCCGCCCCTATACCTACTTTCTGTCATAATGTTTTCCAGTTTTCCCAGCAGTTTTTGCCAAATAATGAGTTTTTGTTCCAAAAGCTTGAATCTTTGAGTTTATCAAATACCAGATTGCTATGGTCATTTCCTATAATGTAATGTATACTTAATACATTCTACTGATCCACCACTTTATTTCTTAGCCAGTACCAGATTGTTTTGACAATTACCACTTTTTAATACAGTTTGAGATCCAATTGGGCTAGACTACCTTCCTACACATTTTTTCATTGATTCCTTTCATATCCTTGACCTTTTGTTTAATTTTGTTATTATTTTTTTCTAGTACTATGAAATCATTTTTAGAAGTTTGATTAGTATGGCTTAATTGTGTTATTATTAAGAATTACAATTTACTTTTCTGTTCTCCCTACAATGTTAAGGTGATGTAGGGCAGCTGAATCTGCATTCTTGCCCTTTTTCCTTGCAAACTATTTTATAAAATGGGTTTCTCTGTCACTATGGATAGTGATACCAAATCTGGGAATAAATTCCTCTGCAAGTCTTCATAGCAACTGTAACAGTATTTGCTTCCTTACACTAGGAAGTTTTAATTCATCCCTAATACTAGCGAAAATTAGAAATACATATTCAAAGAACAGCAATTTGACATGAGACGTGGGCTGCTTGTTTTGCCTGTGTAGGCTTTCCATTTTGAGTCACAGAGGCCTATTCAAACTACTGTTATATTGTTGGGATTACGCAAGGAAATTTAAAGCAATTAATGTTCTCAAATTGTTTCAATGATAACTATCTTTCCTTTGCATATGTTCTACATGAGCTAAGTTTAGCTCCTGAGAGGTAGAGGTGTTGAGACAGTGCATTCCAGGGGAGATGGGACATAGAGTGTCATATGTGAGGAACAGCAAGGCCTGTGGTTGGATCATAGAGAGTGGGAAGGAAAGCAATGTGTAAATAAGGCTGGAAGATAGATTTTGACTGTGTTGTGAAGGGTATCAGATGGCAATCAGAAGAGTTTATGTTTTTTTCCTAGGAGCATTAGAGAGTCACTGGAGTTTATTGAGATGGGGAGTGATGTTGTTAGACTCACACCTTAGAAAAGCCACTTTGGCAGATGTGTGGAAGACACTTGAGTCAGGGAGGGTAGTCACTGGTAATTTTAGAGAGCAGTTGCAGTTGCATACTGAGGTTCAAAGCTAGATTTCAGAGGGTTGGGAAGTACTCGAAAGGAGAGGGAGTGGAGGCAATCATTACAGACAATTATTAGGTGGTCCAGTGGTTAGAGTGCTGAGCCTGGAGCTTGGAAGACGTGAGTTCAAATTTTACCTTAGACACTAAATTTGTGAGCCTGGGCAAGTCACTTAACCCTGTTTGCCTCCATTTCCTAATCTATGAAATGGGAATAATTATAGCTTGAGAGGATCAAATGAGATATTTATAAAGCACTTAGCAGAGTGCCTGCACACAAAATGCTTGTTCCCTCCCTCTTCTCTTTTTCTAGGAGTTTGGCTGAGAAAAGGAAAGAGATAGGAGGCTCATCTGAGGGAACAGTGATAAGAATAGCATACATACATACATATATACATACATACATACACACATATACATAAAGTACTTTGAGGTCTACAAGGTGCTATGAATGTTATTTCAGTTGATGCTCACAACAATGCTGTGAGGTAGGTGTGATTATGATCCCCTTTTTACAGATGAGGAAACTGAGGCAAACAACAATTAGGTGACTTGTCCTTTAGGGTCACACAACTGATAATGTTGGGAGAAGTGAGAAAAAGCTTCCAGTACAATGGATGAACTCTGGGGAGAATGTGGACAAGAGCTACACAAGCAGGCAGGTGGCAATCAGTTTTAGTCTGTATCATTGGAAGGAGGTCCTGAGTACATGAGATGACCAGTCGTACGTTTGAGAAATTAAATCTACAGTCACTTGAGCCCAGCAGAAACAATTTTATTTCATATCTGTTGTTGGAACAAACTTTGCAATTGTAGGAAAAAATTGCATGAAACAGCTGCCTTTCCATGGCCCTCATCTCCCCAGCTCCCACTTCTATTTAGCTCTGTAGAAAAAGGAAATCAGGAGAAGCAGGAAATTAAATAAATCTTTTTTTTTCTGACTTGAGCCCTTTGCGGTTTATCAGCTATTCTTTCAGGGCACAAGGATGGGCTCTTCCTTTTTGTACTTTCTCAGAGAAACAGAAATTTTGAATGAAAATGATATGACAGGGCTGAATATACACATCTATACCAGTTGTGCATTGTCCTGAAAGTGCTTTATAATAAGGCTTAGGCTATCTTTCCATAATGCTCATTAATCATTATGCTTGAAAAGTTTTCATGGCATATAATGATCAGTGTTGGGAGGTCATTTGTTGATGCCCAGTCTGGTTTTTCTTTTACTCACAATCATCCATTACTCTCATAGTCTGCCACTTCTACTTCCTTTCTATATATACCAACTAAATATTCCAGGGTGGTCCTGACATTTTTTTCCAAGTAGTATGAGCTAAGTGTTTTTCACTGGATTGGCATTGTATGTTCAGGTGCATGAGCAGAGCCCATAATTGTCCAGTAGACCAGCAGTATTAAAAAACAAGCTGTTTCTTAGAAGGCGAATAAATATGATTGTGGGAGATGGGATTGTGTCTAGATATGAGAAAATTTGCATCCTCCATGGTTCTGTCAAATTTTGGTTTGCTTTCCATAATTAAATTATTTCCTAGAGTGGCTAGTCAGTTTTTATCTAGACTTGTTGAGACTGTTTTTGTTGCTTCAGAGATGGTAGTTTAACAAATCACAGCCTTGGATTGCTGTTCACTACAAATCATGCAGGTGTCTGCAAAATTACCAGTATCCTTTTCACCCATTCTCCTTTATTATAAGGCAACCTTCTAAGTCTGGTTCATTCCACTTTTAAAACCACCACCATTTTTTTAGCTTATAAAGCAATTACTATTTGCAAGTCACTGTGGTAATAACTTGGAATACAAAGACAGAATGAAATTGGGTTCCCAGGACTTAGCACATTGCTCAGCACAGAGAAAGCACTTAGTTAAATGCTTGTTGACTTGACTAACCTTCCAGAGCTTGCATTCAACTGAGGAGAAACAATATTTAAACAGATAAGTTAGATAAACTGTAACCTGAGGAGAGAAAAAGGGCACCAAAAAAAGAGGGCACCAGGTTGACCAGGAAAGTCTTCTTATAAGAGGTAGCACCTGAGTTGAATCATGGAGGGAATTAAGGTGCATTTGAGAGGAGAGCATATTCTGGAGGGGAGGTTGTTCAACAGTGTCAAATGTAGCAGTTAGGTTGAGGAGGATGAGGATAGAGAAAAGAATATCAGAAAGAAGAAGAATCTGTAATGTTACTTAAATGATATTGTGTATCTAGGTGGTATAGTGGATAGAGTGGCGGGCCTGAAGTCAAAGAAACCCGAGTTCAAATCCAGCCTCAGACATTTACTAGTTGTGTGACCCTGGGGCAAGTCACTTTGCTTCTGCTTGCCTTGGTTTCCCTGCTTATACAAATATGGACAACAATAGCACTGAGCGTTGTTGTGAAGATTAAATGAGATAATTATTGTAAAGTGCTTAGCACAGTTCCTGGCACATAAACAGATGGTAGCTATAGTTATTATTGACACACTTTTATAGCTAAATAACCCTCATAGTCAGAAAAGCTCAAATTCTTTGTTCTAAAATTCTTGTTGGATCCTAACAACTCCATGACATCTTTGTTCAGTGGCTGTAGAAGAGGACGAGGTCTAGTGGATAGAATCCTAGATTTCAAGGCAGAAGACCTGGGTTTGAAACTCACTTTGGTCATTTACAATCTGTGTGACTTTGGGCAATTCACTTTATCTCTATGTCCCTGGTTTCCTCATCTGTAACATGGAAGAAATAATACCTGCGTTGCCTACATCACAGGGTGTTGTTGATAGTGTTTGTATTGAGTACTATTAAATGTTCAAGGTTCTGGGCATGATGAGCACTGAACAACAGTACAAAAATTGCAATAGACAATATTTTAACAGATATGAGAAGACTGACTATTAATGTAAGACTTATTTCTGAACCAATTGCATGTAATTATACTACTGATTATTTGTCACAAAGGCCAAATTCAAAACCAAAAAGACACATTCGTAAAATTTGATTGGAAAGGAATTCACATTATAATGGGGCAGCTAGGTAGTACGGTGGATAGAGTGCTGGGCCTAGAGTCAGAAAGATTCATCTTCCTGAGTCCAAATCTGGCCTCAGATACTTCCTAGCTGTATGACCCTGGGCAAGTCACATAACTCTGCCTCAGTTCCTCATCTATAAAATGATCTGGAGAAGGAAATGGCAAACTATTCCAATATCTTTGCCAAGAAAACTCAAATGGGGTCACAAAAAATCAGACATGACTGAAACAAACTGAACAGCAGCAACAAAGCAAGTAAATGTCTGTGGCACCAATGCAATATTTACAGTGCCCACAGTCACTATAAATATACCAGCATAGTGCTTGATCACAAAATATAACAGATTCTCTATAGAGAAGACAGAAGCAAAGCATTCATTCAGATACCAGAAAACCAAATCCCAAAACCAGCAATCCAATTCCATCAAAATAGCAAAGAAGTTAATAAGCCACATCAGTACAGAGAGCCACACCATCCTTTAGCCTTCCCACAAACATTAGACCAATATTTACTCACAAGCCTGTCTGTCTGCCTTGGAAAAGGTGCTGTCCTTCCAACTGTCTAGCTGGCTCTGACTTCTAGCTTCCTATGGGCTCTGCTTCCCCTCAGCAAACTCCTCACACCACAGGCTCCATGTGATTACATTCAGCCTATTGGGGGCAGAGTTTATTTTCAAAGCAGAGGAGGTCTTCAAATTCCTATTACCATTACAATATCCAGCTTCTGTTTAAACTCTCCAAAGAGAGGGAATACATCCCCTATTCCACTTTTGAACAACTACAATTGCCTCATCATTAGGAAAATTTTCCTGACATTTACTCTAATCTGCCTCTTTCCAACTTTCACCCACCTCTCCCGATACTGTCTTCTGGTACCAAACAGTATGATTCCTCCTCCATGTGACATGCTTCAAATATTTGAAGAGAAGATAGTTATCATTTCCACCTTGAGTACTTTCTTCTCAAAGCTAAACATGCCCTCTTTCTTCCACCAATTCTCATAAGGCATGAATTGAAGACTCTTTACCATCCAGGTTGCTGTCCTCTGGAGTACTCTGACCTATCAATGTCCTTCTTAAACTGTGATGCTCAGAACTGAACACAATACTCTAAATGAAGTCTAAGGAGAGCAGGGGACAATGGGACTATTACCTCTAAGGTGCTGGGAGGTGTGACTGCCTCTCTTAAAAGAATCCCAAGATCATTTTATCTTTTTTGATAACCACATAACACTGCTGACTACAATCCTCTGCAATCCCCATATACTTTTTTCTTAAAATTTATTTTATTTTTAATTCACAAAACAAAACAAGCATTTCCATACCACACTACAATAAAAAAAGATGATTGTCCATGAAACTACAAATCTACAACTTGCTATTCCCTCTAAATATGCCACAAAATTATCATGTAACTTTCTTTTGTTTCCCTTTTTCCTTTCTCCCCCCACTGCCTCCCTAGAAATGGCTACCATTAAACACAAATAGATATATGAAGGTAAAATTATTCTATACATATTTTTATTTATCAGTTCCTCCTCTGGATACAGATGCATATTTCTTCATATGTCCTTTATTTTTCATTTGTGTATTCAGAATAGTCAAAATGACATAGTCACTCAAAGTCATTCTTAAATCAATATTGGGCTAGCTAGGTGGTGCAGTAGAGTACTAGTCCTGGAGTCAGAAGGATCTGAGTTCAAATCCAGCCTCAGATACTTGACATGTACTAGCTATATGACCCTGGGCAAGTCACTTAACCCCAATTGCTTCACCAAAAAAGAAACCAATATTGCTATTACTGTATACAATGTTCTCTTGATTCTGTTCATTTTTCTCTTTATCATTTAATTCATCTTTCCATGCTTTCCTAAGATTTCTTATAGCACAGTAATATTCCATCACGACCATATACTACAACTTATTCAGCCATTCCCCAATTGATGGGGATCCCTCCAATTTCCAGTTCTTTTCCACTACAAAGAGAGCTGCTATAAACATCTCATTCACATTTAAAGTTATAATTACTGTTTGTGCATTTCCCTCTATCTTATTTTTTTACTCACTATTTTCTTTCTCAGTCTCTCTTTTTACCCTATCCCTGGTACCTTATCTTCTCCTCCCATCCATCCAAGGGTCTCCCCACCTTCTCTCCCTACTCCCCCAATCTTAATCCACATACCCTTCCAAAAGTCCCCCCATCTTTTCTGTCAACCCTCCTAAATCCTAATCCACACACCCTTCTAAAAGTTCCTCCCCTGTCCCCCAATTTTCTCACATCTTTACATGTTCAGAAATACAGTAAGGATTTCATAAGACCTAGCAGCTTCTACTCTAAAAGACTATAGATCTTAGAACATTATATTTCAAAGAGCAAAAGAAGTGGGGTTTGTGTCCAAGAATAATTTACCCAGTAAAGTGAGTATAATCCTGAATGAAAAAAAGAACATTTGATGAGCTGAAAGACTTTCAAGTATTTGTTCAAAAAGACCAGAACTCAAAGGAAAATTCGATATAGAAGATACAGAAGAAATATAAGGAAAACATTATGAGAATGTTATCAGTATTCTTAAACTGGGTAATTTGAAAGAAACATTGGGACTGAGTTGTGTGTGATTCTAAAAAACAAAATTGGATAGGAAAAGGCAAAAGGGGCAATTATATTATAAAAATGGGGCCTACTAATACAGAGGAAGCAGGTAGAGGTGGAAGGCTAGTTATGTTGGAACCTTACTTTCACCTGAGTTGAAGAGGAAACAATATGTACATCTTGAAAGGTGTAGAAGTCTTCTGACCCTGTATAGTAAGTTGTTGTTTTTAGCACAACTGCTATTAAACATGCCTCCTATATATCTTGTATTTGTGAAGTTGATTTTCTTTTGCACCCAAGTATAATACTTTACATTTATCGATCCCCCCTCTTCTTTTTTCTTTTTCTTTTTTTTTTTTTTGGCTGTGCCAAAATATTTTTATTCTCCCCTTACCTTTGTCTTTGCCTGGGGCAAACATTTTGTGGGTTTTTTTCGACTGACATTTTTTTTCTCTGCCTCCACCTTTCCCAACCCCACTAGAAAAAATAATCAAAATCCTTGTAATATATGCATAGTCAAGCAAAACAATTTCCCATGTTGTCCATGTAAAAATGTGTCTCAGTCTGCATATTAAGTCCTTCATCTCTTTCTCTTAGGAAGTGGGTAGCATTCTTCATCATGGGTCCTTGGTAATCATGGTTGACCATTGTGTTGTTCAGAATTCTTCAGTCTTTCAAAGTTATTTGTCTTTACCATTTTGTTATAATAGTATAAATTATTCTCCTAATTCTGCTTACTTCACTTTGCATAAATTTATACAAATCTTTGCAAATTTCTTTGAAATCATCTATTTTGTCATTTCTTGCACCACAATAGTATTATTCCATTAAATTCATATACCATCATTTGTTCAGCTATTTCCCACTTGATGAGTAGTACCCCATTAGTTTCCAGAGTTTGGTTACTACATAAAGAGCTTATATAGATATTTTTGTGCAAATTGGTCTTTCTCCTCTTTCTTTGATTTGTTTTAGGCACAGGCCTAGTATAAGCATCTCTGAGTCAAAGGGAATGCTCCATTTAATAATGTTTTGTGCATAGTTCCAAATTGCTTTCCAGAATGGCTGTACTAATTCACAATTTCCTTTTTTGGCAACTTTGCCCATCTGATAGGTGAGAGGTTAGAACTTCAGAATTGCTTTAATGTTCACTTCTCTAGTTATTGGTGACTTGGAACATTTTTTTTTCATATGGCTATAAATGGCTTAGATTTCTTCCCATGAAAACTGATGAGATGAGATGAGAAATGAGATTTCTTCCCAATTCATGGCCTTTGACTATTTATCTATTGGGGAGTACCTCTTATGCTTATAAATTTGAATCATTTCCTTTATTTTAGAAATTAGATCTTTATCGTAGAAGCTTTCCAAGTTAACTGTTATCCTTTTAATCTTAGCTGCACTGAATTTGCTAATGAAAAATGTAAAAACCATTCTTAGTTTGTGGACAATACAAAAATGGGCAGCAGTCAAATTTTGGTCATAAACTATATTTTGCTGATCCCTACTCTTAGTCTGTCAAAATATTCTAAAATCGGGGGCGCGGAGCCAAGATGGCGGAGTAGAAACAGCTCGTCCAAGCCTCTCTGCCCCCAGATTCCCCACAAACTATGTAAAAAAGGACTGTGAACAACTTCTGGAGCCCCAGCACCCACAGAACGACACAGAGAAGCTAACCTCCCGCTGAGGACAGCCCAGCAGCCTTGCAGGAAGGACCAGCGAAGCAGTCAGGGAGCCGGCAGCGCGCAGAGCGCAGAGCGCAGGAGCCAAGCCGAGCAGAGCCCAGGTCCGCGTGAGCCGAGGTTTTAGCTCCAGGGCGGCAGGGCCAGCAGCCGGCTGGAGGAACCCCAGAACACCAGGAGCTGTGGCGATTCCAGAATTATCAACATAGACATGCCTAGGACAAAGTAAGAGGTTAGTGTCCTATGGATTTTGGGACCTGTATTTGGGGAATGCGTCAGCTCCCTCCCCTGGGGGCTAGAAGCCGCTGAGGAGACACGCCATTTTGTAGTTTTCAGAGGCATTTCCGGCTCCCAGCCTACAAATCGTGGGGAGATCCAGCGATCAGTCTTGGGGGGTAATCGCTCTTGCTTTAACCTCCCTGGATCTGGATTGTGATCTAGGGTGGAAGTTGTGGGTGGGTTTACAGCTTGCCAGAAACGGAAGTTGCCCCCCACACGTTCGGGACGAAAATTCCTCTATCTGGCCTTAAAGCCATAGTGTGGCAACAAGCCCAAAAGTCAAGCAATTAAGTGGCAACATGCCAAGGCAAAGGAAACAGAAAAATGCAACCCTAGACTCCTATTTTGGGGGCATAGAGCGGGAAAAGGACTGTGAGGTCAGAAGTCCTGCTCCAAAAGCCCCAGGGGAAAACATGAGCGGGTTGCAGGCCATAGAGGACCTTAAGAAGGACTTTAAAAATCAAATAAGAGAAGTGGAGGAAAAATTGGAAAGAGAAATGAGAAGGATGCAGGAAAAGTATGAAATGAGGGTCAACAGCCTGACTGAGGAAAACAACACCTTAAAAAATAGACTAGCTCAAATGGCAAAGGAGGCCCAAAAGGGCAATGAGGAGAAGAATGCCTTAAAAAGTCGAATTTGCCAGATGGAAAAAGAATCTCAAAAGTTCACTGAGGAGATTCATTCCTTCAGAGTTAGACTGGAGCAAATGGAAGCTAATGACTTTATGAGAAATCAAGATGCTGTTAAGCAGATCCAAACAAATGAAAGATTAGAAGGCAATGTGAAATATCTCATGGGAAAAACCACTGACCTGGAAAATAGATCCAGGAGAGACAATTTAAAAATTATTGGACTACCTGAAAGCCATGATCAAGGAAAGAACCTAGAAATCACCCTTCAAGAAATTCTCAAGGAAAACTGCCCTGATGCTTTAGATCCAGAGGGCAAAATAGAGGTTGAAAGAATCCACCGATCACCTCCTGAAAAAGATCCCAAAAAGAAAACTCCGAGGAATATTATAGCCAGGTTCCAGAATCCCCAGATCAAGGAGAAAATACTACAAGCAGCCAGGAAGAAACAATTTCAATATTGTGGAAACACAATCAGAATAGCCCAGGACCTGGCAGCTTCTACACTGAGGGATCGAAGGGCATGGAATATGATATTCCAGAGGGCAAAAGAACTGGGAATGAACCCAAGGGTCACCTACCCAGCAAAACTGAGTATTTTGTTTCAGGGAAAATATGGTCATTCAGTGGAATAGAGGACTTTCAAGCATTCTTGAGGAAAAAACCAGAATTGAATAGAAAATTTGACATCCAGACACAAGAAGGAAGAGATGCCTGAGAAGGTAATCAGGGAAAAGAAATCAAAAGGAACTTATCAAAGTTGAACTATTTACATTCCTATATGGAAAGCAATAACTGTGACTGATGATATCTTTCTCACTATGAAAATAATGGAAGAAGGGGGTGTGGTCATATGAATACATATGTGAATGTGTGTGTATATGGTTACAGTTATATGGATAGAGGGCATAGGTTGAATTTGTTGGGAAGGGAGAATACTCAAGGGATGAAATTATGAGGTGAGAGAGGAAAGTGGCAAGAGGAGATGGGGAGAGACAGGGTAGGGTAAACTATCCCATGTAGAAGAAGCAAGGGGATGTGGTTGCAAAGGAGGGGGAGAATAAGGAAGGCTAAAAAGACAAAACCACATTCACATTGAATTTGGCTCAGGGAGAAAATGACATACATACTAAATGGGATATCTCAACCTGCAGCAGGATAAGGGGAAGGGGGATGAGAGGAGGGATGATGGATGGGAGGGCATCCTTGGGGTGAGGGGAGGTTGGAAGTACCCACTATAGAAGAGGGACAGGATCATGTAGGGAATGGACCAGGTGGGGGGTGGGATGAGTGGGAGGGAATTATAAGCAGCCTTGTACAATATATCTACTATGATAATGTTTTGCATAGCTAGACATGTACAACATATACTGAATTACTTATCTCCCAAGAGGGAATGGGTGACAAGGGAGGAAGGAAATGGATCTGAAATTCGAGGTCGTAACATTAAATGTTTCAAATATATATAAATACTATTAGTAATACTCTTTCGCTTGTAATAGGGAGATAAGATGTGCAGGCATTGGGACACAAAGATTCACCTTCCTCTAATGGAAAAGTCGATGGGGGTATGGGAGAAGGTATGGGAGAGAGCAGATTGGAGGAAGCGATATCTTGTGGGACTGCTATTCTGGGAGGTTGGGTAGGGGAATAATGGGGGGAAAATGATTGTAACTCAAAATCTGGCAGAAATGAATGATGTAAAACAGAAGTTAATAAAGCATTTGTTTTAAAAAAAATATTCTAAAATCTTATCCACTATTAGCTATCCCCTCCCTTTACCCTGCCTCCACAGCTGTGTGTCATCACTAAATTTGATGAACATCCTGTCTATACCTTCATTGATCAAAATGTTAAACAGCATGTATGTATTCTTGGTTCAAATCCAACCTGGTCATAGTTTATGATCTTTATGATACATTACTGTAATCTCCCTGCTGGTCTATTATTGAAAAATTTTGCATCAATAAAAATCATTATGGAAACTGATCTATAGTTTTCTTTCTGCATTTTGATTCTCCCTGTTCTAGGTGTCAAGACCATATTTGTGTCATAGAAGGAATTTGGTAGGATTTTACCTTTTTTTTTTTTTTCAAATAGTTTATATATTGATGGAAACAACTATATGTTTTTTTTTACTGTTTGGTAGAATTTATTTTTAAATCCATTAGGTCCTGTGGCTTTTTTTTTCCTTTGGGAGTTCATTAATGGCATATTCAATTTCTATTTCTAAGGCAGGGTTTTTTAAGCATTCTCTTTCCTGTTCTGATAATCTGGGCAATTTATATTTTTGTAAATATTAATCAAATTTATTTATGTTGTCGAATTTTGCTTTTGTACATGCAGTTGGGCAAAATAGCTCCTAATAGTTTCTTTTATTTCTTCTTCACCGGTTTTAATTTACCTTTTCCACTTTTTAATATTGGTAATCTATTTTTTTTTCTTTAAAAAAATTAGCCAGTGGCTTATCTATTTTAAAAAATAATTAATATTTTTGTTTGTTTATGGAGGTGTGTGTGTGTGTGTGTGTGTGTGTGTGTTGAGGGTAGGGGGATTTGCTTTCAATATTGTTCATTCTTTGATTTTTAGGATTTCTCTTTTGGTGTTTGATTCAGTGGTTTGAATTTGTTGGTTTTCTACTTTGTCTGGTTTTTGTTACATGCCCAATTTGTTGAACTGCTCTTTCTCTCTCTTATTCATGTGTTTAGAGATATAAATTTCCTCCTAAATACTACTTTGACTACATCGCACACATTTTTTTTTTCGTTTTTCTCATTATCTTTAATGAATTTGTTTATTGTTTCTATGATTTGTTCTTGGACTCATCCAGGATTTAGGATATTTTTTCTAATTAATTCATTGAGTTCCCTTATTGAATGTTATTATATTGTATTATGGTCAAGAGAATATGTGTTTAATAGTTCTGCTTTTTCTGCATTTGTTTGTGAGTTTTAAAATTCCCTATTATATGGTCAATTTTTGAGAAGTTGCTATAAATAGTTGTAATGGTAATGTAATTTGAATTTGAAGATCCCTTTCTGTTGGCAAAGGTAGCAGGTACTTAGCACTTAGTAACTGATTAAGCCTCTGTTGGGGAAACAGAAGGTATGAACTCCTATCTCCTGTTACTGATGTAACAGAAAGAGGGTGGATGAAACAGGAAGCTAATGTGTGTATATAAGGAAAAGCCCCAGAGAGGCAGTCAGAATTTCTTGGAACCAGAACCTGGTGGAAGAGCAGGTACAGAAGAGAGAATGAAGAACTGAGCCAGAATTTCCTGAGAACTTGTGATGGTGGAGCTTCTTCTGAACAGGAGCCCAGGAGCCCAGATCCCTGAGCCCTGACCCCAGAGCCCAGAACCCAGAACCAAGAACCAGGAGCCCAGAGCCAGGAGCCAGGAAGCCTAGGTGACTGAGGAAGCATAACTGGGATGCTGAGACTTTGTTTGTTTGTAGCTTGGTTGAGCCTTGAATTCTCTGGAACAAAAATGGTGAAGGATCTGACATGGACCAGACCTTATGAACTTCAGGGTGGAGCAGGTCCTACCCAGAGAGCTGGACAAGGAACTGGGAGCTGTCTGCCAGTGAACCCAGGTGACAGTCTGGTGAATCCAGGTAGAATCTGGGACCATGGAAGGGGATCCAGGGAATCTGAGAACAGGCCCCAAGTCAAGATGAAAAGACCTTTCCCTGGGTATTGAGTAAAGATGAAATTGTAGTTTACTAGTGACCTAGGGTGGAGGGATTTGTGTATGATACTTAGTAATTGATTAACAAGTGACTGATTGAGTTAATCAAGACTTTGCCCCAAAGAGACTTTGACTATTGTACTTTGAGACTATATGTCTATTTTTTAAGTTGTTATTTTCCTCAGTCGGGCTGTTGACTCTCATTTCATACTTTTCCTGCATCCTTCTCATTTCTCTTTCCAATTTTTCCTCCAGTTCTCTTATTTGGTTTTTAAAATCCTTCTTAAGGTCCTCTAAGGCCTGTAACCCACTCATATTTTCATTTGAGACTTTTGGTGAAGGAGTTCTGACCTCCAAGTCCTCCTGTTCCATGCTTTGATCCTCTTTGCCCCCAAAATAGGAGTCTAATGTTGAATTTTTCTGTTTATTTTGTTTCCTTTGCCTAGGCATGTTGCCACTTAATTACTTGACTTTTGGGCCTGTTGCCACAGTAGGACTCTGCCACCAGACAGGGGAGCTTCCGTTGAAAATTTTGGGGTATTCTCAACTTCCAGAGGTATTAGTTGAGTGCCCTCTCTGAAGCCCCCACACACTCTGGCAAGCTGGTCACACACCCCAAGACCTCCACCCCAGACCACAATCCAGATCCAAGAAGGTTAAAGCAAGAGCGATTACCCCCCAACTGATCACTGGATCCCCCTACAGTTGGTAGGCCAGGAGCTGAAGCTGCAACTGAAGCTACAAAATGGCGGCTGTGCCATGCTCCTCAGAGGCTTCTAGCCCCCAGGGGAAGAAGCTGACACGCTCCCAAATACTGGTCCCGAAGTCCATAGGGCACTAACCTCTCACTTTGTCCTAGGCATCTATGTGTTGGTGATTCTGGAAAAGCCACAGCAGCTGGTGTTCTGGGTTCCCTCCAGCCAGCTGCTGATCCGGCTGCCCTGGGGCTAAAACCTCCAACTCACGAAGTCCTGGGCTTGGCTCCCGGAGTGCTGTGTTGGCTGCTCCCTCCAGGGCTGCTGGGCTGTCCTCAGTGGGAGGTTAGCTTCTCTGTGTCGTTCTGTGGGTTCTGGAGCTCCAGAGGTTGTTCAAAGTCCCCTTTTACATGATTTTGAAGTGGTGTGGTATGGGCTGGAGTGCCATGGAAGTGCTGTTTCTACTCTGACATCTTGGCTCCTCCTCCCCTATGATTTCTAACTATATATTTTCCTCTATTCTCTTCTCTTAACCTTTTCCTTTTCCTTTCCCCCTTCCTCTCTTTAAGACTGTTTTGCTCCCGAATGCTGTCTCCTTTGATCTACCCTCTTTTTTACTCTCCCCCACCCCCACTTTTTTCTTAACCCCTTTCTTTCCTACTTCTCTCTTGGGTAAGAATTTCAAATTTCTACCAAACTCTGTGCATGTATGTATTCTTCTTGCCTTTAAGCTATTCAGATGAGTGTGAAATTCAAGTGTTAGCTGCCACCAGACCTTGCCCCCATCTTTTCTACAAACTCTTCCTTATATACCCTATTTATGTGAGATAACTTTCCCCATTCTTCCTTTTCTTTCCCTCTCCCATTGCATTCTTCTCCCCCCCCCCCACCACAGACATGAATTCCTTCCAGTCTTCTGAGATCATCTAAATGCAATAGAATAATTCCCAGACTTTCTGTCTAACTCAGCTCCTTCTATCTTAAAGTTCTGAGAAGTCACACTTATCATCTATAAAATAATAATGTATACACTAGGACCTTTTTTAAAAGTCCTTTATGATTTCTCACTTTTGTTTGCTTTTTTTATACATCTCTTGAGTCCCATGTTTGAAATTCATATTCTCTACTCAGAGTTAGTCTTTTCTTCAAGAATTCTTGAAAGTCCTCTATTTCATTAAAGATCTGTTCCCCGACCCTGCACCCCTCATAGGATTATACTCAGTATTGCTTAGTTAGGTTTTTCTTGATTGTGATCCTAGATCCTTTGCTTTCTAGAATACCATATACCAAGATCTCCATTCTTTTAGTGTGGTGGCTACTAAATCATGTGTGATCCTTCCTGTGGCTCCATAGTATTGAATTCTTTCTTTCTGGCTGCTTGCAGTATTTTTTACTTGACCTTGAAGCTTTGGATTTTGGCTGTTATATTCCTGGGAATTTTCATTTGGGGTTTTATTTCAGGAGATGACCAGTGAATTTTTTTCAATGTCTGCTTTACCCTCTAGTTCTAAGATATCTAGTCAGTTTTCTTTTATGATCTCTTGAAATCTGATGTCTACTATCTTTTTTTGGTCATGGCTTTCAGGTAGTCCACTGATTATTATATTTTCTCTTCTTGATCTATTTTCTAGGTCAGTGTTTTCCTACAAGATAGTTCATATTTTCTTCTACTTTTTTCCATCTTTTGACTTTTAAAAAATTATTTATTAATATCGCATGGAGTCATTAACTTCTTTTTTTTTTATATTTGAAACATTTAATGTTACAACCTCGAATTTCAGATCCATTTCCTTCCTCCCTTGTCACCCATTCCTTCTTGGGATATAAGTAATTCAGTATATGTTGTACATGTCTAGCTATGCAAAACATTATCATGGTAGATATATTATACAAGGCTGCTTATAATTCCCTCACTCATCCACCCCCACCTGGTCCATTCCCTGCATGATCCTGTCCCTCTTTTATAGTGGGTACTTCCAACCTCCCCTCACCCCAAGGATGCCCTCCATCCATCATCCCTCCTCCCATCCCCCTTCCCCCTATCCTGCTGCAGGTTGAGATATCCCATTTACTATGTATGTCATTTTCTCCCTGAACCAAATTCAATGTGAATGTGGTTTTGCCTTTTTAGCCTTCCTTATTCTCCCCTTCCTTTGCAACCACTTCCCCTACATGAGATAGTTTACCCTGCCATGTCTCTCCCCATCTCCTCTTGCCACTTTCCTCTCTCACCTCATAATTTCATCCCTTGAGTATTCTCCCTTCCCAACAAATTCAACCTATGCCTCTATCCATATATAACTGTAACCATATACACATTCCGCATGTATTCATATGACCACACCCCTTCTTCCATTATTTTCATACTGAGAAAGGTTTCATCAGTCACAGTTATTGTTTTTCCATGTAGGAATGTAAATAGGTCAACTTTGATAAGTTCCTTTTGATTTCTTTTCCCTGATTAGATTCTCAGGCATCTCTTGCTTCTTTTGTCTGGATGTCAAATTTTCTATTCAATTCTGGTTTTTTTCTCAAGAATGCTTGAAAGTCCTCTATTCCACTGAATGACCATATTTTCCCCTGAAACAAAATACTCAGTTTTGCTGGGTAGGTGACCCTTGGGTTCAGTCCCAGCTCTTTTGCCCTCTGGAATATCATATTCCATGCCCTTCTATCCCTCAGTGTAAAAGCTGCCAGGTCCTGTGCTATTCTGATTGTGTTTTCCACAATATTGAGTGTTTCTTCCTGGCTGCTTGTAGTATTTTCTCCTTGATCTGGGGATTCTGGAACCTGGCTATAATATTTCTGGGAGTTTTCTTTTTGGGATCTTTCAGGAGGTGATCGGTGATTCTTTCAACACTCTATTTTGCCCTCTGGATCTAAAAGCATCAGGGGCAGTTTTCCTTGAGAATTTCTTGAAGGGTGATTTCTAGAGTTCTTTCCTTGATCATGGCTTTCAGGTAGTCAATAATTTTTTAAATTGTCTCTCCTGGATCTATTCTCAGGTCAGTGGTTTTCCTTGGATATTTCACATTGCCTTCTAATCTTTCGTTTGTTTGGATCTGCTTAACAGCATCTTGATTTCTCATAAAGTCACTAGCTTCCATTTGCTCCAGTCTAACTCTGAAGGAATGAATCTCCTCAGAGAACTTTTGAGATTCTTTTTCCATCTGGCAAATTCGACTTTTTAAGGCATTCTTCTCCTCAATGCCCTTTTGGGCCTCCTTTGCCATTTGAGCTAGTCTATTTTTTTAAGGTGTTGTTTTCCTCAGTCAGGCTGTTGACCCTCATTTCATACTTTTCCTGCATCCTTCTCATTTCTCTTTCCAATTTTTCCTCCACTTCTCTTATTTGATTTTTAAAGTCCTTCTTAAGTTCCTCTATGGCCTGCAACTCGCTCATGTTTTCCCCTGGGGCTTTTGGAGCAGCA